>JARQTI010000023.1:62102-560726 GCA_030142655.1 Trachelus tabidus
GGGGAAAAGAGAGAGAGAGAGAGAGAGAGAGAGAGAGAGAGAGAGAGAGAGAGAGAGAGAGAGAGAGAAAGGAAGATGAATGAGTAGGATATAGAAAACAAGGAGAGTTTAAGTAACATTGAGAAAGAGAAAGAACATATAAGTCCAATGCTAAGGCTGTAGATAGCTCGTCGTACTCGACAAGCCTTCACGGCGTTAACGTTGGACGAATGGTTAACAATGGAGAAAATGAAATGACGGCAGCTGGTTGCTTCTGGTATTCTCGAACGAAGCTGCTACGACGGGCTCATTTCTATTTGTAAAAACAGTTTAGACTTTTAGCGCATCCTTTAGTCATTTCTTTTCTCCAAAGAACTCAAACTAACGAGTATGGGCTAATTTCGAATACAGACCTTAGGCTGCATTGTGTCTTCGGGCGTATCGAGACCAGCGAGTGGATTTGCGGTTATGTTGATCTTAGAATCAGTTAATCCACCGTTCATTACTCTGCCATTCGTCATCGGTTTACCTGAAGAGAATCATGTTGACGGAATATCAAAATACTCTATAAAATATCTACAAACTCTTATAATGTATTTAAGCTCAAAAGGAGGCTTGTGCCGAAGTTACCTTGTGATTGCGAGGACTCCCTGCTTGGTTTACGCTTCCGTCTCTTATAAACCACAGCGATGCCTGCCAAAGCACCCAAAACAATAGCTCCGCCCAAAACACCTCCAATGATTGCATACATGCTGGCATTCTTTTCACTTTCGACAGGTTTCTGATTATTTTCAGCGAGGACCTGCTGAACTGGTGGTTCCACCACAGCCTTCTTTGTTTTCTGTCTGAGAATCTGTGAAAATTCTGAAGCAGCGTCTACAGAAAAGCTTTGCACCTTGAATTCGTAGGTCGTATCTGGATTGAGATGACTGATCGTTATATTTCCAGCGTTTCTTCCTTCGACTGTAGTTTTCATATAATCCCCGGCAGACGTGGAAGCTCGATGATAGACGTAAAAGCCCTCGACATCCACGCAATTCTTGGGACTTTGCCAAATCAGAAGAACCTCATGCGGACTCAAAGCTTCAGTGTTGGTCAACAAGGGAATTGGCATCTTGTTACTTTCAAGTAATCCTTCATCTCGATTAAGATGAAAGCGTACTGAATTGGGACTGAGCTTATTGTCATTGTTAGAGTAAACAGCAGCTATCCTGAATCGATAGGTACGATTAGATTGCAATTCGTTTACTTCGAAGGATCGAACGTGATTCGGTATCTCCATATTAGCAGTCATCCACTTGGATTGCTTCCCATTCATCTTTTGCCCGAGTTCCCGATACTGCACCTTGAAGAACTGAATCGGCAGACCCATGTTTTCCGGTACGGACCACCTGACCATTACCGACGTGTCCGACAGTCTAGTGACGTTTGGCTGATTTGGTGGTACCAGAATTTCTGGAAGAAAAATCGAATTAACGCACGGACGAGATAAGTTGACGAGTCAGCACCGACCCGGTTTGCTTACGTAAGCAAGTGATTTTAATTAGCGAAACGATAATTACCAGACCCCTTTCGTTTTCCTTCTTTGCTATGTCTTCTGCCACCGGTTCGCGTATGTTTGTATCCTCTGGTGGGGATACGATCCGGTCTCGATTCAGTCGTGCCACTCATGTGTTGCTTTGGATTGACCCTCAATAAACTATATCCAGAATCGGAGCCATACTCGTTGCTGGCGACGCACTGAACGATGCCGGCATGTTTCTTCTCAACTGGTGAAATAAAAAGAGCGGCACCCTTGATTTCGACGTTATCGTACTGCATCAGTGACTCCCCGTTGATCAGCCACTCGATCGTCGGTTCCGGATTACCGTTTACAGTGCAATAAAGATCGAGTTCACCGCCTTCCGAGAAAGTCGACGACTTGGGTGATTTTACGACTCGCGGCACTTCCACGACTTTAAGTATAATCATGGTTTCGATCAATTTCACACCGTTGCTCCAAATGCAATCGTATTCGCCCCGATCTCCGGGCTGCACGTTCACTATAGTCAATCCCATGGGCGTGTACCATGATTGCTTCGGCAAGACGCTGCCCAACTTGGTCCAAGTAACCTTTGGAACGGGATTGCCTGCTCCAAAGCACTCGAGGGTCACGTTTTTACCACGCAGTACCTTGTACTCGGCTTGCGGCTGCTTCACGAAATACAGATCCTGCGGTTCTTTGTTCGTTCGTACATTTAAAACTATGGGATGGCTGTTCGATACGATTTCGGAAGTGATGTAGTTGCTGGCCGTGCAAGTGTAACTTCCTGAATCCGAAAGCTGCGCGTGCTCGATCACCATCGTCTTACTACTCGTCATATTAACATTTCCGACAGGAGTGTCGTTCTTGTAAAATTGTACAACCGCCTCGGGCGACGAATAAGGCACAGGGCAAGTGATCGGCACTGTATTTCCGGCTGCGACTGTAATCTCCACGGAGCTCTTATCCGAAAACTGTTCAATTCTGGCAAGAGTGAGTCGCGCGGGATCGGAAGCCAAGCCACTCGTACCTGAAAATCAATATCGATATATCGGATATATATTCAGTCAATGACTACACCAACATTCAAAATTTCAGACTCTGAACTCTCAAGACAAACAGAGAAGTACTCGCAGAGTAATGCTTACCGTAGAAAGCAATGCACCGAAAGTCGCCAGCCTTAGATTCCGTATCGAAGTTAACGACGTGTTTGGAAGTTTTGCCACCATTGGTCATCGAGTAAATAAGCGGACCCCACTCCTTGGAACCCAAAGGCCTGTGACGCCAGGCGAATCTCTCAGCAGGAAGATTGAGGCTGCATTCGAAGTACACGTCGTCGCCCAAGGGAGCAACCAACGGCTGAGGATGACGCGTGAACGTCATACCCATATCTAAAAAAAGGTAAAAATAAATATAACGGATTGCGGACAAAAGAAAAGCTGTTCAATTAAATATTCTTTGCAACGGGGAAAAGATCAACTGGAGACACCTAGTGCCATGTTCCCACGTCCCTGAGAAATTGTGTACTTGGCGTTTTGTGTATCTAAGATAGAAGCCTTATCGAAGCATTCAGCATGGAATCGACGGAGCGTCGTGAAGTATCAATTAAATGTAGAAAGATAAGAAGGTTCAGCCATGGGAAAGGCCTCGCGTTCACGTTCCAACGTTATATACACCTTGGTGCATCGATACTCACCGGATGTCCAGCATCCCGTCGCCTGGAGGAAAACCGCTATGGCGCCGCAGAGGAAACACACCGGTCGCATCTTGACACATTCTGAAAGCACGGAAGAGCCCAGAGGGTTACGTTAAAAGTTTGCTTCTCTTTTTCTTTTCTTTTTTTTTCTTTCGTGGCTTTCGACCTCATTGGCAAAGCGTGTATCCCGCACTCGCGGCCGAGAGTCACTAAAATTAATGCTTACTAGCCGCCGGTTTAACTTTAGAACCAGGAGTTCACGTGGAAATAGAACGCATTCTTGCATGCCTGACATTGCGCACGAACACTTGTCGTACGAACTTTTACCAGCTACCGCAATTTTTCTACAGGTACGTGTCAGACTCTATGGCTAATTGGGTGACGGGTCTTAGCTTAATCCCAATAAGGCTAATGAAAGGGATCCAGACGCTCTCGAGACACCAAATCGAGAAACTGAAAGTTTCGTTAGACTAATTGTAGGTCGTACAATTGCGATAGGTATGCAATATACACGTGTAATCAAAATTTCCAACGCGAATTATTCGGGTTGAATAACTTTGCCTGATGGCGATTACCGAGAATGCTCGTATCAAGCAACGATTCAATTTCGTGCATCAGTTCCATACCAAGGTCCGTGCTACGAATGCATTGGTCAAGGAGAATGTCCATATAGGGTTACGAAAACTGGTGTTTCTGCTATATGAACCGTATACACCTACGTAGAAACGTCATAATGACAGAAAACGTACTAGCTAGATATCCTGGGGGAATTATATATTGGCCAACAGCCGGTTGCGTGGGCAATCTCATTCATAGATATTATCACCCACGCAAACTTGTAACTTATGAATTTGTGTTTTTTTTTTCTTCATTCTGAAACCCTACAAAATTACATACATTAAGTGAGCTTTACGAGTTTTGCGTAACGGCCAATAGTTTATGAACGTGTGCAATTTTCTTTATCTCGACGTTACCTTTTCAATTCTCATGCGTTTGGACTGCGCGTTCAATTCGTGCACGTGCGTATGGGGCTACGATGATTTTTAATTGAAGACGATGGTACTGATAACAACCGGTCTGACCGACTAAACTTTTTTTGATACCTCAATTCTTTCTTTTATCTCAGACCTTAAAAGTATTGCTTTATCTTCAGCAATTTATTTTGCTTAGCGATCCAAGTCCGATTGCGTGTGACGGCACTAATTAAATGAAGAAAAAAAAAGTCTTAGATCTATCTACTTGAACTCTTGAACAGAAACTCTTTTTAAGTGTCGTATAGACCACTGGACAGATAATTCCGATCGCTAATTTGCGCAGTTAACTTCTGGTCAGATATAACGTGAGTGCCGATGGCACGTAACAGGTGAAAAGGACGAATGAGCCCAGTTCTCCTTTTTCTCTCTCTCTCTCCCTCCCTTCCTCTCGTAAAAATAAAGAACACGAATTCCAAAGCAGTGGTTGTCAACTTGGGTTACATGGGGTACGAGGGGGCTGGGGGGCGGTGATGAAGCAATAAGATGAGGGGGACATGGGTCCTCTCGTTGCATTCTTTCGGATAGGATAATTTCGATTGTCGTCTCTATGGGACGTCCAGCCATGTTGATTTTAGTGGCAAAACTTGTTCCACTATGGAGAATCGTATGCGCGAGCAATTAAAACTTCGTGAAACTAGTCCCCCAGAAATACAACTGATAATGAAGTTTCATATTAATCTTCAAATATTTTCAGAGTGATTCGGAGAATATTAACTACTACTGAACATACTATAGCTCCGTGAGTCGCGCCGATTAAGTACCGAGGTAATTGGTAATGAAACATCAATTTTTTTTCTTTCTTCAGTCGAGTTGCTTCCTTGTAAAAAGTTTCAGGCCGCTTCGTAGTATCGATTTTTAATTTCACCCTTCTACAGCGATGGGTCGCTGCGGCCTGTCTAAAAAAAACAAGGGGGATTGTGTATTATGTGTCTGATGGCTTATATTGGCCTTTCTAATTTAAATCATTGACCTTTTATAGGTATACTCTAGACAGTATAGTAATTTCGAGTGCACTCGGTTGTGCCAAAATGTACTTTATATCGTGATTGTACGCAAAATCATCTTCTGACATCTTTGAGAAGATTTTGCATACTATTAGATACGCCATCCGCTGATAAATTGATTCTTTTGGTGTTTATGGATTAGGGCTGAAACGATTTCAGAATTTGTCTTTAGAAACATAAACGCATTCCTGCTTTTCTATCCTTAATAATATTTTTCGAAGAAAAAAGATACTTTGTCAAAGGCTCAGGTGCACCTGATGCGGCTTGAAGCCATCGAATCAATGGAACAACGGAGTAACAGGTGGATCCGTAGCCGGATGGTTTCATTTCATGAGCATTGGTTTCGCTTTTTTTGCTGTAAGAAGGGGAAGTCAGGTGTTGCATTGCAGGGCTACCGTCCCTAGTCTAGTACCTGCCCTTTTCCGCTCTAATGTAACCCTCAGTGGTTCCATAGCCACCGTTCACAATTCATCAACCTTTTCCGCTTCCTTGGTTTGACTAGCATGAAAAATATGCAAAGTTCTCGTAAACACGAGTTACTCGAGATATACTAAATTCATTCGTTCAGAGAAATACGTGACATGCGTTTATATTCTTAGTTGTGGAATATAATTTCTTCCCCATCTTTTTTTTCTTATATATGTTAAACCAATTTATTTAAATCCCATCCCTTTATCATCCCTGTGTCTCGAAGTTGTGATTATTCTAGGAAGTACATGAGCCTTTCACTCTTTTGCTTATTCTTCCGGTTTTATCGTATCGTATGCTTTTCAATTAGTCTTAAGACGAAGTGTATATGTATACATTATGTCAATAAACGTCCTAATCTACAGGGGTCTCAAAAGAGTTATGATTTGCGCAAGAGAGAAACAGTAACGCACGACATTCTCGCGCGTCCTAAAGATGAAAACGGTCGGTGTCCAATAAATAAACGAGGAAGTGTGCCGTACTATAAGGACTGTTTTATCTACGAGCACGCAGGCGCGTTGAGACGCGCGGTTTTTCGCAAATAATTGTATTCTCATCCAGACGCGTGATACAAAAATTAACGAGAACTGCATTCCACGACTCAATGCCTGCCATGTAAAAATCTCGGGATCGTGTCCGGTCGCAGGACGAAGCAGGCCGGCCGACTTCCGAAACAGGTGAACAAAAATTCCCTGTACACCGAAAGTATACATCTTCCGAAACGCACTCGAAATTTTCGACTGGTGATCTTTGCGGAGATGCTCTCCACAAAACATCTAAACGATTGATAGCTAGTGTCTTTAAAAATACGAGCCACTAAGTACGCATAATAACGAAAAGAACAATCCCCAAAGGGCAGGAAGAAACGCTCCGGCTCCAAGCTCATCGTACAGACTCACCCTTTACGCGTCCGGCTCGCCTGTCTTTCAGCTAGATCGTTTTCCAGACTTATATTCTCCTTTTCGCATAGGAACCACGACGTACTTCACGTCCACAACGCTTAACACCAACAAATCACTTCATTTTGTTCAATCCGTTCGAACATCAAACTCATACGAGACACGATGCTTGGCGTCCACCAGAATACTGTGGAATGCAGACCGACGGGTTTTCGAGCATGGTGGGAGGGACGTGAAGTAGCGAGGTGTGCTCGTAGTGTGCTCAAATCAGTTCTCGCGCAGGTCGGCTAGCTTCTCCTGACGTCACCGATCTCCACGTGACACCCTCTCTACGTTATTCTCGTATACTGCATCGGAGTACGTGCGGTCATTGGCTATTGGCAGTACAAAGAGACGCGGTTACAAGCAGACAGCGGATAACCAATTTGACATCCAAATTCATAGAACAGTCAATGGTCTGTTCCTCTATCGGTTCAGCTTTTCGAATTAGAATGTCGGTTTGCACGTACGTTACAATTCGGAAATATTAAATGTGTTCGTCAGTGGCATCACGAAATTTTGAGTCGCTCGCAAACTAAATAATTGGAGCACACCACTTCTGCTCACCTCGTTTCAATTACTTGTGCCTTTGATCTTTGCTGTTCTGAGATGATGTATTTACATATTTCTACTGGCAGCTGCTTACAGTATGCTCTTAACCTTCATACCAGTTGAATCTTCATGTTTACATGGTTTTTTACAGCAAGGAAATAAGTTGTAGGAGTTTTCTTGTATAGAGTGAAGTTGATGTGATTTATACCCTGAACAATATCTAGGAGGAAGAATAAAATGTTCAATAAATGCTTTTTCTCGAATTCATTAGGTAAAGTTCGGTCGTGATTACAGCCTAAAATATTACACTTAAATTGTATAAGCAAGGCCAAAAACTTAACAAACATTTTACATTGATTCTTTTAAAATTAATAATATTAATATAATATAATAATAATCAATATTACATATTACGCCAACAAAATTCTTATATTATACAATATAGGTGTACTATAAATTATAGCGGTAGATTCTCATTTTTTAAAAATAAAAGAATCCTGGGTTTGGCACGACGTCATGCAACGGAAGCAAATCAAACACAGTGTCGCATTTTGATTGTCCGTGGCTAGGTGTATCTCTTAAATTGCCGTCTTATATTATTATGTCCGTTCATAGTACATGTTTGTATAATAAATTTTCTTGCGCGCCAGCCGGTTCTCTCATTTGATGCCAAGAGAAAAATTTTGTGCTAATACAAAAATTCATGTACGTAACTCATTGTGTTATTATAAAAAAAGTCCAGTTTGTATTGCGTGTAAGAGTTCATGGATTAGCCATGAAAAGATCATTACTGCGAAGCTTTGGAAGATATTTCTGAGCGAACATACAAACTATGAAAACCGGCTGACTAGAGTATTTCATCCGATATCAGGTCTTACTGGTATATTGCTTTACGTTATGTTGCTAATCAATTAATTTAGCGTTAACTTAATGATCAGCTACCCCTATTGTGATGATAATAGGCTTTCAGCCTCCTAATCAATTACTTTAGAATAAGCTACATGGAAGAGCAGACCTTCAGTCGTAGCAAACGGAAGCTAGTCTTAAAATTTTAATGAATCGTTAAACTATATTATTTCATTTTTATCAATTAATTCTAGGGTGCATGTAATTCTCGTCTGGACCAAAAGAGTACGGAGAGGATAAGAATGCCAAACAACATTGAACAAATCAGGCAATGTGCTAAAATCAATTTGATATAAAAACAATTTTAAATGAGAATTTATAAAATGTTATGACCATTACATCATAATGATACAACAATAGCAATGGTATAATAATTTTTATAACAGTATCACAGATAATGCAAGCAAATACATTATGCTCGAATGTAGGGAAATTTGAAATAAAATTCTTCTATGAATATCCACCATGTACCAATAAGTTTTTAGAAAACCAATGCAAATTTATAAACTACTATTATAGTCCTTTCAAAAGGATTATTGCAATATCATCAGAGATATCTAAACCTCGTTGCTCGCTTGTATAGATATATGGCATTCTTCTCTGCACTCTCGGCCTGGACCTCCCTACGCGGTAGACTAGCTACAATCACATAAAAAAGTTTTGGCAGCGCGCCCTGTCAAGGTCCGTTCGATTATTTTCCATCGTATCGAGTAGACTAATGAATAAATAAATAATTTTATACACGTCATTATTTCATTTATCGCAATAAACCCATTAGATTCCAAAACTGTGTTTTGAGTCTTACACGTTTCCACAGGAAAAAAAAAGTTAGGTGCGTTATTTTATTCATGCCGTTAACTCATGCGACTTAATACTATGCCTTTATCATCAGAGATTGAGTCGGGTCGAACACTCGTACAAAATCGAATTTCAAATTTTATCTGCGTATGAATGATAATCTGCATTTCTTCTGAATGAAAAGAGTGCAAAAATAAAAGAAAGCGGTAAGTGTGTCTAGTATTGTCTGTGTAATGAGTGTTGGTAAGTCGGTGTAAAAGAATAATGTCCTGTAAAAGTAAATTTTTGAGCTACATTAAATAAAATTAAACGTTTTCGTGCGAGCGGCATTGTTCGGGGTGCGCTACCATACATGTATTTTCGTAGTGTTGCTGTATTCGCTACGTCAATAATTTGTAAACGGTATAAGCTAATGAACTGTGTATCAGCGAATTGTTAGGAAGAGCTTTTATCACGCGGGCAGAGCGCCCTGTAAAAATATACCTTCTCTCTATATAGAACTACTACACACGCATTCGCATGAGGTCGGTTTTCTCGTTATTCCAATCTAGTTCGTCATGTTGTTCACTTTGTTATGCAATATATTTTCAAGATGGTATCGCTCGTTATTGGTGATTTTTCTATAAAAATAACCTGACATTTCAATTCTGTACTATGTACCTGTTTAGGATAATAACGACCTAGATAAAAAAGAACATCGTACCCAGAAGGCACTGAAAAACCGACCTATGCTTGCATCATAGGGTCTACGTATGTACAGCACAATTCGAAATCATCTCAAAAGCCACGAATAGAGTAGAAAAAGGCGAGAAATGATAGACGTTTTCCTTTCATGAATTTACGATTCACGATAATCATTCCGGAACGTGTCGTTTATTCGTTGCCGCCGACACATTCAGAAGCATCCTAAAGTCACGTGCACGGTCGTGTATGTGTGACCCATGTGTACATGTACGCATAAATGTACACACGTACGTGTGTGTATGGATGCCTGTATTTATATTCATATAATATATATATATATTTCTTTTCAAATATATTATCAATTTCTCTATCGCATTATAATCAATTGTATCTCTATACATATCTACAGAAAGAAACCTAATATAGACCTTCTCTATTATCCTTAATTAAACTCTCTATCAATTAATATGTATAATCGCTCACAACAGTTCTAAAAAGTTTACCGTAACTCGGTATAGTACGCGATAGTATTTCCCTTCACTCGCATTAAGCTATTTGCTTTCTTCCTCTTTTCTCATTTACATACTTAGAAGATAATCCATTATCATTACCTTTCTATTATTGCTTGAAGATTAGTGCTACTGAATTCATTTTGGCATTTAGCGAGTTTCGAACCCTGAGCAAACGCGAATACCCACGAAGAGACGCGCTTGATCGAGATTACCATCGTAATGCGATTTTGCGATATTAAATTCGTCCTTCACGTAGAGACCTTCTCCTGGGATAACACCGATAAACCCCTACAACGTGCAGAGTATCCGTAATCCGGGTCTTTCATGATATTTTTTTCACGTTCACAACGCGATCGTCCTCAGCCTTTAAAGGCCATAAAACGCATATGAAAATCCTTCATCGTATAGCAAAAAATATAATTGCACCAGGCGCAAAAACATCTTACAGCTTGCCCCTACCTACCCCTTCTTGTCCTACTAACCCTTTATGGTTTCCAGTACTCTGTACGACATTACCTCTCGGCGGCAATCTTCGCGGATGCCTTAAGATGATTCGAATTCGAATTTGAGTACGCCGCGGGAACACACGATTGCAGACACTCTCCATCGTGTCTCCGATAGAACAGCGCTCGTACGCGATCATATTCTACATCTTTCCACGACGATCGACGACATTCTCTATTACCCCCTAACCTGTTTGAGATATCGGTTGCCCTCGCCCCATTCCCGCCAGCGTCTACGCCTCTTATCGGGACCATTCGACGTCGAGGAGTAGTCGTTGCTGGGTGTTGGGCGTCTTGATTTTATTTTCGGCATTTCATCTACCTTCGAGACTCCTCCAATTCCATGTCCTGGATGAATTCGAGCATGGCTCAGTGCTGTATTAACACCTGCCAGATTGAGAAGAGCATCAGCACCCTCAGCTATTTTTCTCTGCTCGTCGAAATCCGCTCCCGTACCGTCAAGATTTGAACACCTCTTACTGGAAATCACAATGACTATTTAATAAGCACTTTTCGCGTGAGACCGAAGTGAAGGAAATGAGAAAAGACTCCATAGTCTGTACCATACCTTTCCAGTTTTATAGAGGTAATGCAACTGTACGTGTGATCTTCACTGGAGCTCCTCGTGATTACCGGAACTAGCTTTTCCGATTCTACCAGCTTTCTCTTGCGATCTGTTATTATAATTTCAAGACTTAGTAAAGGATGCCGTATATCATGCATCCAAGAATGGCAGTATTTCATACCCTTATTGTGATTTAAAATAATAGGTCCATGTTTAAAGGAAAGCATGGCAGCCGCCGCAGCATCAACGTCACTGTCCACTTCTGCCTCGGGACTGTCGCCAATGTTACTAGAAGCCAATCTCTTAGAAAGATATGGGAAAAGAACTGGATCAGGAAGGCGCGTACTCGCGCATTTTCTGGGGCTTTTTTCCGGTGAGGAAAGATTTTGAGCAGTGGGAGGAGGAAATGGCGCACGAGACAGAGCTTGAATGAGATTTGGTCGATACTGCGCATCCACCATCCATAATGAACCCTTGCCTAAATTCTGAAAAAGTAATATCAATGTAACTCTTGAAAATATTTCTGGGTCTTCTGATTTCTGTAAGTAACTGTTTAAAATTTTAATCTACCGGGGCTTTCTCCACCTTTCGAAAGCATTTGTTGAGGCTGAGGTTGTGTCTTACAGAATTCTTCCAGCCAGTCGGTGCATTCCTAAAGTACGGAAAGTGATCAAGAATCCATGCATAGACTTCCTTCACGGGTAACGCTTTCACTGGGCTGTCCTCAATCGCCATGAAGATCAGACAGGAAAACGAGTACGGTGGTTTGCTATTTCTATGCAAATGAGGATCGTATGGTATGTGGGTAGGGTGCTTGTTACGATTTGAAACTGGAAGATTATTGTTACTCAAAGATATTTTTGTCTGATTATTTTGCACCGAATTGTAATGACTTTTGACAGATTCCTGGAAAATTTGCACCGACTTCTGATAATTCTTACTAGAGTTTTGGAAGTTTTGGCCTTGAGTATGCATAGAACCAGAACTACTTGTCTTGCCATTGCTCTCTGAAACACAAAATTCTTATATTAGCTTAATACACCAACGACCAAAACAAATGAAAAAAAATGTCTTTTTCTTACCTGGGGAGTAACTGTCGTCTAGACTTGAAATTGAATTTGTGTTTTCTGATAAGTCTGCACTGTCTTCGCAGATATTGTTGTTTAAGATATTCTCACTTTTAATATTCTTAGAGGGATCTGAAATTTCTAATCCCTTGAGTAAATTTTGCTGGTGCAGCCAGCTCAAGGAAGTTAAGTCATCGTCAGACTGACTATTCTTTTCAATAGACTTTTCACTTATATCAATTTCTTTGTTAAGTTCATCAGATGAGCTCGTTTCAACGAACGTACTTGCATTGTCCCCTTCCTTTAATGTATAGACTGCCTCGCGGAAGCTCAGTACCCGTGTAATCGTCAAACCAACAGCAGTTTCCATGCCTGTTGCGTCAGGCCTGTCCGGAGACATCTCGCCTTCGAGGATATCTTGGTCACTGAACAGAAAAACGCACAATACAATTAGTTATAAACTAATGATGCACGAGAAAGCATTCATAAAATTTATACAGCATTGTACACTCAATGTATATGACGCTGAATAATGCTGGGATAAAATAGTATCAAATAATTAACGGGGATATCTTCATCTTCAATGAAATTTCAAAATTAATTATTGGAAATATTTTTTTAAACTGTTAACTTCAAGCGAAATAATTCAAAGCACTACCAAGAGCAATTTTAACTTTTACACAGAGACCAAGTTTTTGGTTACAATATTAGCTAGCCATTTATAAAATATCACAATTCAAGATACCAAAGTAAAGCCCATAACGTAGCTTGCCAGGCTACATTATACGGTTTATCTATTGACTATCTGAGAATTGACTCGTTAAAACGATACCTTGAGTCATATAATTTCGCTTAGGTATGAGCAAGGAAGCACAAAGAACAAAACAGTTAGAGCTATATAATTTCGGTCGACTTTAGTCATAATTTTAGAACCTGGAAAATATAAATAGAATCGTTTTACAAAACTTAGATAATTTTAACAGATTTTCATAGTTAAATAGTGAAAAATTTTGTATTTCTAGTCATTTCATTGACGGGTGAACAGTGCATCGTAATTAAAACATCTTGTTGACATTCTCAAGGGACAATGGAAGTTTGGCTCGAACTCTCGTTACTCATACATAGTCTTCGACGTGACGACGTACGTATCCAACTACCAATTTGAATTACAAATTCATTTGGTGCAAATCTGCTTGCACGCGTCTTGCGCAACTCATTGCGCAAGGAATTGCACTGTGTAAACGGGACTTTAGTTACTGTTGAAACCAGTTTGTATTGTCGGTAAAAAAGAACAGCACGCGACTCAGTCGATACGCACACATATCCATATGCGTACGTATCGCATCTACATATATGTCGCGTGTTTGCCGCAACGCACTTTCATCAAATTAATTCCCGGACTCAAATGGTTGCATTATCCAAAGTCGCAGATATCAAATTACAACAATGCTTATAACGGATGAGGTGGGTCGCGTCGGTCTGCACGTGATATTTCTCCGAGATATTATCTCGTTTCGATCACCCAGCGAAAGTCTAATTTAAGGGAAGTCGGAGTCTAATTTTACGGAACCATAGAAAAAGCTGTGTCGTTAAAAATAGCCTTCTGAACGTGAAAAGGAGGTTGTCGAATGAAAGAGACGAAGTTCATAGATGTCACTGGTTGTCATGGCGACCCGTTTACCATAAATTTATTATTCCAAATTTTGACTATTGCACATATGCTTATCATTGTCACGCGTAACCTTAACCGAGACAATAAAGATAAATCAATGAAGAATAATGTATAGAAGAATAATAGAATGTCGGTGAAAACTGCAAGTTCTATAGCGCGAAAAAAGGATTTGCAGAGAAAAGACGTAATATGCGTCGCAGGATGTAGCCACCATCGATAGCTCCTTGGCCATAAAACAGAGAAGCTGTTGCTAGGTAACGGTCTCCCTGTTACCTTAGCAACACCGGCATCCCTATTCTCAAATCTATTTCACATACTGAGCTGCTCTCAATAGTTCAACATTTAACAATTTAAAAATATTTATTTATTAGTCCACCTTTGTTCGCTAATGCAGGCAAACCGATATTGCAGATTTTCTATAAAAATGGAAAACGTAATACGATTGGTCGAATGATAATAGATTGAGAGCTTCTTTAGGTAAAATAATTTTATTAGTCATTCAGTACCTGCTACTTCACAAGATACCCTTTGACGCATGATAAAAGACAACTCGCAAATTAAACCATGCATTGGCGAATTAGAACATATTTGGAAATATTGTAGAAAGATATTTTACAAATATACACGCATAATCATTGCCGGAGTATAGTTCTTGATCTTATAGTTACATCGGTGTCACATATCGAGATTTCATGAGATTCTAAATATTGCGCGCGTGCGATCGCAGCCTCGAGCCCAAAGTGCCAGCACCGTCATTTGTTTATCCACTAATGAGCGACAAAATGGCCGACATTATTTGCAGTGACGAGTTCGACGACGAAAGATGAGACGAGAAATAAAGAATCTTTCAGGCATATAATGATAATCGTATTGGCGAGCGACATTTGACGAGCACTTTGTAAAGTATTTTAATGTTTCAGTAACTCGGATAAACTATTTATGCCTAAAGTAGCACGAAAGATGGCGTCTGCTTGCACGAGTACATCATCGTGTTGTACATGAGCGTCAAGCAAAGCACTTTTTAAAGAGCAGAAGTTATTCAAAATACTACAAAACTTTATGTCACATGTTCCATTGATTAAACAACCAATAACGTCAATTTGCCTACACGATTTACCGATTCATCAAAGATGCGTGGAACTTGCAACTTTTCTTACTTAGCCCGTACAAGACATACTCGTGAAAACAGTTTTACTTTGAGTATGACAATTTTATTTTTGAACGATCACAGAATAATTACGGTGGAAGAAACAGCGAGTCGAGGAATTTAGAATAACACGACGTGCTTCTAGGTCTACAAAATTGCGGAATACCAGCACATATGACTGCATTACTTGTTGAATTCAAATATGGAGCTGATAATGATTACGAAACTCGAGCATGCATGAAAATGGCCACGGCATCACTTGCACATAGCATCAACATGGTGTTCGAACGAGTTACACTGTGAAATTCGTCCAGAGAAATAAATAATCCATAGAAAAACGCATTCTAGCAGACGGATTTTCATGAAATCCCACCTGGTAACCATATTTTCTGTATTTCCGACAGTTTGCACGGCTGTAAGTTTTAATGAGAGCAGTCCGAATACAATTTTTCACATGCCTCCAGCGAAGACTATCAGGTTTCCGAATAATTTTCGTCAGGAATCACACCAGAATGAGAATTCATAGTGAAAACCCAAGTAGAACGTTCGAACACATGAACCATCGTTTTGCGTCTTTCAGTTTTCAACACCCGATTTACGTCCTTCTCGTTTTATCGTTGCAAAACAATCACGGGAGCACCGAAAACATGAGATTGGCAAGAGTTTTAAAAAAAAACTTACGTATTCGAGCACACAGACGGTGTCCTTAGCGGATTTTCTAAAGACGGGCATCTCAAGCACTCTCTACACAACACCCAGCTGATCGTAACGCCATGTTCTGACGTCACAACGTGACCGAGATACGTCACAATCTCGTCTTTCTCGCAAAACGATACCTCGCATATCTCGTGCACCCTCGCATCATATGATATCTCGCACTAAGCCCGGGAAAAAACGAAATTACACGACAAAATCCAACCATCACATAAGAAATATTGGTAAAGAAAGGTAGCCCCATGCATTCTATGTCTAAAATGAGCTATATGGTATTTCAACCCCTTCTATCAGTTCTACGGTGCTTCCAGCATGTATTCTGTGTCCACTGGCTCTGTCAGGCGCAGTCCCACGAGGCTGGCCTTTGTTACTTGCATCTCCTTGGTGAAATCACAAAATGGTATAGAATAAAGAAATCATACAATTGACATACCCAGGAAGAAAAATGAATTTAGGGAAATTAAGGAATTGCAATGACAGCAGTCTGTTCTAATTTAATAATTGCCCATTTATTCATATCGAAATTTTGAACAGCAAGAGAGTAAATCGTCCGTGGAATGCAATTAGCATCAGTACTCAGTTTCCATACCTAAAATCAGATAGGGATTTTTCCGCCCATCATTGAGCATTGTCGATAAATGCTGTTTGCAGTATCTAACGTGTCACAGCCAGGAATCATTCTCACGAATCTTTATATTTGTAAATAGATCAATCGTCGTCGTTAAAACTAAACTTATCTATATTTAATTATACTGTGTTGATGCAACATGGCCATAGAGACTATCATCTTATTTATACCGACGGCAATACTGCTAAACATTGCTCATTCTGTTTTCTCTATATACTTTACACTTGGTTTTTTTCTAAATGCGCACGCAACTTCACTGTTACATTCAAATATTCAAGAATTGCGTACACCATCAATATTTAACATATTAATAATAATTACTGAAGTCTATACTTTATTCTATCTACAATATATGATTTTTTTTATCTTTTCTTAAATTAAAAGTTGAATGCACATCGGATACAGTTCCATTTTAACGATAATACTAAGTCTCAAAGCCAACGTACGCAGCTCATGAAACATTTGTTCCATTAAAATTTTCATAAACATTATAATTTGAATATTGACTATAATCGTAGAGAAAATAGAATAGGACATTTTCTTTAATGGACACGAGGACTTTTTATAAATTTGTAAAGCGTTTCAAATAAATGTACTCTGTTTCATTTTAAGCTAGAAATACGAAGGATTGATGCAATGTTCTTGTAAACTGTAAATTTAAATCCTCGATATGCACCTTTCGAAAATAATTCAATTATTTGTAAATAATGCAACCTCCATTTCATTCGATATCATCCAGAATTAAGGGGGCTGCAAGACCTTTTAGAAGGTATTTGTGAAAAATTGTTACTGCAACTGATATCGACACTATGAGAATTCTGCTAAACTATAAGATAGAACGTACGTGTAGAATATATTCACATTGCCTTATGGACCTGCCGTAATTCCATGGCGTTTTCTCAATCGATTTTGATACAGGAATCGCATACACGAACCGGTTTGTCCCAACCACGTCGTGGTACCGGTTTACGATGTTGCGAACAATCTTGGCACACTCCACGACCGCAATCTCTACAATGATGTAGAGGCACAGTATCCGAAAACTTCTGATTGCACACGCAACAATTGCTGACTTCCGAATCAGGTACCCAGTACGTAGGACGTACAGTATCCTTTACGAGGCCTATAAAAACATACATCTCTATTAGCAATGTATTTTTCCAAATTGCATCTAGAATGGATACAAGAGAGCTACTCACTTTTTGAATATGTTAAAACTGTACCAACAGCGCTTAATGTGGAGACCACATGTTCGGTCACCTTCCTGACACTCACATCTTCATTAGCGTCGTTCGGATCTTCATTAGAATTCATATCTTTGGCGTAGCATATGTCACAAACTCTTACTGGGGTATGCCAATTTTTCGAGGGTACACATTTTGTGTGAGAGGAACACATAGCGCAAAAGCCTTCACCACAGGCTCGGCAGTGATGTTTCGTATCAGCTGGGCCAAAGAGCACGTGACATTTGTGGCAGTGTTTTATTTCATGATTTGGACGCCAATACGTTGGTGCCACTTGATCAGCTACCCAGGCTGATACTGCTTTTGTTGGTTGCAATGAAATATTACTTACTGCTTCTGAAATATATGATACACCATCGAGCACTCTTTGTGCTGTGATTTGCGATGCCATTGAGACATTGGTCTAGAACAAATAATAAGAAATTTTTTAATTAGTGGGCTTCTAAAAAAAAAGTTATCACAAGAAGTACACAATTTTAAATCTACCATATTCCACACGTGTGTAATTTCTGTACGCACTGCTGCATCCTCTGGATTTTTGTTTCCATACCAATACTGCCGGCTTCTGTATATTTCGCCGCAGTGAGGACACTCTATCACATATCCGCACCAAGCATATTTAGCAAATCCATACCAACTATTGTCATTCTGTGTTTGCGTCCGGCTAGTTACAACAACTTCGTTTCCGTTGTTGTGACATTTCTTACATATGTACACTAAATTTTCATACTGATGTTGGTAACGACATCTGAAACAATAAAATACAAACATTCATTTCTGTTTCGGGGTCATTCAGATTTTAGAAATTCAAATACTTTGTAATATATAATAGAAAGTATTTGTTCTCACCTAGTATCACTACTGTGAGGTTTTCCTTCGCGAATATGTCCCATACTGTTATGGCACCTACACATGCAACTTAGGCACTTGACTGGGCAGGTGAAGTACTGATCAGGGAATAGAATATTTGAGACGTTTTCTATTTCCCCAGAAAACTTATCGTTTAAGACCTTCAGTGTACTGTAGACTAGATGGGGTCGCCTAGCAGATCTTACTGTTGTATTGTTCAATTCATTTTTAATGGCACTCCGCACAGGTTCGTAATTCGTTGGTGAATTAAAAGTTTGAACTCCAACGTACTTTATTGAGCTAAATGCTTCAATTTCTAGTCGCATCTGAGCAAAACGTGTTCGAAGGATATCCTCTGCACTCTCCGATGAATCTGTATTATAATGAAGCAGTCATGTTGTGTGAATTGTGGAAAACAACGTATGGAGATGTATAATTTGGAATAATAAATAATAGATGATACATACTATTGCTAAGAGGTCTAGTATGTCTGGTCTCATGAAAGACTATAACACTTGGACCAAGAGCGCTTAAAGAATTGAGACCACCTTCTCTTTGGCCAACTGCTTGTAAGGCTGTTTGAAAGTGATGGCTATAAGCGCGGGATGCGGCGCCAAAAAACGTAAAAAGATCTCTGTGCAGTCTCTCTGACCGTGTTCTATACACCACAATATCAGAAACAGCTAAAACTTTTAACAGAAGTCTGGTACGCTCATTTTCATGTACAGTCACTCCTGGACAAACAATATGCAGTTATTTAAAAATTGATGTAATTATTTTCATCATGTGACATATATTATTTCCTACCTAAAAGACCTTCAGTATCCAAACAAATAACATTAAGGGTTGGATCGAAGGCAGCCCAAACACCAAGAGTGCACGAGTTTTGTTCATTTGAAGTTCTAAAAACTTCATGTCCTCCGAAGAACGTCTGATTCAATGTATGACTTTTGCCATCCCCCGTATTTCCAAATATAGATACAACCTTGACCTTCAAATCCCTCTCCATACAATTCAAGTTTTCAACAAATTGTTCTGCATTGGAGACCTTAAGATTCTCTTGCCCATCGATTAAAAGAAAACTTCGTGGTTCATGGTGCACCCATACTGGTGATTTTGAAGGAAGATCATTTAAAGTAGGTAATTCATGTATAGAAAGACGGTCTGGAGGAGAAGGTGCACCATGGGGATTAAGCAGTCCATCTCGATTGCTGTATGGCATGCTGTCTAAGCTTTCCATAATAGCTGGACTCGTTGCATCCATTTTATGTCCACGCCACAGTACATGATCCCCAGCGCGTCGATCCGATGCACTCATATTAATTAAAAAGGATCTTCAGCTGTCTTAAGAGCTTCTTATGTTCATAATTACTCCGATGCCAGTGCAATATCCTTAATAGGATCTAATATCCATGCAATTCATGCTATGTATATTTCACCCGTCACGTTCTAAACAGATAATATCAATATATAGGAAATGTATACGTTCAAATAAAAATGTTGGAATTGGCAGAATTGCCAGATTCAAAATAAAGCAGAGTAGGTGACAATATTTGATGCTTTTTTTGATAAACAAGACAGTCTCTCGAATGACTTTTCGTTTTGGCAGTTGAGTTGCAGACAGTATTATGCTTTCCAAAAGCATCAGAGTACGACACAATGTTTACAGTGCGTATCGACATTGTGCAATAGTCAAGCGTCAAACCATTTCTTGTAGATTTTAAATGGCCGAGATGTTTTTATCATAGCCACACTGTTCTTTTCGATTAAACAGTTGGATGTGACGAAACAAAGAATGTTATGTATGGACTTTTTCTCAATGTCAACATGAACTGCGCAAATTTCGCAAGTTGGATGTAAAATTAAACGTACAGAAGAGAGTAGTACGTACCAGCTCGACGTTCCTTAGGTATTGTTTTTCGATCTGCCTTGACGCTCCATCAGATCAAAGCCATTTATGGCAATCCCCTATCCTCACTACAGAAAATATAGTTTACCA
This sequence comes from Trachelus tabidus, assembly GCA_030142655.1. Classification (NCBI taxonomy): domain Eukaryota; kingdom Metazoa; phylum Arthropoda; class Insecta; order Hymenoptera; family Cephidae; genus Trachelus; species Trachelus tabidus. The sequence continues at coordinate 82,584 of JARQTI010000023.1, forward strand.
TTAATTTTCTAAGAGACTTTCGAAAAAATAACGCGCGGACAACTCCTCCGCCATCAGCGCAGAACAAGTTACCAACTGTTTGGCAAACATTTGCTCCGTATTCGTGTTCACAAAACACTGTTCGTACAATCACCCGCTTATTTTTTACGAAATAAAAGTAACCTTGAACATGCCACTGCGCAGAAATTTCTCCTGATAACGTGTGCAACCCGTGTGCACCAGTGTGCACACTGTTTTCACATTGACAGGATTGGTCGATTGTATGGCTTTCAACGTCCCGGCAACGTTCTGCCTTCAGCACGGTTATCTGTTGACTTTAAATCATTCTGAATCATCAATGATCATTGGTGTTAGAAGTTGTGCTCATGCGTACCCCACCCCCTTACTGTTAATCAAACTTCGATCCTTGTAGATTAATTAAATACATGCCTGATAAGATTCTGATTATCTATGAACAATCATATAACAATTGCGATTTTGCGATTTTTTTAAGGATATTATTGGGGTGGCCGGAAAGTTCGTGCCGATTTTCGGTAGGTGGCATAAGGACAGGTTTGAATATATCAGAATGATTGATAACAAATGACATGCGTCCGTATTCTAAAATACGATACTTCAGGCATACTTGGAAAAAAGTTTGGTTACGATACGATACTTTTTCTCAGTTTTATACGTCTTTGAATATAGAAGCAAGCAAAGTGAAATTAAAAATTCAAATCTGCTGCGTTTCAATGTTCCTTCAAAATCGGCACGAATTTTTTTGGGGACAACCCAATATAAGTTTAGAAAAACAAGACCGTTTTTTTTCGAAAGATTTTTTTATTTTTCCAGTTTTCTTGTTGTACATTATTATTTATTATTAAACTAATAGAAGGAAATGAAATAGGCAAAACAAGTATAATAGTCGATAAGTGTAATGCGATCCAGGACGACTGATTGACGGGACATTTAAATTAAATTAAAACTACGGTTCATTTTAATTAGATTAAAATTATACGAATTATCCTTATGTATATGCGTGCGGATGTCTGTGTATGTGCATGTTTCGCGCGCGCGCGTGTGTGTGAATGCGAGCGCATTCGCAATATACGTAAAATGTAAATATAAGGTATGAATGAATATATTAAATTTTATATAAGACCTTTCATCCATTTCTTATGCGCATTTTCGTGTGGGCAATATTCGTCCTATGGTGAATATGATTTTTTTTAGTCTCGTACGTCGAGTAATTGTTCTGTCTCTTATTTCTTTGTGTGTAGGTGTATCTGTGCGTGTATGCTCACTGTCTTTCCCTCTCTCCCTCCCTCCCATCGCTCTCATTCTTCCTCACGCACGCGCCTTCTCTCTGTCTCTTTCTCCCTCTCCCTCTCATTGTTTCTCAATCTTTCCCGGTGTCCGTGATCCTCGCTCTCGAAATTCGCTGCAGGTGGTAACCGCTGGACGTGAATTTACATTGGAGCGAACTCTCGATTTCTCCAGTTCGGCAAGCACGATTAGAGGTGATTAGAGATGCGCGGGCGGCTTATCACAAGTCGAATCTCTCTCGTGATGAGAAGGAAAAAAAGAAACGATAATCGAGTAGCGAGAATGCCAAAGGTCGTTATTAGAGACGACCCCGTTCATATAAAGCATTAAGCTTCAAGCCAAACAAAACTTAGCGTACAGGCCATTCATTAAGGTAATAGCATTCCATATACGATCATTTTTTTTTATTTGCGACAATATGATGATTCAGATGAACGACTGATATTATGAAGTCGATTAATTTTAAGAGTGGGTACGACTGTAGGTGTAAGTCGTGCGCCTACTACACGACACAAGAAGTGATGGCAGCTGTTTCCTTTTCGGAGGTTTCATGTACGGCAGATTCTGCCGTGTTTATTATTTCAGCGGTAAAACCGCCGTTCGCTTCAAAAATATTTATAAAAATAAATACTTTGAAAAGATGTGTCTCGTTTCACTACGATAATTAATATCGGTACGACAATAAATAGTTAATAAATCAAATAAATAAATAATTAGCTTTGCTTAGCATCTTCATTAAAGGATTTACAAAATACAGGGCGGCTATCTCGTTATAAGTTCGTAGAGCCGCATTTCTAAAAAAATAGGCATATAATTCGATTTTCGAATTTACGTTTTCTGGATTTAGCGAGAAGATCGATTTCTTAGGATTAATGGTTCTTGAGATCCGTCGCCCTGCTCAGAGGCCGGCGGTTTCATCTTACATTTCTTTTTACAATTGAGAATTTTCGCGCGAGCATGGACTTCTGGCTTGTGAATACCAAAAGGACTTTAAATATCTGAAAAAGTATAAATGCTACCGTTATTGCCAAATGTAGCGATAGATTAAATTTGGTTATGCTTTTCCTCGATATTTTTTTTACTATTAAGCAATTTGAAAAAGCCTATCGAGTCTATGCTCTCGTCAGCTGGATATGGCAAATTACTCTGTTTTTGGCATACTTTTGTCACTCTCCACCAAATCCCTTCTAGAGTATTCAGTTCCGGAACGTTTGCCATAGTCGATCGCCATGATCGATGAAACGTATCTCAGTTCTATGCCAACTACATACCTTACCCGGAAAATCAGATTGAGTAAAAAAAATGCGTTTCAAACTCGATCACGCTTGCTTAAGGAAAACATTAAGACGTAACAAACGTACCGGAACTATCAGTTACATTTTGTCAACCCGTGCTATCCTTGTAACGCAAAATATATACGAGATATGTATCTTATTGTCACGCTCCTACGGCCATGCTTATTCAAGCACAAACCTCATCATACTTTTTTGCAATACTTATTCGGCACTGATCACTCGCATTACGTCGGAAAGGAGGTTAGTCTACTCGGTATACTATCAGCGCATTAATATCATCACTGCATTATTTTGCGCTAAAATGATATCACGATTTAGCCATAGCGCTCATGACTTGTTGGAACCTGAAGGGACAACGTTTCTGTATGTTATTTCTTTTTCTCTGATTTTCGTTCCATAGCGACACCCCCTATCGCTAAAGGTGCCGCCGTCGTAATGCAATTGTGCGTGTAGCAAGAGCGTTCCCATACTGACCGGCAAAGATTATAATATTACCATCTTTTTTAATATAAATTTTTTATCCTTCCGTTGCATTTAATTGCTTTTAACGACGTCTATAATGACGACAGTGAGTAGTACAACAGGGCGACGCCTGGGAGGATTCTGGTGTCGGTCACTATGGGAAGCGTCCCAGATATCTCTAGAAGTGTAGAGGTATTGGCTTATAGGTCGGACTCGCCATACAGAGCAGTGGAGAACGAACGATAATCCAGGGCTCCAGGAGTGGCATTCGGTCCCTTGTAAGGTGGCATTCGCTGAATACAATATTCAGCTTGATCTGGTGGCAACTCTCTCCTTAACTCATCGGGTAGGATGTAGGGCTGTGAAAAAGACATAGGCATTAGTTTCCTCGCCTTAAATATTCTATAGATATTGAAAACGTTGACTGCCTTGTGAGGAATATTTCCAGCTTACCTTGTCTCCGGCAAGGATGCGGAAGCTGTCAATAACTTGTTCAGCAGTGTCGGTGTCAGTGGATTCGCGAGTCATGAAGTCGAGGAAGGCATCAAAGTGGACGTAGCCAGAGTTGTTGGGATCGACGATTGCAAGGATACGCTGGAAGTCGATGTCACCCTGTCTGTCCTTGCCAATAGAGTATCCCAGGGAAACGAGACAGGACTTGAATTCATCCGGTGCCAATCTGCCCGTCCTGTTCTTGTCGAAGTGGTTGAAGCTACTACGGAATTCGTTCAGTTGTTCCTGCGTAATACCCTGTGAAACATAAAATTTCAATATTTTAGAAAAATTAACACCAATTGTTTTTCACACAACGTAGCACTTCCTTTCGAACGGATTATTATAAATGAACGGTGTCTTATGTTAGAAATTTTATAACCTACCTTAGAATCCCTGGTGAGGATCTGGTTTTCGACTTCGTTAATGTTGCGGTTAATTGAGGTTAGAAGCTGTTCCCAGCCAACACGCAGGGTTTCCATAGTGTATTGAGTATATCGGTTCTCAAAGATCATGCCCTCCTGTACAGCCTGGTGGATCTTTTCCAATTCTTCAAGATGTGCCTTATATTGATACACGGCTTGTTCATATTCCTTCAATCGGTGCAATTGATCCTCCAAAGTTCCCTAGAAATAGAGAAGGGATGAAAACCGTCGAACCAAAATTCATATAAATTACTCGAAATTTACCTGAAGTCCAAGACCAATAGCTGTTACAGCATCCAGTTGACGTTCTATCCATGGCCCAACGGCATTGGCCTTCTCGGCGAATTGCCTGCGAAGTAGTTCGTTGTCTGTGCCAGGAGTCAAGGACTTTTAAGCTTGCAAAAACGATTCGTAAACATAAAATATTTAACATATAAACAATAAAAAAATTTGCTCATATCACGCGCTAACTGATTATACGATGCATTCAATGAATTTACTAAAACTAAACGAAAGCGCTCTACAGAGGAAAGGATACTTTGCTGTTTGCGAAGTTCAGCTGCCAATGTACCATCACGTTGTGGCACCAGCTGTCTGACATCACTCCACTTCTTAGTAAGATCCTAAGAAATAAAAATTGAATTGATTATTCAAAAGTAACTTTAATCAAATTAGTGTCTACAGTCTAATGACACCTACCAATGCAGTAAGCGTAGTGTACGGATTCTCAAGACCTCCAGGAATTTGGAATTGCTTGACTATGGATTCGACTTCACGTACTAATCCCACTATAGAATTGTATTCCTTGTCTGCTTCGCCGAGGGTAGCCTTGAATGCGGCATGAGCATCCATTAAGCTTTGGATCTCCTCCATTGTATGGACGATGAACATGTCAACAAGGTCCTCCCTAGTTCCATCCAACCAGTTGTTAAACGGCTGAAAGGATAGTTTGACACATATGCTTAAAGGCGTACAACGTACTAACGATAAGAATCCTTCCAATGCATTGACGAATAGATTTGGAGAAACACAGCGATTTCTTTTATGCTTACTGCAGCGCGCTTCGCAAACTCCAAATGTAGGATGTCAATCTTCTCCAAAATACGCTCGGCTTCATCCAGAGCCTGACGTCTGCGCTGAGTAAGAGTTCCCAACCGATCCCATTGATCGCAGATGCGTTGGCATCTGGCATTCACAGATGCGCTGTCGTGATACTCGAGGGTGCTGCAGAGAAATAAGTAATTCATGACCACCTGCATTTTAACAACAATGCCCCGTTAAACGCTTACTGAAATATTCGAATCTTACTTGAGTTCTTGGGCAATGGCAGCGATCTGTTCTACGCGATCTTGATGGGCAGCAAGATCAGACTCGAAGGCTTCGTGTTTCTTCTTGAGAGCCTTCAATTCGTTCAGTTTGCACTGACGGAAGTGCTGAGAGGTTAACATCTCCTCCTTGCCTGCGGTCCAGTCCTCATGAGCGTCAGCCTTATGCTTGAACTTCTGCGCCAAGTGTTCAAGACGTTCAAGACGCATCATCTCGGATAGCAGCCATTCTTCAAAGGCTTTTTCACCAAGTTCCAGACCTGAAATTCCATGATTAACATATTAAGATTTATACTTTACATAGAAATTAATTTTACAGAAGTAACAATAATGAATAATGCAGCTGACCTTTCCAAGCCTTGTTGATATCGGAAACCATTTTGCCTTCGGTGGGCATGTAAGCTGGTCTATTGCTCAACCTTAGTTTGGTTTGCAAAGTATTAAAGTTCGTCTCGAGCTTAGCTTTCTGCTCGACACGTGGAGGCTTATGCTTGCGCCTATAAGTTCTGTACTCTTCCAGTTTCTTTTGACAACCAGCCAGGGAATTGTCAGTTTGACGACTAGCCAACCAAGGCATTGTTCTTCTAATCCATTCCAGCAGATCAGAGGCCAAACGCTCGTATTCCTCCATGAGCCTCTCGTTCTCCTGGTTTACCTTCAGAACCTTACAGATTCTGTTTGCGGCAGTCTCAGCCTACGATTAAACATTTCAATTGTAAGTTTTTATTTTTAATAATACCTTGTATGGCAGCAAACCTCCATAAATTTCATCAATGTAATTCAATACTGTGCTTCACAAGTATACCGATATACTTTATACGTATTTATCGTATTTAATAGTGATACTTCAAGTATTATTTATTATAATATCAAATTTACAGTTTTTACATTGCACAGTTGTGACAGTAATGGCACTCGTGACCATGCCAATGTAAAATAAATTTTAAGAAGATCAATGAAATCTTATTTTTTTTACGTGCGTATATCAACATATTTTGTATTCAGATAGCACTATCTAAAGGGATAAGACATTATGATAAATAAAAAGAGTAAAGTTGCTTTAGTGATTAAAAAGTTAATGACAGTTGCAATAAAACACACCTTTTGAGCACCACTGAAACAGTGATAGTACGAAGACACGTAGGTCATCACAGCCCTCTCATCAGGCATAGCCGTATTGCGCATGTCTAGAAAAACACAGTCGGAAAAACACAAACCATGCGTTGTTAGCTCAGTCTTTCGAAGATATATGCATTAATGTAGTGATCGAAGGCAATGACATCATAGTATAGGGAGAAAACACTGTTCTCCATTATTTTTGAAAAAAGTATCAAAGAAAACAGTTGGATATATCAGTGCAATCGTGTCGGCAAAACTACCTGTCACTTGATAGGACTCATGTTTTTTAAATTTATCCAATTAATTGACACACCGAATTGCATTTAGCTTCAATTGATATATTAAAGTTGCCAATCAATAATAAACATTAAAGAATCTATAATGAACAATTGCAATCATTTGAGTGATCAATTGGTTCGCGAGCACAAGAATTTGTTATCTAAGAACATCACAACGTCTGTACAAATGGAATGCTGTTAGAACGAAGCGCAAAGTTTTTACTTCATGTGTTAGGAGCAGCGCGGGTTGGCTTTTCATTTCTGGATAGAAAAAGAGACAAAACACGCAGTTCATTGCGCTGACCTGCTGGGCACCCTGGAACGCGTGGTAGTAGCAGGACACGTAGGTCATGATCGCCCGTTCGTCCGGCTTGGGAGTGTTGATCAAATCTATCGAATACAATGTCACAATATTCATACAGGTACTACGAGTATGTAGAAAAAAAACGTTAACCGATCGTAACCTCGTCCTAAACTCCGGAGAAAAAAAAGTTTCCTAAGCCTACAGACAGCGACGATTCGTGTCGTCGAATAATTGCAAATATTAAACGCAGCTGAAAATCAATTCAATTAGGGACGCATACTCGAAGGAATTCGATGTGAAAACATCAGATTCTCGGCGCATCCAATTCAATCTAAACAGAGGGTTCTATTTCCATTGTTCGGAATCCTATGCTTTGAGCTCACCGTCAGGGTCCAACATGCGGGGTATGTCGAGGTACTTCTCGGCAACGTCGAACGCCGTGTTAAGATTCTCCAGGGGATTGTCCTTGCTGAGCTTGTTGTAGTCGATGAGGTCGGGTCGATGGCGATGGATGAGGGCACAGAAGGCCAGACCGTCCTTGAAGGACAGGTGGAAGTTCTGCACGTTGACGTTCTTGTACGGCGCCGTCTTACGCTGGCACCAGAGCAGTAGGCCTTCCTTGGCCGTCATCTCCTCGACGGAGATGTCCTGGATGGCGAAGCGCAGGATAATTGTCCAGATCATACCCAGCGTCATCTTCAAGTTGCCATCGACGATTTCTATGGCAAAATTGATACTTTAACTTCAAGATTTCTAAATCTTATCAACTTGTACAAGTACTCCAATAACATTAAAATATTATAAGCCCACCCTCGGCACCGATGGAGACCAGCTTCACCCCCTTGCTGGCGATATAGTCGAGAGCTTTATTAACGTTGGCAATCTTGTGGAAGCGCATTTTGCCACGGTCGGGTCTGGGAAGGGTCTCGCCGGAGATCACCTCAAGAAGGAGCATCAGCTTCAATCCATTCCTGAAGTCGTCCTCGATTGATTCGATGGCGGTACCCGCCTTGCGAAGGTGCGAGTTGCACCATGCTGTGAAGGTCTGCAATTGATGAAAAAACATTAAGATTAGTCACTTGTATTGTCACCAAAGTTACGTTTCGAAAGAGAACCACACCTAGTTGTTATGCGACAAAATTTCTCCGACCGTATGTATATGTATATTCATTCTTCGAATTCGTTTAACTAAATATTTATACCAATTAACAAGTCCAATGTCTCTCGTATTTAAGATCGATTCATGATTGCGCAAAATGTCTTCGCGATTGATACATTCCTCTAAGAAATAAAACTGCCTACGAATTCTGTATCTTGTTTTGGGTGTTCCATCAGACACATCGCCATACGCTTCGTACAGCAGGGAGCGAAAACGGTTCTACATTATACTACTGCGAACGGATACTATTAAACCATAAAATAATAAAGGCCTCATTGCTCGCTATTATACAAGCGGGCACGTTTTTCCAGTTTCGATGATCTAATCGTCTTGAATTCGGCAAGCTATGCGAAGTATACAGCGTGTCACAATACACTCTATTTCCTGCCTGGCCTCTGTCTCCGTTTCTACGCACCACCGACTCTAACGACGAATTTTACATTTGCTCGACAAGGCGTGGACTTGTCCTGTCGTACATTCAGATAACTCGCGGACGAATAACAGGCTAGCAAATCTAGCCCGGCGCTGGAATTTCTCGAAGGCAGCCGTCTCGATTGCGTAATTTCAGAATTGCGTGTAAGTACGGCAGCTATATTACGGCTATTAACGAATGATTAATAACCATCAATTTTCATACAAATTGGAAGTGCCCATCGACTTCCTTGATCCCTATTACACGATTCGATCCAGAAAATTGAATGCGCTATACGTTTACAACGTAATCGTCGAGGATAAACGTTCGACAAGTGTTTCAGCTCCAATTGTATTGGGCTTGATTGGAAAGAACACAGGCCGGGTGAGAATTTATAACGTGGAATTGAGTTTGACTCTGATGCTGCTTAGTGTATATTTTAGTAACGACCCCGATCCCTTATGCTATATATATATCTAGCGTCCTGATTCCTAAGCTGCGCTTCCTCTACTGCTCTCGGCAATGCTCCTTTGCTTAAACGTTCGCCCCTTCGTGTGCGCAGGTAATACACGTCGTATTTACTATGCATTCCAAGTACATCTATTCATAGACAATGTTACGAGAACTCAAACTTGTCCCAAAGTGCAGTAACAAATTACGTTTGCAGCCTTCGCAGAGTACTCGGTGCACAGACGTACGGCGGTAACCTTTATCGTTTCAAGATTAACGCTTAGTTGGAGCCATTTTAACAATACGAAGATAGACCGACATCTATACTTTTCAATTAATGCTCTATCGATCGTCCAATCGTGGGTTATTTGCTTCGATTGATTCATTTCGTTGGCACTCGGTCGAAAAGGAAATTACAGCCATCGGTTAGCGCGAAGCCGAAGATAGGCCGCTTCGGATAGAGTTATTGAATTTTCGTTCAAAAATTCTAAACTGATCAGGATAAATTTATCGATCGAATAAACGTTATTTTAAATTGTGATCGATCGCTTTCATAATTTTTTATTGTTTATTTTTTTTTTTTTCAAAGAATTTCATCTTTCTCTACGAAGCACTGTTGTTAACAGATGAAATATAGTAAAATTGATGACAGAGCAGGTGATCGCCAAGACTTTACAGCCAACGTTAAACGTCGATGCCTCGGATATCGTGAGAAGCTCCATCACGGTCGCGGCGCTTCTGAACTCTATAAATAATTTCCAGCAAATTTTTTTTGCGTCAGGGACTATTTTCCGTGAAGCCGCCGAAAATAGCTATAGAGAAAACTTAAGTATATGAGAAACCTTTACAAGTTCCTCGCTGGCTCGGTTACTAAGGTCGACCAATAAGATTCGCACATTTCGAGATCCTCTCACCCAATATTCGAGTGAACGTGCGAATCGTACTTAATCGAATTGCGAACTGTCTATGCCCGAAATCTATTGTAGAGCGGGCAGGTGTGCTCTACTCAGTAAAATATAACAAAGACCAGCTTGTGCTACGTGGCTCTTTATGGATAGAAGAGAAGCCCCTTGTTGCCGCCAGTGCAAAGCTGATACATCCAGTTCCTGGACCACACTTTTCTCGAACTATATAACAATTACACGTAGGCGCTGCGATTTTTCCTGTGCCTTTTTCCGCTGAACGTCTCTATTATAGAATTCCAAGCCGCCAGGAAACTGATTCAGAAAAGTGTTACGGAAGAGCAGAGAAGCCGCCTTCGGATCTTTCGATTTTAAGCGTGACCTTGAAAGTAGAAAAAGACTAGCGCTAAAAGATCTGTCAGAATTTGCTTCATCATTATTCTCAAACGCACAGACTGTACCGGTAAGGTTAAATATTCAGTAAGACGGCATTTCCGACATTACATAAATATTGCACAGATATTACGGAACAAATAAAAAGAAATAAAAAAAAAAGCGTCGTCGGATCTAAAAATGAAATTTTTCCGAGGGAAAAATATTGCGTGAAACTTAATACGGGCAGCGTAACGCGCGGCGGGCCAAAATTGGACATGAGCCACCCTAACCTCAACCGGAGCACTACGATCTATTTGTAAAACATCGACTCCTCCCGCACCGGGCTTGCCGAGCGCGTTTCAAAAACATTGGGCTGTCTGCCGCTGTCTCTCCGTATCGCCGTAGCAGCTAAACCCGGGGATACGGTCCTTCGCTGTTGCAATCGTCGTCAGTATCGAAGATGCCCATTACCCACTGTCTTAATAAAAACACGAGCACTTGGTGCACTGTCAACAGTTTGCTAATGTTACCTCGGTAAAATCGAAATATCAGCACGGAGCTCCGTCACACAAAAAAACGAACAGCTGGAGATGAAAATATTAAAAAGAATCGCAACTGCAACTGCAGGCGAGACACTTACTTTAAGGTCAATAAATTCTCCAAGTATAAACGAATCTAAGATGGCCGTACGGACTGACGACGTAGGTGCTCAAGGCTGATTGACATTCTCAAATTCAAAATTACAAGTGGTCGATGTTCCCGAACGAGTAAAATCTAAGTATAGCAGAACACTATCCGGCTTTGACGTGTGGAATCTTCAAACATTATTCCTCGCAATAACTTGTCTTGGACGACATCAAATCAAACCTCGGTTATGACAAAAATAACCTAAAACATCTATAGCGGACATCGAGAGAGAATATCACGAGGCTGAGGTTAACTTTGGTAATTACAGTTCAACGGTAGTTCGTCGTCCGGCTAAAAGTCGACCAACCCTCTCGAATGTAAACCGTTTCTTTATAAAAAATACTCGCAGTGCCAATATACATTTGTACAATCGTCATTGGTCTAATAAAGAATCGAACAGCCTTCATGACACTCGTGTAGTCACGTGCGCCTATGGCAACGTATGTATTTAAGATAGCAGCCTGTTTATTCAACGATGAGGTGACGCATCGAGGAATACCTCAAGCACGTTGCACCGGGTATGGAGGCATTGAGGAAACGGAGAAAGCAACTGATGCGCGTTCGGCTTGAGGACGATCGAACTTATCGAGAGGCTGAAATCGGCCGGCAGCCACTTCCCACGTCATGGAGGAGAAGCAGGAGGAAGAGAATAAAGTGACACGAGGGGCGATGTCTTTCTCTTGCGAATCTTAGCGCGCTAGAAACGTTCTTTCATCCAGGTAGCAGGTGCTCGCGGAAAGAGGCAGGTGCTATTGTCCGTTAATACACGATACCGGTCTCCCGCGATAAATATGTTTACGCGTTCTGCGAAGCTATTTGAAAAATGCAAATAGACCATCAGACTTCTCTCGCGCATACACCATCGAGAGAATCGCGCCTGGGCTATTCGAACAGTTTAACGATTAAAATATCTTGCTTCTTTAATTCTACGTAAAGAATGACTGATAATTTTCATTAACCAATAATACATTAAGTAAGCACGGATATCCGGATGTGTCAGAAGCAGGAACGCACGACTTGAATTACACTCGTGTCTCACGTTAGGAAAGCTTGAGGTCACATAGATGTGCGTCTCTAATGACGGTGTGAATGCACCTTCATTTTTCGTAAACGATAGGACACGCGTTTAATGTCCTAGCGATAACGTATACGACGGTTTCCTTTGGGGGAACAAAAAAATAATAATAATTAAAATCCTTTACAAAATAATGCGTAACGTCGCCGAAAATTTTCATTTCAACGTTTTGCTCGTTTGTTTACGAAAGACATCGCGAGATCTTGGGAAGATATTTTTGTGAGCCATCGCTTTTAGACGAGCGTCGATGACGCAACGAGACGCCGGGCGTCCAAACCCCACCCCACCGTTGCTTCGTATGCGCTTATTCTCAGAATAATAGAAATGGCATATGGGTTTTCCTTAGACGCTAAATTTCGTCGAGTAACGTTACTAACGTATCGAATAATCTAATACGTCCAGCAAGGTTACAGGTACTCCATTCTATGTTTGTCGCGAACTCGTCACAATTCCTCTTGCAAAATTAGAGACGATCTCGACGCCGTGTACACAGAGGGACAACGCGTGTGAATATTGTGCAGCATTAAACCGGTAGATTCGTTACTATTAAAAAAAGGTCGCGTCACCGGTGCACTCATCCAAAAACGAATCATAGGGGGCGCGACCTAACCTAAAAATATCGAGAGGCGTCCGTACATAGAAAGTCTTCTAAGATGAATGGCACTCGCGAGCACGAGATATGCGTAACGCGCAAGTGCAGACTTATCACCGCATAACAATCGGCTTAGTCAAAGTTTGGCATGAGTGGGTCACCCGATTCCAATCTAAGGTTTGGCGCGCAGCCTAATCCTCGTAAAGGTTAACGATCCTCATCCCTGAAGATTCCATATATTATCAGTGACGCGTATTGTTATTGCAACATGCAATATTATGGTCGTTTGTAACTATATATCCACGGCTATAGGACACTGATCAAGAAGAGACCGAGAAACGAGTTTTCGTATTATTTATTTCAAGCTAGCATCGAGTAACGTGACCCATATTGCAGGAGAAATGTCCATTGCCGTTGTCCGGAATGTACCGTGCAGCTCGCTAACTCAGCACGGTTTACAAGAAATTTCTTATACAGTTAACCGAACATTCACCCAGGTACCTTATATTTATGGAAAGTATAGCCAACGTGTATTGGCAGTCTCGATTAGAAATTAATAAATTTAGACACCTGTGCCTTTCAAAGCATCGGTGAAATTCATGAAATTAGTACAGCATCCAATAAATAAGGTATCACGTTATCGCACGTTCACTTCGATATAACGTTAATAAGAATTCTTCGTAAGAATTTAAATAAAAAAGAACTATCGACTGATATGAGGCTTGCGATGTAACTGATTGATCCGTGTGTTCGATTAGTGCTTGTAAATTGTAAAAAGTGAAAAAAAAAATCCGAAAAGTCATAATCACTTGTAACATTTGTACGAAGCTTGATCTGGTCTGATGTCATCGCGTCATTAACCCCATTTTTAATCCCTTATCAGACTTTCTACTCTTTCGGACAATCGCGCTAGGAATGCACCAGCTAAACACCTTTCAGCCTGTTCAGACGAATATCGAAAGACGAATAAGCACAGGATGTTCAGTCAATCCGATCCAAAGACGTTGGATGACGTGTTTCCCGTAATGTTGTAACGTCATAAAATATTTCTTATAACTTAAAGATGTGAATTCGTCTGGGCAAAAGTTGACATTGACAAATATTCAGATTAAAAGGATTATTTACTTTCGCATTGACCGGCAGTTCAATTCTGAAATCATTCACGTGCCACGTCGAGCCGGAACTTGCGTTACTTTACTTGCTATAGTCATTTCCCGTAGAATTAGTCAACGAAACGGTTGCAAACTAGGAGATAAATCATACACAGGAAATTTCAGATGATCCTATACAATCAAATTAAGACTATTTACTACGTCCTCTCCCCAAAATTTCTTGCATGCAATGTTCTCATGTAATATGATCAATAGAACAACGGCGCGTGTCAATTGAAAGTTCCCATGCACCTCGAATTATACAATCCAGCAGTGGACGTTTGATACCGTGTTAAATATTTTTTTTCAGTCTCATACTTTGGTTAGTAGTCAAACTACACGTAAAGAGTGAACGCAGGCCCAGGATTCAAGTTTCGTAATATATTCGAAAGGATATTTTCCTCGATAGAAATAGCGACGAACAGTTTTATGAGAGAGCCAATATAGGTTTATCGGATAAAACAATTCACTATAGCAAGATTGTGGTTAATAATTATTACCCGAATAAGCGTTGACGTTAACCACGAGACTGAGCAGTAGAACTGAGCGTAAGGGGCATTCTGCTCCCTTATATTTATTGTAAAAATCCGCAGACTGGCGGGGTAACGAATCGGTAGTTGGATTCGTAACGTGTCACAAGTTCTGTGTGCTGTACTTTGGCATTTGCCAGGCCGAGGATGTCAAGTTTAGGATATTCCTGATGAGTCGGAGTTAGTTGAGAGACGTGAATTTGCCTTTAGCCTGGGTATAGGTCGCGATTACGGATTGCTTGATGTTGGTTTGAGGAAGTGTGTTTCACAATTTGGAATGTGCCATAACGACGTAAAATGTTTTAAAGATATCGATTGAAAACACGTATAAGTTTGATATCTTGAAACTGAGATATGCCGGCGTTCGGTGTGTATATATTACTGGCTCATAATGACTAATAATGTTCTTGAAAAAGACAGATAAAGTCAATTTTTAAAGTTTACACAGACAGAAAGCTGTGCCGACTGCTCCCTATGCAAACTTTAAATATACGTGTAATACGACATGTAGCCGTGCTCTGTAGAAGCGATGATAAAATACAATTCATCGTATAGAAATCAGCAATATCAGGCTTATCGAAAAAATACTTTAGAGTGACGATTACTAAGTCGACGAGGTCAACCGCGACGACGATGACGATGCGAGTGACGATTATTTAGTAAGCACTCTATCGACGTCAAAGATGACATTGCTCACTGGAAATAGACAGAGAAATAATAAAGGTTTGTTGAAGAGTGCCGGGATGTTCTATGAAGCCATAGCCCGAATATGAGTCACCGCTCAATTATTTTCGTCATAAAGTCCGAAAATACAGTCTGAAGGGCTGCAGTGAGCAGGCGGAGGGTGAAAGGGGGAGGGCGGTTGGGATAGACGAACGAAGGAGCAAGGCAAAGCAAAGCAAAGGCGAGCTGAGGGCCTTGAGCGTCTGCCAAAAATCAGGGAAAACGTCATTCCCGCGTAGATCGCGACGCTCCACTTCATCAATCGAAACTGCAATAGCCACTAACTCCAGCATCTTCTTGTTCGATCAGGAATAGGCACTGGGTCAATCGGCATTTCTTTCGTTAGAGTCAATGACGTAGGCGATATTCAACGGTGGGATTATTAGCGGCAAATACTTTGCTCTTAAGACTCTTAAGAAAAGAATTCAATGTGGTTCGCGACGGGGAATGGCACGACTTAGCGGGCTGTATTGTTTGATGTTCGACAAGAGATTACGGGACCTAGTTTCTTCTGAGTCTTAAGACAAGAGGTCAATACGTCGCAGGAATTCGAGCAAACAATTGCCGCGAGTTCCTCGTCATGCTTATATGTCACTTTAATGGACGATACTACAGTAAAAGCGACCAGCGAACTTGTTCGTCTAAAACTAATTACCATCTTGTTATCTGGTAGAAAAGAAAATTCATGGAAAAGTATTAAATTAAAGAAAAACGATTATTAAGTTTCTCTGTTAAATTCCACGACATGTGTACGTTACTCTTGTCCATTGAAAATAAAATATGACGGATATCAATACTTCAGTTCACGTACTCGGATTTAAATGAAGATCTCTGCTATTGATGATCATCTATCAAAGTAAGAAGCCTAGATGATACGTGCTGTACTAATGGTAAGTTACATACAAACATTCAATCCAGCACGCGAGAACTGGTTTATAAATGTCAGAACGATTCCGTTCGAACTAGAAGGTACGGTTCACTTTTACAGAGACAGTTGTACATTAAAGAATGTCCGCATAACTTTGGTAACGTTAAGTGCGTCGTGTAATTATATAAAGAAAAGTAAGGTTAACGAGAAGCCTCGAAAAGTCAACCTCGAGTCAACTGCTTAAATATAAAAATGAACCGACTGCTGCTACATAACCGAATGATACAGTTTTGTAGTTTTGCACGCGTGTCTCAATCGCAATGTTACGTGACCAGTGGTACAAAGCGCGACAGTATATCTTTAAATTCGTACACAACCCCAAAATAACCACTATGCTGGGACACTAGGTTCTTGAAAATTTTGAAAAGAAATAATTCGGCGTTTATTTGCTCGCGATAATAATACAGAAACAAAACTTCCACTCACTTTTTTCTGCTGCTTTTCCCAGGCTGGGTCCAAAAGACCCTCCCGCTCCCATTCCTCCTCCGGCTCCATGTATCCGTCACCATAAGCCTCCATGTCGTTCATCCTTCCGTGTATCACGTTCCTTCAAACGTAAACGTCTGTCACTCGATATCCGACCGTACAAAAACCAACTGGTACGACAACCCCCGTCTGTGCAAAGGCCGCCAAGAACCAAGGGTACAGCCACACTGGGCTCGCGACAACAGATATTCAGTGTACGTATTAATGGCTTGCTGTATGTCTGTGCGTCTATGTGATGTGTGTATAGGGAAAGAATGAGAGAGATCAGAAAAAAGATAAAAGAAAGAGAAAGAATGAGAGAGAAAGAGTGAGAGAGGAAAAGAGAGGAGAGACAGAGCGGCCTAAAACGTGAAACGTACCCGCCAAGCCCAGAAAACGGTTCGTGTCGTTCTTTCCCTCGCGTTGACCCCTCTGCCTCGAGTCTGACACAGAGCTTGCTCGTCGACGCAAGAGCCCCCACCAATTTATCCCCACTCTATCAACCCTCTTTGGAGTGGCCAACCCCACTCTTGAACCGTTCTCGCGGACCCGACATCTCTACCCCACCTACGCATGCACTTGTACATACACGAGATATGGAAAATTCAAAGATGGGAAGGTGTTGATAATTATATTCGTTTGGCTCGGATCAAGAGACACCATCCGTTTGGTACAGGGCAAAAAATTATTAATGTTGCTATTACTTGACGGGTTATCGTTAGGGTATTGCACTTTTGGAGTCTTATCGCGAAAGGCAATGTACTAGTTAAAATTATGAATATAGATGTTTTTTCTAAAGACCCATGTGTCAAGTAGTAAAATGGCGGTTTTCTACTCTCGTTATTCTTTCATCTCTCTCCCTTTCTTTAGAGCCGCAGGCAGTTCGGTCCATGGCGACACCCTAAGCATCCAGACTTGATCAGCAAAACTAACCTCTGTCCTTTTCGCGGACGAGCACCCCACTCAAGCGGCACGCGACTCAGAAAACTTGAAGACGTCAAAAATAGTAGCGGGGTCGGCCGGGGAACCTCATTCACCCACGCACCACAGAAATAGCACAGTTATCCGCGCGAAATTCCCGAAACAACCGGGGCAACTCCATGTTCACGACGCGTCACGAGCACTGACGGGTACCATGGCGCGAACTATTTTCACCTAGAAGGGAAACAACGACTCCTAACCAATAGCGATTTTACTTCTCATTTGATTTATTTCATTTTATTAATCGTGCATGTCACGATCAATCTTTTTTATTACTAAAATATTTTGAGTATACGTATTGTTTGACCGCCTAATTATTTGAAATATATATGATTTACAAATTATTTCGAAATACCTGAAAGGGTAATTTGCAATTCTCTAAATACGTATCGGAAATCAAGTTCCTTTTGAAAAATCTTGAGAACCTCGTGATTTAACTATATGTTTGTTGTCCTACATATGTAATTCATGTAATTATTAAAAAGAGTTCAAAAATAATAAAATTGTACATTTAGGCAGTGAATTTACTTTGATGGTCACAGGTTTCATCGGCAATGGCTGTCCATGGCCGTTCATGGCTGTGCATCTGTGGAGCATAGGACACTGCAAAAATAAATGCTGGCGGTGAAAAGCAGTGAAGAGGCAGCCTTTCGCTGTTGACAGAAAGTTTGCTGAAGATTCAGTTATTTCGTGGTTTAAAAAGATGGCAGCATCTCTATCAAGTACGTATTGCTATTAATACCAAACAAATATTAATTAAAGAAGTTAAAGGTGCACTTATTCGTTTATCTTTTTTTGTAGATGTAAATTTATAGGTTAGGTTAGGTTTATATATAAATTAAAATTACTTTGGAATATGTGAAAAGATTTTTTGTATTTACAGCATATTGGGTAAAGTTCTTTAAAGGTGCTGGTTTTCCTCAAGATGTGGCTACTAAACATGCTGTTGTATTTTCAAATAACCGTATTAAACCAGACATGTTACCCGAACTGGACAAACCTAGTCTTAAAGAGATGGGAATCACGTTAATGGGTGATATGATAGCAATTTTACGCTATGCTAAGAAAGTGGTTGAAGAGACCACTTGTGAGAGATTTCTTGTAGACTCTGAGGACACTGTACTGTCGTCTAATATGTCAAGTAAACCGGCAATCAAAAAAACAATTTTAAAAGTTCCTAGTAAACCTGTTATTTCAACCAAAGTGAAGCCTGGATCTTTGGATGATATCAAACCTATAAAGAATTCAACAAGTACAGTTGCAAAGTCTACTGTTGTCAAGAAGAAAACAATCCCAAGTACAACTAGAGCGATTTCACATTTCATAGATAAAGAAAAAGCACAAGCAACGTTAAAAAGAAAGATTGAACAGAATGTAGATCAATTTCATGTGGAGAGCGATGAGGAGTGGAATTCTAAAAAGAAATTAAAATCAGCAGAATCTGACAATGTAGGATATAAGGTCATCTTGCCAAAAGGGACAACTGTAAAGACTCAACAAATCTTGAAAAAGGCCTTGGAACAGAAGCGGACTGTGTTTGATAGATTAGGAGACAGCTCGGTGACAAGTACAACAAATCTAGCTGAATCAAATACAACATTTAATATCACTGGACTTGGAAAGGAGGTTTTGAAGAGAAATTCAAGTGTTTTCAATAGACTTGGTGATAAAGATGCTAAAAAAGAACAGTTGCCATATGCTGGTATACTTAAAAATGGGACAATCACAAGTCCCTCTCAGGGTATTTTAAAGAATGAACCAGCTAGAACAGGAGCTACTATTTTGAAAACAAAAAAAGTTTTGAAAACTGTACCAAAATCTGCAGGTACAATGCGTGCTGATCAAGAGAAAAAACAAAAGAGTCTGTCAAACAGCATGAAGCACTTGATACGGACAACAAGAAACATCAATTTTGATGAAGAAAGAGGTACACCAAACGTCATAAGAAAAGTCGCCACGTCTAGTAAATTGGGTATGTATCAAATGGAAATATGATGATCTATAATCTTGATGTAATATCATCTGCAATCAAACATTCTTTTACAGCTTCGGAAAGGATTGGTTCTGTCCCAGCAAAAGCACGTTTAGGTATTGCAGCATCTACAGCTAAACAAGTCACATTTAATAAAGTTACAACTGTGGCACACTTAAAAAAACCAGGTGTTTTCAGCAGGCTTGGTGTTTAAACTTAACCAACCTACTATAGTTCTAACAATTTTTTTCATACCTTGACCCTTGTATATATCACAATTGTAGAGGAAATAAAACTACATGAAAATCCAGTATTTGAATAGGTCACTAATCTGTCAGAAAATATGTAATAAATTGAAGTAATGGATGATATCATTTTAAAGCATAACGTAAATAGACAAATTTTAATTTGTAAATGTTCGAAATCTGAGTATTGTCATCAGTTTGTTTATGGAAATTATATCAATGATCTAAAAAGAGTGTGGTACACAGAGGATCCTGGGGTAAAATGTCCAGAGCATGTAGAATGAGCAAATGGTATTGGAAGTAATAGTTTTTCCGCTCTTAACATCTTACGCTCACTTCTGTACAGACTCGAGTTTTAGAAAAACTTAAAGTATCTATTGTAACAGGTATTGCCATCAGAGTATCATGAATTTAAAATGTTAAATATATATTCATAACATTACATGTAGTATTCTTATATATTGCTTGCATTCTATATTTTTAGTTAACACTGGTGGCAATACAATTCTTAATCATCCTTTAAAAAGTATTTATACTACAGATTCGTAAATTATTGTCGAGGTCAAATATAATTAAAAGTAAATGAAGTAAACATTAGGATATAAAGAAAACTTTTTTATTTACAAAGTATGTAATTCATACAAATATATGATCTAAATTAATAACATATCTTAGATTTATTTTTCCTCCGAGGTCTGTAAAGACGCTGCTTCATTCATAGTTATCGCAAATTTTATTAGAAAAATAGTTTTTATTCAAATAGAATGACTAATAGCATTTCTGGTCATGCACCTGATATTAAATGAAAGTAAAATTAACAACAGTGTAAAAAATGGCATTGGCTGAAGTTTCTGAGCGATATAAATGAAATGCTGTCCACCATACTGAAACATGTCTTCTAACGTTACAGCCGATTGCCAAACAACATGTCTGATGTGTAGAAAGTCCTTTGGCAGTAGGTCGAGTGGCTTGTCGTTTTGCTGAAACTTAAATAATCAACTTATGAGAACTAACTGTTTTATCGTTATTGGTAAAATAACTGCGATAGAACTGTAAATATAATGGCAAGCAAATCAATAGTCAAGTCTCTGTCAAAGCTTAATGCTCCATTCGAATGTAAGTCAGTTGAAATAGTATATGGTGGTAATATAGTTATAAAGTGTGAATGAAAATCTACTTGATACTTTCATACTCAACCTGTGCATGACGTAAAAGATTCAATATGCAAAAGGTCGATCACAGCTCCAAAAAGTCCCGATTTCTTATGCATTACTGCAACCATTCCAAAAGAATGAGTTATACCAATAATAAGATGCGTCAGACGAACCAGACTTTGCCCTGTTAAAATGCAATGTCGTGAAATTATTATTCAAACTCTTAAATCTTATTAACTATATATCCGTAATATATCATGATTATTATTGAGCTTTATGATTTTCTTAGCGATTGCGATACAATACCCTTATAAAATCTTGTATATAAGCTTCTCGAAGACAGATGGATTTTAACAGGATGGTAAAGTCTAGTTTATACAATTACATTGACGCCCACCTTTCGCAAAATACGGAACAGTCGCTTCAACCTCGCCACGCTGCTATCCTGCAAAAAGGAAATAATCTTTACAGACTCGGGGTGACTAACGAGTAAGCCTAACAGGGACATACTGTAAGCTGTCTATTTTCGAATGCCATTATTTTGACATTTTTACATGCTCAGTCCGATGTACCGTGTCAAATATATAATCGGACTTTCATATTATACAACTTACAATCTATTTTTCTTATAAGTGATAACTGATTATATAATCCGGAGCTGCGTCGTATATTTGGGTCATTAGTTCTTTTCTTAATGTTAAAATGATGAAATGAAATATGAATATAAAAAACTATTTACAATGGGTAAATGCATCACACTATTATAAAAAAATTTACGTGCTCGATCCTAAAGATCAGATTTTTTTCATACAGACCATTGTACGCTGATTTACTTCGCATACCATCATAAAATGGTTGTTATGACATAGGTATTATTCCCTGAAGACTCCAGGAAACTCCACTGAGGATTATTCAAGATATTAGGACTTCATGTTCTGCTTGTAATTCTCTCTTCATAACTGTGTGCTCATTCCAATTCAGAATTTATGCTGTTTAAATGACACGAAGAACAGAATTCCAAAGACACCTTTCCTGAGTTAACATGAAGACATATTCCTGTGTTATCAAGATTTTCTAATGAATTCCCACCTTCAACATTGTCTGGTGGATCTTGTATCAAGTCCAATGGATCGATCCCATGGTCAAAATTCGTAACGTCGTTAAAAATATCCATATCAAACGATAAGAGATCATTAATTCCTGTATCTAATAACCCTATGTCCATTTTTTCATCTAATTGCGAAATATCATTGTCTGTGACAGGTAGTATCGAATTCAAATCATTCTGTTCTTTGATTTCAGCAAGGTCTACAAATTCTTTGTTGATTTTGGAGTTTGTCGGTGGACGTAGTATACCTTGGGATTCTATACCTTTCTGAAATTTTAACCCTGCCTCGATCCTGTCATCTCTCGGTATGGTGTACGTGTGGTCTAAATCTGAAAATGAATGTTCAGTTTTTCTAGCTGCTGGCAACTTGAAACCTTTACTATTATAGATGTGTCTTTTGGGGTATTCTTTTAGCCCTTTATCTTCTAAAAAGTTACCTTCTGACTCAAGAATAACACTAAAGTCACTTTGATTCTTTGTTTGTATCAGATGCTCATGTTCTTTTGTACTTAATTCGGATGTTGTACTTGATGGCATTGAAGGGGTATCTGAAGAAATGCCTGTAGATGATGAACGAGATGCACCACTACTATGTGTTAAATTATTCGATGATCCCTTACATTGCTTAAGTCCATCATTCAGTGACTTGAGTAATGTCGTAATGGTAGTGTTGTTATTGAGGATACTTTTCAGGTATGCAACCTCGCCTTTCAGTCTTTTTATGTCAATGTCTTGTTTCTGAACAATAGTAGTCAGATTTTTATTTTGTTGATGATAATACGAGAGTTTATTCTCGATTTTCTGTAGATATTCCTTTTTCCGTCGTCGATTTTCTCTAGCCATGAGAGCATTTCTATTGAGGCAAGGTCGCTTCGAGTTACCTCGTCCTCGCTTACGAACCCCTTCCGAGTTATTCATAGTGGCATTTTGAAATTGTCTACGTGGACTACCTTCCGACGTTTCGTAATCTGGTTGATAACTCGGGTCGTAAGCTTCATCCTCAGACGTAGAATCATGATTTTCATTGATGTAGCGTTTCGGTGACATTTCTGCAGTGTGATTCAAAATATTTACAACCCACAGTCAAATAATTATCTCCTTATTCTTACCGAAGTTGTCACAAATTCGTATACGGAGTCGATATAATTTGCTAATAGCAAAATGCGCTTACTTGGAGATCAATTCAACACTCTACTCGCGTATACTCTCAAGAGAACTTGTCACCATACCTGCTCAGCCACGTCTGGTCTCTCTTCGAGAATTTTTAGAGGGCGGCACCCATTTTCACATAGCACGTGACTATTACTGCCGGTATTATCGATTGGACATACAATAGAATGTTTATTAAAGTACTAATTTTCAAAATCTGAATAATTATCCACTTGATATACTTCACTAATAGCAATCTTTTTTAAACGAATTATCTTAAATTAAGCAGAAAATAGGGCCGCATCAATTCACATCGAAAGTGCGAATGTTTCTCGCAAATTCCATGAAACGCAATAACGGAGCATTATTGCGCATTACTTTTCTCACACTTACAGACTGTAAATTAGACTTTACTTGCATTCCTGTAGATTAGATTTCACTGCAGTTCATCTCTATACAATCGCACATCCACGGGATTCAATTTTACGATCCAATCCTACATATGTGTATCGAGATTTACGTCGCAATTTAATTCGTACACAATGAAAACTATATCGGACCGTGTATAACGAGTAAAAAAGCCGATATGATGAGATTAAAATATAAATGAGCAGTCAGCTTCAAAAGTGGCAAGTAAAGAATGACATTAGAAATGTTATAGTAACCTTTATTCAACGGAATATATAACAGAATGGGGAGGAGGTGTGGTGAAACATCGGCGGCACGGTTACAGAGTTGACAGAGCGTCTTGCTTTGGCGTTGAACTGTACCGATAAATGATTTATATTCTCTAAGCTCGCCATCTTCCTCTATTCATATATAATCTATATAATCTGTATTCCCCAAATGAACCTCCTCGCCCTGACGGATTGCAATCCCAAGACGCGGTGGTCCTCTGAATCGACTTTACCCATTTCGAAGTATAATTACTCTGTTTAGTACATAGCTGCCATTCGGGCGAGTATCATTTTGCATCCGCGTATATTTCGTGAGCAGGAACGTCTGTCAGAAAAAAATTTCTTACTCCAAAAGTTCAAATTACGTATCGGCGATAATGAAGAATGACCGATCATCTGACAAAGTTACGAATTTTCCAGAACACGTTCACCGCATAGTCAGCCTGTTTTCCATGATCGCTATATAATTTAACGTAATATATTAATTAGCATAATATATATAGCTAACGCTTTCGGAAGAATTTTAATTTTAGAATGTTCGCACGAGTCTCTCGAATTTGTCATCTTGATTTCATGATCCTTACAAGTACATCGACATTATTGCTAATTATATTATTCGATCTCGTATTTATATTCATATTTATATCCTTATATATATATGTATATATATGTGCGTATATATAATATGTATATACATATATGTATATATATATAAGTACCTCATCTTGAACGTTGTACGTTTATATGTTGCACGTAAAATCAATATTAATTAATGTACATAATTCAGCTGTATAGAAATCGGGGTGATGATAATGATGATGATGATGATGATGATGATAATAATAATAATCGTAATGATAAGTACCAGTAACTCGAGTGATCTTGCTAAGGGAGACTTTATTTTTTCTTCCTTCTACTCCACTCTCGTTTTCGCATTACCCGGTTCTGCCGCTGGCCGGGTGTACGCGTGCACATCAAAATGATAAGATGTTAAATGTTCAAAATCGCAACAGCTTTGGTAGAACGCATTTGCATATCTACAAGCTACAACACGTTACGCACTTTCCTGCCATATTCAGTCTCTCATGGTCGATTTTCACATTTTGCAGAAGCTACTTACTCGCGTGACCGAATCGACCAATCGTGAAACTTTCTATAAATCGTTTTTATCTTTCTATTTCTTTTCTCTTCATTTCCTTCGCACCGATCACACATACTCACTCGACATAATAATAAACAATGTCTTTTGTTTTCTCTATACAATTGCACAAGTATTTACATAATTATTAACGATGAAACTTACGATGCCTTTGAGCGTGTTTTGAATCGTGAAACTCCTAAGCGAAGTCTTCGGTAAGGTTTGGCACATCTCAGTTTCACATTCGCTTTCGCGTGCGATGGCGAACGTTTGGCACCAGACAATTTTGGCCCATAAATCGTGCACGCTTGGCTCACAATCAGAATATTATTTATTTAGATAGCAGAATATTTCTAAACAGGATATATTCTTTTTCTTTTCACGGACAATATTTCTTTGGGACTATGGAGCACGATGGCTTTCCGATCAGTTTTCGACCTTACGTCGATCAAAATTCTAGCACAATGAACAGTCTCCTCGATTAAACGACATGGCGGCTCTAGCTGGCAGGAATTTAGCAAAGAAAAGTGTCTGTGGAAAGTGGCGGCATTTTTAGCGTCCCACAGAAATACGTTCGCTGAAAGGGCAACGTTTTCACGATAGTTGCAAAAACATTACACCATTGATTGTAGTCAAACTACCTCTATTGCATAACGGGGCTTATACTTTAGGAAACACGATTTTTCTATACAGAGACACGCGACAGCCTAGAATATATACGATAAAACGTTAGTAACATCTGCTTGTGTTGAGAATATTAGCTTCTTTTTATTTTTTTTGTATTCATTTCATTCATTTAACTAAAATGAAATAACTCCTTGAGGGTCGTGATATTTTCATGGCCTTGCAGCCGTTCGTGGTAAGAGGCGGTCATAGCTGGACGTTTTCACGCGGTACATTCGAAGACGTCAAAGAACTTAACGAATGGCGTATTGTCGCGTTTTCCTTCTCCGCAAGATTTATAAATCTCACATGGCAGCTGTGGCTCAGTGGAACCAACCGTTCAGAGAACGAGTCAGATCTTTTTTGTATGTCGTTACCCGAAACAATTGAAGCGAAAAATTTCCTCAAGAGGCATGGAAGATGCTTTGCGAATTTTCCATGTTTAAAGTCTCATTAAAGGAAAAGCAATAAGTACTATCACGATTTTGTTTTATCTCACTATCACAATGCCATAGTAACATTTGTCAAATGTCAATGGCACTACAATCAGCACTGCTGTTCCACGAATCAAATAAATCTGACGAGACTAAAGTGCAATTAAAATTGCATTTTTCTTGCTTTCATGCATTATGGAACCCACGTTGCCGGAACCCATTGCGGTTCTCTTTCCAGAGAATTGATCTCGGTGAGAAGCTGGTTGTAGGCTCGATCCGTATCATTGTTGATGATGATCATGTCAAAGAGGTGTCCGTACTTATCTTCCATTTCGCGTGCTTTCTCAATTATATCTTTTAATTCTTCCTCCTTGAAGCTTTCATTGTTCTTTAATCGCTTCTGCCGGAGCTTCTCTAAACTTGGTGGTGCCACGAAGACGACGTAAGGTTTCAGATCGGAACTCCGTAGAATTTTAAGACTCTGTGGATGTAGGTTCAGGACGCAGATCTTTGCCGAATTCACCACCGATCTTATTGCCTCGACCGATGTTCCATAATAGGCTTTCTCGTACTCGCCGTGCTCCACAAATTTACGACAGAGAATGTCTGATTCGAATTGCGAGCGGGATATGAAGTGGTAATCTTGGCCATCGACCTCGGAATCTTTTCTGGGTCGACTTGTATCTGGACGACGAGAATGAAATGATGAAAAAAATATATATTACTGTATCCAAAGCAATTAACCAGCCATAGTTATTCACAAAGGAAAGTCAACTTACGAGGAATGGCAGCAGCAAATCTTTCACTGTCTTGCATCAATCGTTGCCTAAGTTCGTGCCTACCGATATTTGGAGGACCTATAAGAACTATTGGCCTCTTGTGATTCGCCCTGGGATAATAGAGCGCCACTTCCTCATAAGTAAGCACCTCTTCGCTGTCATAGTCTACGTAAATAGATTAGTTAAGTTGAATGATTAAATAAGTTCGAATGAAAAAGGTACCAATAGAATTTAACCCGGCGCTAGTCATCTTGCGGTACTTCATTACCTCACGTGACTGACGTTCTTTGAAAAAAGCATGTGACTAGCGTCAGGTTAAAAATTTAAGTCGATTTATATTTACCATCAATAGCGGTAGTAGCGTAAAGAGGATAACCGTCGTCGTTGAAATTCGAGCCAAATTTATTCCTCTTCTTCTTCTTTGGATTTTTTCTCGCGCAAAGGAGGGTGCTCGACTTCTTTGCGCCCCGTACCGTTGACTTATCACCAGCTATCGTTTGTTTCATAGATTCTCGCCTAAGGAGCAATGATAAAGTTTCATTATTCTAGTAGTCACTTTCATCTGATTCCTCAGTTTGAGGAAAAAGTCCAACAAGTGTACTTACTGGTGTTGGAACGCTCGGCTTGGAATAAGTCCCGCGAGGGTCTGGTCTTCCTCGCCTTCTCGATAAGCTTGCCACCAGTTAGGATCTTCTTGTGAAATCACGTGGAGCACGTCTCCTTTCTGAAAACTAACTCCCAGCTCTCTACATGGTATGTAAGGATCCTCTTCGGGATCATAATCGAAGTGTGCGCGTACATGCTGTATCTGTGAACAAGGACACCAGTTTAAGCCATATTACGTCTTTGTGTGGAATTACTAAATTTTAATAGACACGTTCTTTTTTTTTAGTGTGTACGAAGCTTTAATAAGATTGCTCTTTTGTTTTACGTACTTGAGTATTGTCTTCTCTTCTGTTGCTAGACAAATTATTTCTATGACTCGTGGGAGCAGGAAGCACCAAGAACGTAAGACTACCCTGCATACCAGCCAAAATGTCGCACACTTCGTTCACACTCTTCCCACGCATTTCGACGCCGTTTACTTCCAATACTTCATCGCCTTCGTGAAGAAGGCCTGATTTATCAGCAGCACCACCACGAACAACGCGACCTTCACGATAATTAGGGAATGAATATTTGCATTAAACGTCAATTGACCTAGATTTTCATTTCATTGCGCTCATTACAGATTATTTATCGTTTCATCAATGTAGCTCTGCATTTAGGTATACGATACGAGGATAAGAAATTTATTTCAAAGTACCAATTATGACGGCATCCCCTTCGTTCCTGACAGTGGCGCCCAAAGGTTCGTTCGTCTTCTCAATTCTGATAATCTTGATATTGTCGGCAATCCTGGAACCTCTTGTGCTAGACGATGGGCTGGGTGGTCCACTGGGAGAGGACGACAACGAGCCTTGTTTCCTCTGGAAGCCTTCAACGTAAGAGACGATAGAGTCGTGGGCCAGAAGAAGACCTTCCATCTCGTAACTAGTGAGTAACCCTGTGAGTTCCTCGACCGCGGCGACCGTGTCCCCAGCAGGATTTGACGTCGAGGAGGATTGCCATTGCTCCAAAACTTCAATACACTGAAAGACCAAATGACGGTATACGATCTACTAGAAACCAGTTTCTTAAGGAACATATCAAGATTGATGTAATCTTTGTATCTCATCCTAGGTCAGACAAACTCACGTCACGAGCCAAGTTCGAGGCATCTTCGGCATGGTGTTTCGCGAATTTGACAGACCTCAGGCGTGTCTTAAGTGCATGATGAGTTGCCAAAGCGGTTGCAAAGCGCCTTTGTACCAAAAGCGTCCGAACCGCTTCCAGTTCAGCTTCGACGCCAGGACCCGAAATTCCCAGAGCTCCAGATATATTTCGCAGTTGTAACTGTAACCTCTCTAGCGTCGCGACGACCTCGCCGTACGCTGAAATTTAAAAGGCATACATAAGGCACATGATACTTATACAAAATAAAAGCTTGAATTTAAATTTAAGGGATCTAACTGAGAGGCCTGGGTGGCTCTTCCACTTCTTGCGCCGCATGACTGGTGCTGATATGAGAACGAGTTACGGCGGATAACTCGTCCTGAGCATAAGCAGGATTCTCTTGACCGGAGAGACTCGTAGCGTGGCTCTCCAAAGCCTGAAGTTTTCGCGAGCCACGAAGGGAGCGATTCAGAACTTCCTGCTTCTCCTCCTCGTCCTTTCGTTTTCGTAGCTGCTCCTGTTACAGTCAGAAATTCCATTAGATTATAGGATCCGCGATTGCTTTTGTAGTAAGTGCAAAACACGTGTTCCGGGGGTATCTAGAATTCTTGTATGCCTGCGATACGTTATCGAACACACGAAGAATGACGCTCGTCCAAAGAGAGATACGATTATACAGGCGACATAAAAACATCCAGTCTAGCCAAGCATGACGGACTCGTATACGGAAGAAATTACAATTTGCCATGTTGCATTAACGACGTGATACGTTTACGGTTGTCGTTAAAGTAAATCCTATGAGATGTGCATACAGATGACGATCTACTTCCGTTTTTATCTATCTGCGCAACAGATGTATTTACATTCTGCATTTATGACACTGTTTCAGCATAATACACGCCCCTAACGTGTGCGTATCAAGTATCGTAATTTATCACGAATCAACCATATGTAAAGATAAAAGTATGAGCAGCCATCGTTAGTCACGGACATCGACACAAAAAACAGCATTTACGTAATGATCGTCTTTCTTTCCATCCGGGGTAAAAATACCTTACCGAAGCCTTGTTTACCCCTGCGGTATACGTAGGGTTTCTCAAATGCGAGTTCCTCGTCACTGTTCTTTGGTTATACCGAGTATATATGCGGAATGACCTAGGATTTGAATACAAGGTAACATCGGCAATGGAATTTCCGGTATCCCTAATATTTCTAAAGGTTTATTGAAAATATTCTGACCTTTTATGGTATTACCTATACGCGCACTATGCATGTAAGAACTACAGGATGCGGGTGTAACGAAGGTGCAAGTTTTTCTTAAGGGAATGGAAAGGAAGAGGGTGTGCAGCAAGGGTGCTGAGTCACCCTACGCCTACACCTATTGACTGCTTGTAACGTTACACTCGAGGCGTGTAATCTCAGACTATTATGGGTTTCTTTAAATTCCAGACCACACTTAACTTGAGGTAAGTGATATGGGGTTTCTATAAGATAAACATGCCCAGGATATGGACCACTTCGTCTAGTATATGGGGTGTCTTGGAGTTCTGGCATTCTTCAATTTTACTGACCCAATGTATCACTTATAAGCGCGATAAACTTTCTTTCTTGTGTTTATATTGAATCCAGACAAATTTGAGAATCTCGTCACGCTAGAGAGTGTTCAGTGCATGGACGACCGCGAGTAAAAAAGCTTTGACTTGGGATTGTTGATTTCGCAGTAAAATTATGTAGTTTTCTTATTCGATATACCCTGATTAGCATAATTAATATGGCGTTTATACTATGACACATGACGTAACGTGAATTGACTTAGGTCATCCTCTGGATTTTATTTCTGCACAGAAGTAACTTTTGTGTACCTGGTATTTTCTGATGGAGTGTAGCTGCTGCTGCGTGGGTTCTGTGTTGGCATTGTCACTGGGCTCGACGTTATTGTTCTGGGTGGAGAGTCGTAAATTGTCCTTAGGAGGCCTGGCTGGTGCCCTCTTCTGATCCCTAGGTGGAATGGCAGGCTTAACCCCGTTGAGACCAGTCTAAAAATTCATCCAAATTACCCGTGTATTAATGGTCCCTCCACATCCCTCCGGTTCAATCTACCTCGTAGACGATGTCGCTAAATAAACGATATTGCTACGACACCTTCCTATCTACCGTTGACACAAGGTCAAATGGAATACAGGCGGAAAGTAAGAAAGAAATTGAAAGAGCCTCCTACGTATCGTTCTACCTTACCATGCTCAATTAAATGTCCTCAAGATGATCCCCATGCTTTTAATCGACGGCTCGGACGGTGCTTCACGAAAACGATTCCTTCTGATCGCGCGTTTCACGTGCTCCAAAATTCGCAACTGTGTACGGAAGCGCGAGATACGCATCGACTCCTCGTTTACTGGATTACTCGAATATTGAAGGTCGAATACGAGAGGATCATTTTCGACGAATCACCGAGAGTGCCGATTTGGAAAATCGATACGTTTTCTATGCGTTTTACCTGTTGGTTGTCTATATCGTCGATGTCCTCGTAAGGGTGGACCGAATCGTACATAGAGTTCTCCGGTGTGTCTGATGGTGGTCGTTGTGATGGTGAAATTGCTGTTGCGTGTTTGTTAGAGTGATTTGGTGTGCACGCGGTGTCGGGCTTAGGCGAGGAAGCGGGTTCTCTCGAATCAAGAGATCTCGATGTGAGGTGAGGATAGGAAAGCCAGGAGTGTACCTTGAAAATGGATACGTCCAGGGCACTGGACAAGTCTAGGTCGCTCTTTGAGAGAGCTTCGTTAGCCTTCAAGTTCTCTCTGGAGAGTCTCTCACTCCGTGGCGAATGATCCGAAAATTTCGAACACTCAAAACCCTTGTACTCGAGGGATAGTCTCGAGTTCTTTTGATTTTGTTTAGTGGGGCAGAAGTCTTCCTGGGATCCGCGAGTCTTCACGGACGATAATCGGTCGGGGTCCAACTCGTCCGGTCGCGGAAGTGGAAGCTGCGCTCTCTCCTCTTTCGGAGAATAATAGACAATCAAGGGAATGCCTTTGCGCGATATGAGTTCTCTAAACGAATTCCGCGAGTTCTGATTAGTTTCCTGCGTAAAGGAAAGTTCCAGAGGAAACTCTGGGTGGTCGGCTATCGACTTTGAAGGTGTCTTCGAGCCGCCATTATCCCCAGTACTGTGGCGACTACAGCCGTCGTCCCCGAGGAAGCTTGAAAATGTGATTCTTCCTGGGGAACCTGGTGCTGATCCTTCGTCCTTAGAGACATCCAAGCAGGGATTGTCATAGAATAAAGGTTGCTCAGGTTCGAGTGAGGTCTCGAGTAAATTCTGCCTGGAGCAGCAGCGAGAGGCTGTTGCGACGCTTTCGACTTGGGTAGGTGCGAGTTCGTAAAGGTTCGAGTTCTTCGAGGAAGAGGAGGCTGAGGAGGAGGAGGAGGAGGTCATATTTGCAATTTTGAGAGTCCTGGGCTCTGAGAGAGAGTTTCGAGTGCGAGTAAAATCATCGTTAGAAGAGTGGTTATTAGAGGAAGAGCAAGGAGTCGTGCTATAAGCGGCAGGCTTTTTACTGTGCTTGAAAGGGAAGCTGTCAAAAAGCAGACTCTTGACTTTGGACCTTACCTTTTCGCCCCTTTGATCTACGGTTCGCGCGACTACGGTCTCTCTAGCATTATCGGCTAGCAGTAGGCTAGATCGGTTGTTGTTCGTCGGCTCAATATTTTTAATCTCGTTATGGGGAGACGCGAGGGTCCCTCTATCGTCCCCGTTAGAGTTTACGTCCTTGGGATTAAATTTTGCGGGGATGGTTTTCGATCTCGCGGCGCTGCTCTCGAGAGTGTTGTGCTTGCTGTTGCCGGGAGTCTTGTTCGGTGGTGGATATACCGGGTGGCACTTAGTCACAGGAACAAAATCCGCAGGACAGTCGACAGCGACTTCTCGGTAGACTCGGTTAGCGTCGACGAGGAAAGCGGAATCTTGATCGAGGTCGGTGGAGACTTCGCTCTTTAAGGTCGAGTATCCGCTACTTGTCTGCTTCTTCTTTTTTACTCTGTTCTTCGAGGAGATATTGGTAAGCTCGACCTGGATGAGGTCTTCGGTGGAACATTTTATGAGTTTCGTAGCGTCGAGATCTCTTCGGCCTCTAGTTCTGTTCTGTTCATCCGGACGTTTGGAACCCTTTTTTGTCGCCTTGATCCCCTCTACAAGGACGTGATCTTTGGACCACGTCGACGACATTTGGCTCTGCTCGCGAGACTTTCCTGATATCAGTCCTTGCTCGTCTATCAAACAAGTTAAATCGGAGACCTCGTCCGATCTCATAAGTAGACCCTGGAGATCCTGAAGATCAGCCAGTCCGTAAGCCGGATTGTCGAAGGACGTGGAGTCTCTGGCACGAGAGAACAATGGTGCGATTTTGATCTCAGGAACGATCGATCGGCATGGTGATCCAAGATCGATCCTTCGTGCGTCGTAGAGGGGTGAATTTTTGCCCGTCGATCTGTGACCAAGAATCAAACTAGTATCCAAAGGTGCCGTGCTATCCGATCTACCTGATGAACTTCTAGGACTTGCCGAGTCGTCGCTGCAAGTCTTCAGCATCGTCGGATAGTCCTCTTTTGCGAAAGGATAGTCTTCCTCGGCATCGACACTCGATTCCTTTTGTCCCGCGATTTCCTCATCGACTGCTATACGTTTCGCAATGTCCTTTAGATTCGGTAATTTCGTGACCTTCGCAACGTCCACCTTCTCCACTTTGTCGACTGTGTCCTCAGTCTCCTTGTGCTTTCCTTTGTCAGTCTCAACCTCAGTCTCAGTCTCCTTCTTGTCCTTCGCGAAGTGCGAGTTTTCAATCTTCAGCTCAATCTTGGCAGGATCTTCAACGCGCACTAACGTAGCACTCTCACCACCGACTTTCGCGTTTTCGCCGGATGATCGTTTGTTTTTAAGATTTAGGGACAGATCAAGATCGCTAGCACTACGGGAACGACGATCACTCCGGTAGCCGGGTGAGTAATTCTTTACCTTGTTGGGGTACGCCTGCTGGAGGAGGGTGTCGGGTACGTCAACGGGAAGTTCCCGGTGATGACCTAGGGCCCCTGGGGCCCACATTTCATCGGGCCCCAATCCTTCCTTCGACTCCTTCGTCTCCCGCGAGCTGTTGTTGTTCTCTTGAAGCTGGCCTTGCTGCAGGTGAATATCCGGCACGCCACTTGCGCTACGCCTTCTAGACCTGCAAGCATCGACAACAACACGATTAACGAAAGTCGCTTCTAAATGATTCGATGAGAAAGAAAATTATTTTAAAATATTAATAAAAGCGAGGATAATAAAAATGGCGAGGGTGGAAAAGGTGGCAACGGTAGCAAAAGCTGGTCAAGACGTCCATAGAATTCTATTTTGAACGCAGGTTTCATTCTTCTTAAAAAAAAAGCTTTTTGTCTCTCGATATTGCCTATTCTTCAAGAATTCCCGATAGAGCGATACCAAATCCTGCCAGCTTGCCTCGTCGATTATTTAGCCACAATACAAGTTACGTAGCCACATTCATACCGGTACTCTCCTATCGGAGTAGAATGTATAGGGTCAAGAGTGTTATTCTGTAGGGCGTGAATAGTGCTTTTAATTACGCTCTCGTGGGCGTCCATTGTCAAATAACTCAAGTGGGCACGCACCTATATCAAACAATCTACTTCCTAGATGAAACTGATATGCGTCGAGAACGCTCTAAGCGCATCCGAAATTTCTATAGCAAACAAAATTGGGAATAGAGGCCACGTTTGCTTTATCGATTCGACTTTTGATTGCAGTGTCCGACCATGTGTTCAAGCGGATAAATGAGTAAAAAGCTCGACTAATTCGTGCACCTTGACTACTGAAAGAACGCATCCGATGCACGGTGCATCGATTCTGCATTGGTAAATTATACGAACGTGAAAGCCACTTCCCGTATCGTACGTGTATATCTATACGTTACGTAAAGCACTATTTGTCGTCTGTTGCTATGTTACGTTTTCACATTTTTACTACAATCGCTTCAATTCAAAACAGTTTTCTGACTGCATTCCGCACCTCGACGATTATTATTACGAATTTTCAAGTTGAGAAAGAAACTTTCTTAATGGATTCTTTGCTATGTGCGTCACGAATAAGCACACGTGGCACGGGTGTGTTCAGGCATTCCTAATGCAATACTTCATTACCAGTACCCAAGAGCACAATAAAGTTTAGTGAAAATTCAGGAATAGTTAGTTTCTTTTTAAACGGAAAAAAATGCAAACTGTAATTTTTTCTAATTATACAAGTTGGATAACGTCTGTTGACGCAGCTCGGTAGTCCAGAGGGTGCTTATATGGAATTTTTTTTTAAAAAACGATTATCACATTTATACACGTGCAACCATACCTACGCGTGTATACATAAACACATAGCAGGATAGCGAATAAAGAGACAATGGAGTCCGGGAGACAAAGGCAATAGGAAATACCTTCGTGTTCCTGAACAGCCATGTTTGGCACCGCATGGCAGTGCGTGGCGGTTCTCATAATCGGTACCTATTTCCTACGATCACTGTGGTATCTGCGTAAATCTGATAATATCATTCACCGATGAACGCAAGGCACGAAGAAGATTCTCACCAGCGCAAAAGAGGATCTGGGGTGACTTCCCGGTGAGAAATAATCAAACGAAGAACAAAACAATGCGATACGTGAGAAAGAAACCGAATAATAGACGGAGCAGTGTTGCAATCGTATTTTTCGTAGCTCGTTTCCAAGAAACGATTAATCGCAGGAGCCGCGTGACGTTTGCCAAGGGTGCCACCAGACTGGAATCTATGTATATTAGAAGCGAAGTCAACGATGAGCGTATATTGCCTCACCGCTCAAATTCTACGAATCTATTGTTCCTACCAGGGCGTATACCATACTCCCTACACAGCTATAGGTAGTCCGATTCTAGCTGCTAGTCCTGGAGCTCCAGGTTCTACGTGGAAGGTAAGGCGATAAGGTAATACTGGTTTCTACATGGATCAGTAGGGTGCGAGCCCGACTTCTGACTGTGTCTGCTTAACGTAAAACTAGACTACGATATCTAGGCTAGCCACCGGTCAACTTTTAATCCGAGCTACTTCAGAGGAATGTCTACGTAGACTGAACTCGGTGGGGTACTCCGAGGAAAATCATTACGGAGACTCGAAGCTCGTATAAAAGTCACACGGACAGACTGCACTGACAGATTTTTCCTTCTGCAGTGGTAGTTTATCTGCCAATTCATTCGGAGTACCCCCAAGTTCTGTCTGGATTATTGTAAACAGACCTAATCGCATTGCGCCTCTTGAGTCGTCGAACCTTAGGCGGTCGCTCGGCGTGCGATGTTCTTTTGAGAATCTCGCTAAAAAAGTTTAAGTGAAATTTTTCGTCGAGCTCGTTCATGGCCAATCGCCTTTATGGACTTTCCTGACAAGCGAAGGTTCGAGGAATTCCTCGAACCAAATACCTGAGTTCAGGACAAGAGCAGAGGTCGTTGGAAAAAGGGCGAAAAGCCCCGTGGAAACTTTTCGACGGTAAATACTGCGGGCGAACCTACCAGTGTAGCGTTTTGAGGATCCTCATGGCGTGGCTTCTTGCTCGCAATCTCGGCAAAGTCTCATGAACACCTGCAGCTTGGAACAGCGACAGAGACACGGCAAAAAGAGTCTCAAGCACCCTGACTTGTTTCTCTCAGATTTTTCGTGCCCATTTCCCCAATCTCTCTCTTACACTCTTATTCACCCTCTTTCTTTTTTCTCCCTGTAACCTTCTCTACCGTATTCTCTCCTTTATTTCTCTTTTCCTCGTTTATCTTCCCTGGACAAACTTGTCTTTCATTGCGGGTGGGTTTGATCGTCCTATCGATCACACCCCATCGACTAATCTCCGTCCGATCTCGGATCACTTCCTTGACATCGGCACGCGACGCATCTTTTTCGATTTCCGGCAAAGATTTCCAGTCGAAATAATTCCAGCGATGGCTGCTTCCCTAAGAGGTATTCGATTCCGTACACTTATGTACAGGTGTGTATACATCAACACCTACACACATACACATTCATATTCCACGTAAATACACATTCACCGAGCATATATAATTACACAGAAAACGTTCGCGTATAATGCGGTATATAGATACGCGCGTGCACACACCTATACCGCAAGAGGAACGCACGTACCGGTTTTAGGCCAGCGGCAACCAGGTATTCCCGGCTCCGTTAACCGGCTTAATTGTCTCTTCATAGCTTTTAGGAAAGCCGCTGAGGACGATCGACCGTCTGCGTA
Organism: Trachelus tabidus; assembly: GCA_030142655.1. Lineage (NCBI taxonomy): Eukaryota > Metazoa > Arthropoda > Insecta > Hymenoptera > Cephidae > Trachelus > Trachelus tabidus. Next base: position 119,391 of record JARQTI010000023.1, read on the forward strand.
GCGCTTCCCCTGTAATATCACCAGTAGACGTTTATTTCCTTGTGCCACTGAGAAATTGCACTCGCGTCAACCGACCATCAGTCGCGTCCAACCCCGATGCCTTGCGCGACTTCTTCAACCTTTTCGACCGGTCGAAGACGTTGTCGTATTTAAAAAAAAAAAAGAAAAAAATAAATAAATCCTCGTCTCTAACTCTGACCTTACGATTATCCCGTTTACCTACGGGCTCCGCCTTGACAGAGAACAAATGCAAAATAAGAAGTTAGACATAACAAATACTCGTGTACGAGCCAGGCGTCGTTCCGGCTTGGGACTGATCGTGAGTTTGTTGGCTTGGCTTTACCCAGCTTTATCCCATTCCAGCAAACCGGTAACCCCTCCCGCCGACCACCCGACTCCACCGAGTGGTCTACCCCCACTCTCGGCCCTGAGTGCGCTCTGCACCTTACTGCCCCTAGCCCCTGTCCCGTCCACCACACCCCCCGCGCCCTATGTCTCATCCACTTCTCCTCCGTTCCTCCTCGCCGTCACCGTCACTCCATCTCCTCCACTCTGCCTCCCACTCGTCCGGTCACATCTACGGGGTGTCTCGATCCTATATCTCGGACAACCTGTTCATGGCGTCGAACTCACTCTGCCTTCACGGCCGTTTCGAATTCTGCTCAGCTGATCCGCTGCGTGCATCCGCGCATCCTTCACGAAGAGACTCGCCAGAGATCGAGCCACCATTCCCGATCTTTCCCATGCTGACGTTCAAATCTCTGAATTTCTCGGTTATAGCAATGGTGGCTCCAATTCCATAGAACCGACCAATGACTGACGTTCATTGAATTTTTAACAAACGAGCAAACGATGCTTTACGTTGACGTTTACTTCACTGTGGCAGTTGATATTTGGCGTAAATCTCATTAGCGTTGGCAAGCCTTTGTTTCCTTTGATCGATCGCCTCAGCGAGGTTGTTACGTGGTTTTACCTTTTAACCTTTTAATGGTACAAAATCCGTGCACAGGAACTCCAGAGCAGAAAAAAGACACAGGTATTTCTTTTCCAAAAAATAGTCAAGCTTCGTAGAAAGAGATAGAGGGTGAAAGGGGGACAACGACTCGCCGTAAAGAAATGGAGTCCGACGAGAACACAAAAGTCTCGTGTCGTTAAGAGCTGGTACGGCTATAAAAATGTTGGTTAGCTTTTAATTCTGCCATGATCTTGACCTTACCAAGGCTACCAGAAATCTCATTAACGGAACGGGTTGCCGTAATTTGTGTTTCGGGTCAAAATACGAGTTTATCGTTACCAGAGAGATCATCGCACGCGTATTCTTCGATCCGCTTCCGTTTATTGTTTTTCATTTTCCACGAGGCTTCATAAATTTTCCTCTTCCGCAACGACGAGGAACGTCGTTTAAACAAAACGAAATTACGTACACACGATTATGCACGAGCACACGATTGTTCTGACGTGACTGAATTTATTTAGGGCACCCTATATTTTTCCGTCAGTCTCCAGCTCGCCTTATGTAAACCACGATACCTACGTGCAGTGCCGGTGCAACGCACGAGTCGCGATAGGGAGAAGGTTAAGGGGAGCAGGGTCAGAGGAGCGTAGCGAACGAGTAAGAAGACCTAATGGAAGACGAAGGAGCAAGGAAGAGAAGAAAGAGTAGTAGAGGAAGACGAAAAATAATGGGAAGGGGGAGGGGAACGTGTGACGATCCCCCCCCCAAGTCTAGACCTTGGCGAGGTGGTGTACCTGGCAGCCTTATGCCCGATGACGTTCTGCCCAGTAACCGCTTGCACGTTTTGCCTGAATCTCAATTGACTCGTAGATCAATGGCTAAACGAGACAAAGCGATACACGAGAAGAGAGAGTATCTTTCTTATTTTTCCGTGCTAGAGGTTTCACTCTAACGCTATTAAACAAGTGACGTTTATACCATAGGATGCAAACGACGTACAGTGCGGTGCAGGAATATATTCTCAATGCAGTAAAGGCTCTATACGCAGCATATACAGGGCATATAATATTAAAATTCTTTTTCTCAATTCTTTCATCGAGCTGTACGTGCAGTTATCGAAAATCGAGAAACTCGTCGACTCTGCCGGAAGTTCGTACTCGGTAATTACCTCGTAATGCATATCTGCTCGGAGACGTAGAATGAGATATCAAGGTCTGCAAGTGCAAATATCACTATCATTGAAGCGTAATACCGTTTCGAGGATACATACGTAATTCAACATCGTGAAGATTACTCTAGGTTCTCTAGTTACTATAGAGTAGTACTTTCTGGCGTGACGCTGCTAAGAGGAATTGACGTGGTCTTCTGGATTTTTAAACATTCGAAAAATGCAGCAAAGGAGGCGATCCGAGACGTGGGCAAAAGGGATCGGTCAGAGTGCGTGGACGTGTTTCGGCCGGTCCTTACAAAAGCCAGACATTGGCAGCGAGCTCCTTGGCACAATGGAAGCGACTCTTCCCACAGGATCTCTGAGCAAAACCAGATTCGCGGTAAATTGACATCTTCGAGAAGTGCATTCAGGATTTTGGGCTCCGGACTGTGTCACGCGGAGGTACCTTTTTCTTTTCAAGAGGGATGAAAAGTTATCTCGGTACTCGAGAATCCGAACGTCTCCTGGCCCAGAGAGCCGAAAAGGACGCCGCATGTGAACTTAAAGGCGAATTGTCTGGTCGTAGAAGAAACGCGATACGTGGACGAGGACAATGACGACGGGGTAAAGCGGGAAGGGGAAGGGGGCTGCTCAAGACAAAAGTGCACATGGCATTCATGGTATCCGTGGAATCGCTCGATAACGATCTCTGGGTCATGACAATTTTTCTGCAGGCAACTGCCGTAATAACGGCGACGTTCGTACGTTCTCGGGACGACTGATTGACATTAAAAATATTGGTTGACTGAATTCTCGCGTTTGCAGAAGTAAGGCAATTCGTTATTTGTAAGGTTCTGGACTTGGTGTCTTGATTAAATAATTTTTTAAAAAGCAAAGTAAGTACGGCACAAGTGAAACAGACGCATGGCAAAATTTACATGTAAATCGAGACTGGAATAAGTAGAAAAATTAAATTGAGATAAGAGACTAAAAAAAATAATTAATGAAAAAAACGTGCAAGTACTTAATATTTATATACTATACCTCTTGAGTAAATTTGTATTATTCGTCAAAATGAATCAATACGTTATATTGTGATAAGATAATTTAATTTCAAGCGATGCCGAAATAAAACTTAATAGCATACACAGATAAATCGTATCGCGTAATCTGTTGATTATATCGAACGTACATTTGAGTAGCAGTGAATTCAGAAGAATATATAGTCACGCCTTAGAGTGTCTTAATGATGAGTGAAAATGAAGTGTGAAAGTTTTCACGACATGTATTATAATCTGCCTGATGAACTGCCTATCCGAGAGTAAGAAAACGGCCCATAAGACATTACTTGTTTTCCCAGTTCTTTTATAATATAATATAAAAAGCGACCAAGTAGAAGATGCACGTGTAAATATTGGATTTTGCAGAAAAATAAGTAACCGCAGAAACAATAAGGTATCCAGGAACAGTCTCGCCACGAGTATGACTAACAATACAACGGTTATTTATAAGAGAAACATGTGTTTTAAACAGTCTCAATTTTCCCCCATATCAAGTATGTCAGTCAACTGACAAATACGGCAATCGAAAGCACGATATTTGTAATTCGGATATTTAAATCCACAATAAGCAAGTAAATTAGTAAATGCATAAATTCTTAGTAAGAATCAAGCAAGCAAATAATAGACAAAAATAAAATACATCGATGCGCTCTGCCAAGGCCTAATATACCGATCGAATAACCTGGCAAAAGAACGTTTGCCATAGACAGCTGATGTGGTAAAAAAAGAATCTATTCAGCAACAGACTGCCGTAAAGTAAAAATAGCCAAAAAATCAGATAATTAAAAAAAGTTTCGCGTTGACGTAATCATTGGAGGTTGAACTGGGCGCCATGTCTTTATCGGGAATGGTATCTATACGTGTGCCAACCGATGACGATTCAACGAGTAATGCTCGTTGCCAGATAAATATTGGCTGAACGTAAGACCGATCGAAGCATCTTGGGAGTAAGTGGAGCGAAAATCAGGATTGTTGGATTACCTGCAAAAACAATTTGGTAGATGTCGACTGAGGCAGGCCCAGCAGGTGGTGCAGGGGCTGCAGACGCGCTCGAAGTCGATCCACGTGGAGAGCATGATCCTTGGGTTCCGATCGGTCAGAAATAATCGAAGCGGGGTGAACGAACCGTCATGAAAACAGTGCGGACGGAAAAAAATGTTGACATGACGGACAGTGCCGAGCATGAGAACTGGAGTCTGGAATGTGTTTTATCGGAGCGGCACCTGATATCGAAAGCTTATCTTTCCACGTGTAAATGTGATACGGACGAGAACCTTAGGTGCACGTGTATTTGCGTGTATATCACGTGTATATGGGTATATGTTTGCCGGAAAGCCAGAGTCATGTGTTGAGTTTCCTTATCTACTTCTACAGGGTGTGGTAGTGTGTATGCATACGAGTTGGTACGCTACAAGAGAGTGCACCCTGGCAATACTGAGTAATGTTTGATTAGGTACGCGATAGGCAACCCCTTTGATGAGTCACCCTGTACGATAAATTGATCGAGCCTTTAAACCATACTCAGCGGCAAAGAGCCTCAATTGCTGCTCCAAATAACATACGGAACGGCCGTTTCGAATCCAACATTTTTAATCTACGAAATCTCGGATAACCGAAAAAGATACATCCTGTTTCCTGGTACATCGTCCCGCGAAGAGAGCATAGACTTATCTGCCGGAAGTGAGAGACTTCCTTCCAAGTTATTATATTTCGAATTGTTTTTTTTTCTTCTACCTGAGAATGCAATCGGATACGTAGTGCTTGATACTGTCGGCAACTAATTAGCTTGATAAGTGGAAGCGATTAACGAGATCGTCGATGCGCATTGAAAAATAGTGAAAAATGAGTTTCTACGAATCGATAAGTCCGAAAATCAATGAAAGAAATGAAATCACGAAGATTCGTGGAAAATTTTTGTTAAACGGAGATACGACTTTACGATAACGAGTTGCGTTCAGGTTGGCCTAGTGGCAGGAAACGCAGGTGTAACGGGGACTACCCTCCCAAGGCAGGCAACCCTATGCTAAAGTCGGATAAGTGCATAGCGACTACCTGGATACAGGTTGGACTTTAGAAAATTTCAGTACTCTAAGATAAGGGGGACGGGGGAGGGGGGCGTATATCGTAATGGCGTCAGGTATAGTAAACAGTTACAGGTAGCCGTGGCAGCCGTCTGCCGTCTGCCATCCGTCCTGGCTTTCCCATTGAAAAACTTGGAAAAGGGGGACCCAAAGTTAAATTCCTCGAAATATTATCTCGGGCCAGAGAAGCAAGCGACTCCCGATGTGAAGCTGGACAAAGAGCTGGGAAGGAATGAAAAGAAGAAAAAAATAAATAAAGAAAGAGAAAATGAGCTAGGAGACGTAAGTTTGGCGTAGGTTGTTGCGACAGGGGTTCTCAATCGATCTCAGAAAGCTTCCGACAATAACAGTGCAGACAGGGGGTTGACAATGGATGACGGAGAACCGGAATGTTCTTGCATGAAAGAGGAGCGTCGAAGGAGACTTGATTGCGTCGACAGGGGTTCTCATCTCGACGTGAGACGAATTAAAATAGCTACGATAGGAGGATGAATGTATAAACGATCGAAGCGATCGGGATGCGGATAGACGCATTGGTAAAAGGAATCTTCGAATGTATTTAACCTTGGCATTGGGAACAGTGGCTCTCAATCGATCGTGACAGGAATTACCAAGATAATTAATTCAATCACCGGAAAGACCGAAACACCTCGGCCATATCGAGTCGGTTATTTATATTCGGAATATTCTGAACCTATCGAAAGACTAACGTGGAGAGATGCGATTATTCCTTTCATCGTTTTCCTTGGCTGGAAACGGCACCGAGATGCTCCATTTCCCAGACGCTTGTTCCTCGTTATAAAAATTCGAAAGTACTAAGCCCGCGAATACCAACATATCCTAACGACGTTACGAATACACGCGTTCGCGGATGGGCGAACGATGGAGGCGTCTCTGAGAAAGGCAACTGATTTAGATGAATGTTCCGTGATAATTAATTAATTTATCATATAATTACTGACTGCACTGTCATAGTCATTTGGTTCACCTGAATCCTCGTGCAATTTTTCTATAAAACTGAACTACTAAGATTTCCTCTGCCCTCAAAGCTGAAATTCGTCGCGAAAGGAAAGTCCAGCAGAAAGAAAGCGTCGCTTTGAGAACTGCGATTTCCTTCGCGCGGCCTGTGCTTTCGCCACTTTCGCAATGGAATTTCGACGGTTACCAGCGTATATGCGGAATTCGAATATTCAACGATACAAAATATGTAGCGAGTGATATGAATTTTTATCGTATAATACCCTCAATGGTTCTACTGGATATATAACATCGAGAGAATTCACGTAATACACGAAGGACGTTGAATCGCCAGAAAATAAAGGAAAATCGTGCGCTAGATTCGAATCGAGAAACTCATCGACGACGAGACTCGCTGTAGAAATCCTCTTCGAGATCCGACCGAAGAAGTGACTTACGAACGCATGGGTATGTATTTACGTAGGCACGCATGTAATACGTACGTTCGAATGATTGGTTCGCACAATGGGCCACAGGCGTGTCACTCGTTCATTCGCTAGTCCCGTCATCCCCATTATGTTCCGAGTTTTTGTATTTTTTAATTTGAAAGAAGAATACGTGGTCGGAACAGGAAACGCCATGGGAGAGTGAGCAATCGGTATTCTTCGTTCGTGACACGCCGCGCCGGGCAGGGCAACCCACTGGGTACTACACTATATTACGGCAGACTTTAGTACAGTAAGATGCACATGCAGTATAGGAGCTATGACAATCAAATAGAGCCTATAGTACATATCGATATAGTTTAACAATAATATTTACGTGCATTACTACGTACGGAATGGTAACATCTCTCGATCAGGTCTTAACAGAGCACTTTTACACTTATATCTTAGTCAGCCTACGCGTATTAAATTGAACACCCCCTCTAATGCCAGGAATCGATTTTGAATCCCTATAAGATTTAAGTGGCTCTCGTGTGACACTCGCTCCTGATCGGATTCTGACGCTGTTGCGCGGTGAACTCTAGATGGCCCTGGCCACAGCCCTGGGCTCTGACAGCCGAGCTCAAATATAGCGGTTGAGAGCCAAGAGGTGAAATCAATGTGTAAGAGACACATATAGGATGCGACACCACCTCGTAGTTCAAGACTCGATAGCTGATCGGTGATGATCGGCTAGCACGGTATATCAGTGCGTAAGTCATAATTCGAGGTTAGGTTCGACTGACTACGTTACAAACAAGCCCAGTCAGCGCCGGTTAGGAATGCCTCTTTCTATTCCAGGCTTGCATCCTGTCTACGGGGTACGGTCGTTTGGAGACGTCAGGTGACGAGGTGAGAGAGTGTCGGTCCTGCCACACGTTTTACATCGAATTACGATACACGGCTTCTCTTTAAGGTCTTGCAGCAGAGACGACGCTAGGCGGTTGATGCAAATGATTATTCTACGTGGAAAAATGTTGTAGCTGGTAACTCGAAGGTTTTAAACGTTTCAGCGCGGCAGAAACGAACCTTGCGGACGAAGTGCCAACGGTGATAATTACGAACACGGTGCTCGCGTCAAGCTCGACAGTTATGTTATGTTCCTTATCAAAAGAAAAGATACGACGGGACAAGCAGCTCTTACTCATAGAGACTAGCGGTAGGAGTCGGAGGGAAAAAGTAATAGTGAGAAGATAATTTGAAAAAAAGTCATCATTCCTTCATTCTCTGCAACTAAGTTCACAAAAAAAAGAAGATGGGTAGGTTATTGCGATCCCAGAAAGGTTCTCTTAAGAATATTCATCCTTTTTTTCTGCATACCCCGAGGGTTCACGAGAAGGAGGGCAAAGATATAGTGCATTCACTTGGGCTACCGTCTCGTTAAAAGCAGCCGAATCAATGGGCGCATTCAGTCGCACCTGAACGCTTCCTTTGCCGGATCATAAATAAGTTAAAGATGGTGGGTTCTTTTCAGCAAGGTCCTGTAAGAGCCAGTGTCCATGAAAATTTTCAGGGGAAAAAAATCAGGCCATCCAAAGAAAGCTTATCGTGAGACTTTTGCTTCGCATAAATTCAGATCCATTGGATGCCTGTAAGAGCATCTTCCTGATTCCACTTTAGCTGCGCGACCGACATCGACCGCGAGTGGTGTCATTTTACTACTGTCAGAGACAATACGGGGACACGGCGCGACCACAGTGCCATTTTAGTTTTTCATATTTCGCTGGTCACCCGGGGAACTAGAAATGTAAAAGAAGATCGACTTTCCCTTCTGTAGTTTCATCGCTATCGTAGGCCGACATACGCCACGTATACTGGAGTAAGTGTGAGTCTGATTAACGTAACAAAAATAACAATGCGCAATATGGTGTGCGATATGACTTATCCTATCAAGCACTGCTTAGCGCCTGAGCTGAGCGTACATATTCAAATCTCTGAAACTTGTGCGCAAGAAGCACGGCTCAGTCTTCAGACTTGGCCTACCACACGAGTCTCGCTTGGTACTTGTAGATTAAATACAAACGTAAGGTATTGTACGTGGCTTATAACACACTGGAAGATGAGTCTCGTGCATGAACGTAGGTCCAAGCCTAACACGAGGATCCGTAACGCCGCATGCTACACTCCGCTGGGTTATGCATCGTTATATCGTCCTCACTACGGGATTAAAGAAGGTATGCGCTTGCCAAGCCTTCGTCATCCTTCTTTATCTCGCGCTCTCTACTCCGTACTTCCTACTTTTACTCTTCCTCTGTCTCACTCCAACTCAGCAACTGGCTTACCCTCGTTCATTCTTTCTCTCTTACTCTGCCCTTCTTCCTCCTTCATCCAACTCTGCTGCGCTCACTCGTTCTACGTGAGAGGGCTACTCACTCTGGCCTGCTCTGGCCTATCGTCTCGACCGCCCGTCTGTTCTGTGTTACGGCAAGATTAAAGAGACTGGAAAACGCATTGTTTAGGCTCCACTCGCACCGGTGTACAAGTACACACCCTTTCCTATGCAAAACATTGCCCGAGTACCGACACTTCACTACCTCTGTGGAACTCTACGTTTCTGCGGAGATGATGGAAACGGTTGTGAAAATAAAAATGTTTAATTTTTAAAGAGAAACGTTGGATGGATGGCTTATATTCAACTGCCACTTATTCAAATAAACCTGAAAGCACTTTCGGTAGACAGAAGACTCAGGTGGTTCCGGTTAATCAATTCTGTGGTAGATATATAGGGTTGTGAGGGAAAACTCGTTTAATCTTATTGGGGACTCCTTTTTAAGAGGTTTTAGTAAGCTAAGAGTTCTAGCGGGGCAGCTACTGGCGACATCTATCATCAATCTTGCTGACTACAACGCCGCTTGCCTACCAACGAAGATCTTAACCCGGTAATGACTCTTTTAAACGTCCACAGCGAATCTTATGCTGCACTACATTATAGTTATGACAGATTGAGTAATGTGAAGGAAATCAAAAGATCGTTGATATTTCGCAACATGTTTGTTATAAGTTAATTTTTAATTTAGCTATGTTACTCTCACTAACCTGCAAATGGGTTCTGGATAATCACGTTCCTCCGATAGATTTAGGAAGTTGCTCTCATTTGCTGCTGAGGACGTAGAGCCTCTTGGTGATCTTGGACCACCCTCTGGTTCTCCGATCAGCACCTCGGTACGGCCATTTTGAAAAGGACTGCTTGCCCGACGCTCACCGACTTTTGCACTTTGCAACGGGGTCTGTAGAAAAATACTCAAATAAATAATCGGAATCCGAAAGTCATTTAGATTAAGTGGATTACAAACATTCAGATAAATTCATTGCCAAACCGAATAAGTGCGTGTTGTATTTTTCAATGATTTGTGCAGTTTTAAATATATGAAACTTGTATGTGTAATCAATTATTCAAATTTAAACTAGCATACTATACATTCTTTATATATCTTTATTACGTATACTTGAGAATCATGTATGTATTTAGCGAATCTCACGATAGACGCACATTAATTTATGTACCACCAGACCTTTTTAATGATCTTCGCATAAGTAATGAACGTTACGAAAATAACAAAGTCGAGATTCGGACAGTTCCGGCTGAATGACACTTGATCAATTTCGATTTCAGTCATTGCTAACGTAGTTATCAAATCGGCTGCAACTACGACTGCGGACGGAATTTATAAGAAACACAAAGACTTTATCAGAGACAATATTTGACTATCTTCTCTATCCTCGTTTCTTTCGTATGATAATAAATAAGAAAAGTCGATACGATTTTCAAATACATTCCACTGACCAGAAGATTAGCCTCTTCCGGGCAACTCTGCTGTTTTTCAAGAATATCTTTTCGTTCCTTGGCAGCACTGATATCCGTGGCGCCTTTAGCCTTTGGGATTCCCTTGGGAATCGTGCCGTTGCTTAGCTTCGTCGGATAGGCATTTGTCCCGAGATCTCTGAAAATAATTTAAAAAATATACATGAATAACCAACAAATAATAATATTTCACTCCTACGGCAATATATTTTACAAATAGAAGCAGGTTGCATCAGCATATTATGTATACGTGTTGAGAATGACTATATTCCTGTTATCTATGTCCACCATCACGACATCCGGTACATAACGGCTCGTTTTCTCGTGTTTTCACGTTTTCATGAATCTCTATGCAAATGATAATAACAGGTTTTCCTTACTTGTCTGCAAGAGTGACGGTGATCTGACTGCTGGTTACATCCGCATCTGTACCTGATCCACTCGTCGAGGCTGCTCCTTCGCTTATCTGTGAAAAATTGTAACTGCATTAATTTTACTATAAAGACAAAAAAGATCAATGAAATTAAATTAGGTTGTAGAGCTGCACAAGCATAAATGTAGGTTACTCAGGTGATACTATGCACTATTAAATTAAATGATCTCCACTTATATTACGATATTCATTGTCGTTTTCCTACGTACGTAATGATTCCAATGATTTAGTAGTTAACCTTGACAAATTTCTAGATTTGACTACCTCATCCTTACGCCTCTCAGTGTCCGTGTTCATCGTCGAGAGAAAGGTGAGCAATTGCAAGTGGGTGAGAATATTACACATGCGTGCTGCCAGAAAGTATGACTAATGCGAGATTTATATTGTAAGCAGAATACTTTACAGTGCGATAATCACTTGTAACAGTTAAATATAATTGAAAAAGCAAATGTAACTGAATGGCAAAATAGCACAGGGAAATCTGAATGTCAGTCTCGTTTTGGCTGCTGTTTTCAAAAGTACCTATAGAATATTCATCCAATAGGTTTGCGCATTAAAAGTTTTAAACCAGTCAAGGTCGTGCATAATCCAACTAACCACTCACTCTCTAGCTTGTTTTGCATTCTACACAGTATAAACCGTATTCGTGTCGATTCAACGTCTACGTTTATGCGCATCTCTTTGTCCATCATTGAGCGAGGTGAAAAACTAAACTTTTTAGTCATCGCCTCACGGTAGATAAACAGTTTAACGAGATTGATCATCGACAAATAGATGTCTAGCCACAAGAAATACCTGTTGATGTAAAATGGCTTGAATGTCCCGCGGTTGAATTCTCCTGAGTGCGGTGAGCCTCTGAAGTCGTTCTCTTGCGCCCCTAAAAGAAGTATTTAAATTATAAATTAAATAAATTTGTTGAATAAACATTTCTTATATAAATTAATAGATATTACCTCTCGACAGCGATGACCCAGGCGTCTCGTATTCGTCCTGCGTTTGGTCCATCCAATTCTTCTGCCAACAAGATCAAAGATATCATTAACCAGTGAAAAACGAAGTAAATTATTTTATGAACGATCCGCAAAGTTATCGAATACCGTGAAAGCATGTTTTTTCTTACGCAAGTTCAACCCTATGACTCTTACGAGACCTCAGCATAAAGGTCAAGCGTGTTATTCGCGAAAAACGGACGAAAAAGTGTTCTACATAAAGGAACCTGCACACCGTACAAGTACTCTCAAAATAGATAACGATAGAAGCATTCGAGATCTCTATTTCTATTCAAGAGAGTACCACACGATCGTCGCTGTATACTGATTGCAGCAAAAGAGAAGATCTAGCAATGGAACGTGACAAATGTATGAAGGATCAAGCGAAGACGGTGAAAAGTTGCAATGATAATTTGCCACTGCAATTAATTCAAGCAATTAAACTAGACTAAGTCCTTTCGATTCCCTTGCTGGCATTAAATACAAGTTCAGAAGACGTAAGCTCCTTCCTCTGGATGCAGTACCGTCGGCTTGTGAATAATCCACTAGGTCTTGTTCGTCCTCGTCAATGAATCTAATGGACGAGAGATCGAAATGGCTAGCAACATCATGATCGTAGAGATCATCGCGACCCGTTGAAAGCAGCGAAAGCACAGGGATCTCCTCGCAGAGATTTTCAGCCGTAAATGACTCGTTGTCGCATCCTTTGCTAGGGGAGCAGCCGCACCAAATGATTTTCCTAAAGAACTCGGTCATCCTTGGCAATTTCCGTGCGGGTCGTCTCGTCTGACGGATCTTCTCGCCCGACTTTCTCGAGAACTTTGAGAGTTTCGTCAATTTTACGACGTCCGACCATACTCCAGCGTTGTCTCCTCGCGATCGAAACTGACTCTCGCTCCTCACGCTCATGGACGTCGCGGGGCTTAATTCTCGACCACACAGGTCGATCGATCCTTCGACGCTACGATCACTCGATCTAATCGACAAATCGACATATACAACCGACGCGACGACTCCTGACCCCCGATATTTCACGATCTTACGAAAATCTTCCTAGTGGACACTTCGAGACGTCAGTATGCACGTACACGTGTCACGAGACTAGAAAATAAACGTAGTAGCAAGCGGCGGACCGGGAACGAATAGCACCGCCATGTGTAGGGGTTTATTTTGGGAACCGGTGGCTCGACGATAAAAAATAAAAGCGAGAGCAGCGGTTCAACGCACTTAAGGCACTTCGTCTCGCGAGTATCGAGGTCTATCGGTTTGCAGCATCCGATAAGCCCTTTGCCTCGTACTAAACTAACGCTGGTTAGTTTAACCCCGAAGAAAACCTATCTGCTGTAAAACGAATCAAAGCTACAGTAAGTTTGATGAGCGTACGGGTTTAAAAGAATTTTTTAATTTTCAAAAATGTTCTAGCCTGACTTGATACTATCGCAGAATGTACTTAGAGTCTTTCCATTAATTAGAATTTTATATTTTTAATTTGCATATTATTCCATAGACTCCATTGTACCGTGGAACTTATAGATGTATGTGCGTGAAGCTTTTGATTAAAAAAAATTAAATCCCTGGAATCTCGGGCAATTTTTAAAATTCTCAGCCAAGTTCTAATTATAATGGTTAAAAAAAGACTCAGTCTCGTTTTGGTGTCTAGGAGCTCCTGCAATGATTCTAGACCCGATTCAACGTCGAGCAACGTATACGGATGGCTTGAGAGACATAGTGCTAGAAGAGGCACTCCTGAGCGACTACTTTTTGGCAGGATCCCAGCTGAATAGCATTGCACGTCGTGACACTCGTCAACAGAGAGAAAGTGCATTTTCATTCCGGTCGAGAGAGACGAGCGCGTGGAATTTCAGTTTCCAACAAGTTTTCAATCGCAATACAATGATGGCGCAACGCGGGGCATCCGAGCGATGCATATAATTTTCGTAGGACGAGTTATGTAAACGATTACGAGCGTAGCGACAAGCATATACGCTAATAATAATTGTTTCTGCATTTGGTTGACGCCAGCACATACTTGCCCCGTATCAGTTTCGCAAGACGCCCATCCAGCTCACAATCAGACTCGAGTTTCGTGTAGCTTCGATGCGGGTGCACTTGGTGTATGCATGTACTCGGTAATATAATAATATTGCATCAAGTTTCGCGCTCTGATTGATCTGTTGTGTGCTGCGAGAGGCATGAGAAAATCATAGCCGGGATAGACTTACTGATCTATTATTCCGTTCCGATAACGCTATTGATTCTGATAAATTAATAAAACGTTACGTACACGACTGCTTTAATTTGTCGACAAGCATTCGGTACGAGGACCGGCAACATTGGTGATTGGTCAGATAATTCGTCGGGTGAGACTATGAGGAAAATAAATTAAAAAATAGGTACCGATTTACTCAACCCCATATAGAAATTGAGTGTTAATGAACGACTCCATGAAATGCGAAGGCTCATCTCTTTCAACGAAGTCATATCCTGATCATGACGAGTCCGGACGTGACGTATTGGTTCCATAGAAAATGACTGAGTCCATTCGTCGGCAGATAATTCCCCGAAAGATCGATAAAACCGATTTCACGGATTATCGGCAGCTTTCGCGCGCAAAGATAGTGCCATTGGCCCGTCGATGAAGTTGCCATTGAATTTTGGCCATGTGCCCATAACGCGAGTCTCTCTTGGAAGATTAGCGAATACATTAGAAAATCTAGTCAAATTACAAGACGGGGTGACTAGAGCGCGTAGTGAAGCGTCCTCGTAATACTACTCGAAGGTTGTGATCCTACCAGGCGAGAAGTAGTATAGCTCGAGCTCAGCTCAAAACCTGTTTCCTAACTGTACACGTCATTATTGCAACAGTGTCTTTCGGGAAGCAACGAAACAGTCGCGTGTGTAGCTGACAGTTGGTTTCGACTGAGGTACTCGTAGTCAGTGTTTCGACTGTAAATACAATAGTCACCTATTAATACAGTGTACCAACGAGACAGCGTATGACGCTTGCAGCACGAGGCAATGTAAATTCGTCTTGAACGAATATACGCCCGAAGCGAAAATCCATGCCGGAAGTACGGTGTCACGAGGAAGCAAGACGAAAGACATCATCAGTAATTTCAATCACAAGTACCGGGGACCTAGTTTCGATTCGTAGGATATCGTTAAGCATACCAACGGATCCTCACCTCCTGCACGTTTCACTATTTCTTTTTAGCACGCGTGGCTCTTTCACCAAAATAAGATTCCTCCCTGTTACACAGCCCTTATTAATAGTTCCCTTTGTTTCCTCTTGCGCTTCCTCTTCTTCTTCCTTGTAATTTTCCTTTTACGTGTAATACCTCCTTCCTCGGATTACCCTACGCCTTCCACTATGTCCCTTCGCGTACCACCAGCGTCCGACCCTACCTCTTCTTCCCAGAGACACTCAGTGTCCGTGATGCCTGTCCTCACAGGGTATTCGCTCCTCGGGGAGTCCAGGAGGTCGCATACGCCCATCGGATATCACGCGCCACACACCGTGCACACCGAACATAACGAATCATCGATGAAGTATTCACGTTATTTGCACACACTTCTCCGAGAGTAACTCTCATAACTGCGTAGCACTGGTGGCGAGTGGTCAGTCACTGTATATATTGAGTATAGGGCAGTGGAGAACGTGTAAACGTGTTAACCTACCGAGTATAGAAAGGGAGGGGGGGGGCAAGAGGGATGGTAGGAGTAACCAAGACAAGACAGGTAGGTGGCCCCCCCCCTTAGGAGAGACTTAGATTCACCATCAGACGCGATATTATACTCGGAGTGTGACGTACTCCGGAGTAGTAGCCTCTAACAGGAGGTACCAGGAGGAGGGAACCGGCTCCGATTTTAGACGCTGTAGGAAGAACCCCGAGGCTGCAGGAATGGAATAACGTGGAAGCAGCGGCAAACGGTGGCCGTGCTGGACGGAAATCGACAGAAGCGAGCACGAGCCACAACACAACACGGATAACTGTATACACACGGCTTTCACTCCCACCTGGTGACTTCGTTGGCTGGCAGAAGCGCTCGTACCGTGGATCGAGTCGTGCTGTTCGCGATTTACTTGTCGACAACTGACAATCAGCCGATAACCTACGCCAACCGGAGGTTTCCTTTATGAACAGAAATTGACTTACGACTCTGGCTTCAGCGATCGCGGACGATTACGTACTAGCTCGAATACCGGTACTACGGAGTACATTCGAAGGTTGCATTCTCGCCTGCCTCTCGGAGTCCTCCACCTCCTCCTACTCACCTGGGGTATTTACCTGGCGAAGGCGAACTCGCACGAACGTATACGGACTTTACCGAGGAACCGGCGCTCTCGTATTTGAACCACGCCGATGTAGCGATCGCTCCAGATCGACTACGCTTCGACCTGTTGTTTGTTGTGTTTTTACAAATTTCACTGAACTTTTGGTATTAATTACTCTGTCTTAAAGTCTTTCTCTATATCGGATATTGTTCGGTGTGTAAGTCATATGTCTTGTCGATTTTGTTTTGCTAGAGATCTATATGTCTTTAAACCCATTCGTGAATTTTGATCGCGCTTGACTTCTTTATCCTTCGCTTCTTCACCATTTCTATCAGCCACTTTTAAGGAATAGAATGATCCTCACCCATTTTGTTTCCGCTTCTTCTCCGTACTCGCAGGCATATTGTTCGTGACTTGATGCACTGAACAGAAAAATATATTAGATTAACACAGTCACGTGACTATGATCCTAATCGATTTTTATCGTATAGCTAATTGGATATAATTTTAATTGCTGTTAGAATAAAATATTTTTACAAATTCACGTCAATTCAATGTTCAATATCATTGATGCTATATCTATGTTTTTTTTGCATAGTACGTCATAATCTAGGCACGTTATCATTTTCTCTAGTAGCATTGAAGTTTATATTCGAAGTGATGTGTCGAACGTTGGTTGATGCTAGACATGTGAATGAGGATAATTCGTGTTAAAATTACGTCCGGTGCTCGAGGACTTTCACATTTCACGTAAATCCGTGAATCGGAAAAAAAATGAATGTTTTAAATATTAAGTTATTTCGATATACGCACAGTATATAGACTTAATACGCGCTCTTCTATTATATAAAATATTTGAATTTCATCAGCGATTTGAATACGGTGCGTGCCTACATAAATATATACTTTCCTCCATCCTTCATTTTTCTATAGTAAAGTAATTTTTCTGATAGCAGAGCAATGACCTGATGAATGTGCTGAATAACTTCGGAATGGGTCGCGTTCTCCAGGGTGCGACCGTTGACCTCCAGAATCTCGTCGCCCACCTCCAAGCTGTCCGCATTATCCGCAGGGGATCCTGCATGATCGAAAACGCGATCAATTACTTATCGATATTACATTAATGCGCACATATCATTACATCGTATTTACTGTCGGTTGACAATTTCAAAAGATTAAACAATTATCAAATCACTGGCATTAAAAGTAAACTATAGTAAATTTATGTAATACATTCTTTTTTGAGGATTTTCAGTTCTTTTATTTATTTAATACATTCAAAATATTCACTGATAGCGGCATTGTTCCTGCATAATACCTTGCATTTAAAATTATTTACATGCATGTGCGAATAGTTGGTAATCAATATCCTCTATTGCTTTTTTTTTTCGAAAATAAAAAAAGATTTGTACTTGAAATTGTTAAGGGTATAACCTTGATTTTATGAGAGGTAATAAGCAACCTCTGAAGATCCCAAGAAAAATGAGCATCGAGGGACTTCAGTAGTAGTGTCCCATAAACGCCAGACCGATACTCGTGGCATGGTGCTCTGTTTTACCATCAGAACATCCCAACTCATGTCAAATGAGCGTTTATAGGTACTAATTGCTTCTGGTTCGTTAAAAGTTAATTGTTCTACCCACCGTAAAGTTTGATCTTGCCATTGTGATTCATCAGAATGATGATATATCCCCCGAGGTCGACCATCTTTATTTCTTCTTTTTTTCTTCCGCACTTAAAAATCTTGTACTATCTTCTTGAAAACTTCTAAACACTCTATATACACCACACAAATTTCATACTAAGTTCAGACTACTGCTAATAATACTCGTTGACACTTTGGCTGCGACTAAACATTTGAAAATTTATAACGTCGTTATAACTGCTCAACTTTTTGATTCCACGAGAATGATTTTACACAAAAAACGTGGCTTTGATTATATTTCCTTAACTTTTTGTTGTAGTTGCCGTTAATTCTTTAATAATTACACTTTTCCTCTAAGACACGTGTGTCGAATATAACTAGCGGCTCCTTTCCGCTCGACCGTCACGCATTGACACTTATTTTATAACCTGTTTTACTTTGGCAACTGATAATTACGACTCTCTTTACGAACGGATACTAAGGCAATTCGCATATGAACGTTTACTAACGATTAATGTTAAATATATTAGATCAGAACGAACAAACGATTTGGTTACCCGAGCCCGTTTTCCAGGGCCTTCTGAAAGACTGGTTGCGTCGTTCGTATTTTGGCAATTTTTGGCAACAACGATAAACGGTGCAGTGGACGAGAATGACAATCAGCAATCATTAACGGCGAGCGTCTGCTGTAAATCGAAAAATCCTCGATGACTGATGATTTCGTTCGAGAGAGAGGGCGGGAGGATTTCGGGCACATTGGGGCCCCAATGACGGGCCCCCCTACATCTCTACGATGTAATCGAGCTTTCTGATTTCTTCTCGAATTCAAAATTTCCCACGAAGCGTCATCCTATCGATCTTGGCCTCGGATGGAATCTCGGCCGTGTCCAGAGCCATGGTTTCTTCCTTTAATCCCGTCCGTCGGCGCCGCATTAATTTCGAATTAGGAAGGAGTCGTGTCCACGCGCCAGGAACGTCTCGACTCATCCTCCTCCATTGCTACCCCGAGTATTCCTTGACGCTCGTCACTTTCTGGACTCTGCTCGCGCGCGAAGAGCACAAAAAATAAATGGACGCACCCACGCAAACGCGGACACAGAAGGACACTGAAGCTAAACCTCGCGATCCGATCCGAGACTCGAATTTCCTACGAATCCGGCAGCACTTGTTCTCTCGTATTCCTAAGATGGCCAACAATATGAGTTCGTTGTCTCCTTTTCCTCTTCACCGAGATCCTCACTTCTCGAATTCACTTCAATCCCCGTGCGAAACGTCAAAGCCTCCTACGACCAATTTCTTCTTATGTTAGTCTCGTTCCCTTTACCGAACCTGTCCTTCCCTTTCGGCTCGCAAAAGGTCCCGCGGCCGAGTATAAAACGTCCGCGAGCGACGAGCACGCCTATCGATGCCACGTTCAAGAGTTCAATCTTCGGCCCACCGACCCGCTCCTCGACGACGCTGATTACCTCCCAGTTGAGTGTTGATCCTGTCTCACAATGATGTCACAAGGGCACAATTACACTGACGTCGTAAAATATCGAGCTCTCAATTTCTCAACTATTTTTCCAAAAAGTCTTTCCCGGTGAGGTGTGACGCTATCGTATAATTCGAGAGTTTCACGATAATGGGAATGCGAATCGATTTTGGAATATGGATGGGAGTAGGAATACGATTGGACGCGTGAAAATCGTAATCTTCCGTTGCACTGCACTGATCTGGCTTGATCTCCATGTTTTACACTGAACCGGCTGCACAGACGTATATCCGAGGTGACCCTCTAATCGCGATGACAGTCGCGTTATTGACACATTCAGTCATGCCACCACACGATCCTGATTTACCCAGGACACAGTGTCTCACGCCACGAAATTCTCTACGTGTAACCTCGGCAGCGTCTCGCACTCCGCGGCACTCGCCCTTTCGGACATGGCAGGTGATGGCAGGATAATTTTCCGCGAGATGTTATGGTGGAGATCCGCCGCCGCGTAGGGGATAGTAGAAGCTGCCTCGTACTCTCTCTGCCGAGAGAGGGTGGAGAAGAGTCGAGTGTGTGTAGAGTGGCTGAGACAGAGAGAGAAAGAGAGACAGGGGTAGAGTGAGAGTGACGAAAAGGAGGAAGCGAGTGGGTGAGAAGGAGAGGATCTTACAGAGCGTGAAAAGGCTGAAGCGAGAAGGAGGTAGTGAGACAGAGAAAGACCAGAAAGGACGAGGTGGAGCTGCGCGAGAATGAGAAGGGAGTTTGCGTGAGAGAGTAAGAGACAGCGAAACACGAGGGGAGGGGATGGGGGGGGGGGCACAGTACGAAATCAATATAGGGGATGCTGTCTGCCTTCGTGCTTGCTTGCCTGCCTGCCTGCCTCGCTGGCTGCCTTCTCGCTTGCTTGCCTTCGCTAGCCTGCTTTTCTGCTCGTCTCAATGAATTTCTCAGTCGGTTTCACTAATTCTAATACACAGCGCCCTAACAGTGAATATAGTTTTCAGAATCTAGTGTCGATTCACGACTGCCGGATATGCCGAGAGTCACCAACGGTCGGTCAGAAGCGTCGACTGACGGGCCCTGTATACCGTCTTATATATCGTCGTACGAGAAAAACACGCCAAGGATGATTTTACACTTCGATTAAAATGGAATCGAAGCTACAGGTTAACGGCAATTTTCCACCGGCATCTATTTTTTAACCTCTCCCATTGAATGAAGCCTGTACATACATATTCCACGTATCGCGTACTCTTAGATTTTAGATCTTTATGAGCATGTGCGTCGTCTCTGAGAACACAGTAAGAAATGTTTCACCTGAATTCGATAGAAAGGTTAAAAAGGCTCGGTGGCGGTCAAATAGAATTGTTTTCGTGTGCTCTGGTATTCTCGCACTGAGAAATAGAAGTGCTGCTTTGTTCAGTGACAGCCATTCAAATAGTTAACCTCAAAATGGTTTAGATCCGCACGGACCGTCCTTCACTCGA
Organism: Trachelus tabidus; assembly: GCA_030142655.1. NCBI lineage: Eukaryota > Metazoa > Arthropoda > Insecta > Hymenoptera > Cephidae > Trachelus > Trachelus tabidus. The sequence continues at coordinate 140,189 of JARQTI010000023.1, forward strand.
TCGCAATCCTATAATTCATGATATATTAACGGATGAACAGAGGTGAACAAGGACGCAGAGAAGGCCACTGAATTTGTTTCGCTTGCGGCTCTGGTTATGCTTATATAGTTGGTAGTGGCACAGTGCTCGCACAAAGCTACTTGTGAATGAGGAAGAATGTAACCACTTGTAAAATGCTGCGGACGCTTCAATTTGAGGACACTTAGTTCTGACTTGTTGCTTCGCACGGGTAAACACTACTAATTGTGTCGTCAGGCATTGCTCTCTTAGCTCGTGAGACGTTTATAATGAAATTTTCTTTAATTACGGAATCTCATTAAATATTTTCCGAAGACGTTTCAGATGTTTTATTTTTTAAAAATGGTTCTTTCTTTAAAAAGAATGGCTGATCAAAACATTCACGTTTGTTTATCGTTATTTGAAATGCAATATGTAGAGTGATGAATTCGATCAATTATATTGAATGAATTGTGTCTTTGTGATGTGGAATCCAAAAGACCAACACCGTAGAATTTCGTGCTATCGACATTACAATAAAAGAAAATTAATTTGTATATATATATATATATCGATGCACTTTAAAAATGTAACCTCATTCTGTCTTACACGACTATATGTTACCAACATGGTATACGCTTCTATGTAGTACTCTTTTGAAAAATAAAAGTATGTATGAGATTAGCTAGTCTGTAATAGTCTAGTTAAATTTTGATATAGGACAGTAGTAGATAAATCAATAATTATTTATTTTAAGAGCATGGTGCTGTAGTACTTTTATACTATATGTAGAGAAAAGATACTACATAGAAGTGTAATAATACAAAAATGAAAATTTATTTATATAAAAGGTCTACGTATTTTTTTTTTGGAAACTTGCGTAAAGGTACAGTAATACAGGTGCATGGAACTATATTTTGTTTTCGATGTCTTCTATAACCAACAGTTATAAACGTAAATCCCAGTAAATACGCTCGCCATATTTATTCTATTATATTGTATCTTATTATATTATTCATTTGCTTTCGGAATACATCTCATTCCATAGCAAGGGAGGGGAGGATAAATTAAATACATATTTGTGTGTGTTCACTATTTGTTTAACGTAAAAGCACGTGTTTTACATGCGCTATTCACATAAAGCATTGCACTGTGTACAACATTATCAGAGCTTGAGAGTAATTGTATCACGGATAGTATCAGTTTATCTCGAAGTGCTCGGGTTAAATTTAATGAAAATTTTTTCAGAGGTACATTTTATATTATTTTCTGTAAGGAGTTGTGCTATTAAAAGTTTATGTACAAATGCGCCAAGTGCATATTATACTTCACGATTGTTCAATTTAAAGATATGTTTATTGTCATGTGTAAAATTTGTTTCTATGTAATATAATACTATAATACTTGCTTTGAATAGTATATTAAGAGATACTAAGAAATGTAATGGTTGTGATATAATTTTTATTCTTGAGAATCCTCTTATGCAGCTTGTAACTTAAAATCATCTAAACTCCAAATTTGTGATAATAAATTATAAAAGTTATTTAATGATTTCGTTGCTTTCAGAACACATGCTATGGGAAAATATATAGTCTATAGTACAGACGAATTATTCCTACGATTAAATAATTTTCTGACATTGCAAAGACATGCATTGCAGACATGTTTAATGTTCTTTAACTTGTTTCTTAAGTATTAATAAAATTGACCTATAAAATATTTTTTAAACTTTTCACGCAATTAATTGAAAATATAGGGAACATCAAAATTATGTGAAGTGCGAAATACAGTAGTACCTCGATTTTCTTCTTTGTCACCAAATATCAGCAATATCAAGAAGAGCGGCGATAAGTTACACCCCGAACGCCATTTACCTAAGTTTCTATTAGTGGAAGGGGACAGCAGATTAGGGAAGTATAAAGAATACCAAATCGATAGAAAAAGTTTTAACAACCGTTTAAATATGACCTAAATATGTAATACAGTCATATTTCCATATAATTACTAGAGAAGTATTTTGTTCAATGCTTTTAATAAGTGAAATTTGTATTATGTTTTAATAAATGTCACTAAGATTTCTAATCAAATATCTTGTTAAAGTAATAATTGTGTCATGTGTAATTGAATCACTTAAGAATCTAGATAAGTAAAAATAACTTGTGCATTTACTAATAAAAATATTAGTTTAGAATAAAAGATATGAAGTCTATTGTATTTTTAACCATTTCTATTTTATTACAAAATTCATAACATCATGCACACATCATCTTCGCAATTATTTCAATCACGATCAATTCAAAATATGATATACAATTTTGAGTCATAAATAAACTTAAGAACTGAAAAGCGATAGATTGGGTGAGGGAAGTAATCTTAACGTTCCTTAACAATAAATAATTTCTTCATATTGGTTTATGAACCCCTGCAAAAAACGAAAATCTTCATTCAATTTATCTACATGGAAATTTATGTACTGTTGGAATTTTACTAAGTGATTAACACATTTGAAAACGTGTTACTACAGGACAAACCAAAATTGGTGTCATAATTCATAGAAATACTTACACAATGATGTTATTGATAGGAATATGGATTAGTTTAACGAAAAATCCTATAAATCCCATTATACAAAATCCAATAGCAGTAGCAATAGCTATCTTCTGGAATTCTAAAAGGGAATGAAGATTAAACGTAGATTTTTAATTAATACAGCAACTATTGTAAAGTTGTAACAAATTTTTTACCTTTCCGGTCTGGTTTGGTGCATCTTTTGACAAGACGAATACTATCCTTGGCAAACTGCCGGCCAGGTTCAACAAGTTTCGTCACTTGATCCATTTTATGAAATGAACTGCAACCAAATAAATAAACGTTAAGAAACGTATAAGCATTTCCCAATGCACATCCATGTTTTTAGTAACTGTCATTGAAGATTATGAAATAGACCTTTTTTTAACCAACGTTTTTGTTTTTGCATATCCTGAATATTTACAATACAGTACCTTCGAACTTATGCAGATATTACGCAGTATAATCTAAAAATGCACTAAGCTATATATACTAACTACATATGGTAAAGCTATTCTGAATTCGACGTACATAGAACATATTATTTAATAATGTTCGTACGAATTTTAGGTTACATGAAACACACTTGACAAATTTACACAAAAGCTAGTCGATGATAATAGCGTAACATAAAGATTCACGTTGTATGATTACTCAAAATTTGTGCTTACCTTGCGTACAGTTCAAGAACACTATTCGAAGTGCTGTTTGACGGGTGTATAAGCCACTCAATTACAATTTTACAAGCTACGTGGACAGCAGCGTATACCAAACGTCATATCCGCAACGTCTGACGTTGCAGTGGAAGCAAGTGGAAGCGCCACGACGCCATTCGCATTCATAAAGGCGGCAAATTATAAACTACGAAAAAGACTTGAAAATTATGTTTCACGGAACAATATTAATAAATATAAAGGAACGAAGTTCCCCTCAACAATTGTTCATCACTTAATATTTTTTAAATAAACTAATGCGATTAACATAACTTAGTATATTATTCTTATACGATCCATCCGCATACTAATATCTGTTGGCCTTGCCTCTATAAGTTTAGAATATAACAAACAAAGATTTGCTGCCATATAAAATTCTTCTTTGACATTCAGGTCATTAAACACTTATATAAGTATCTCACTATTATTAAATTCAGTTAATCATTGTTGTTTAAACGAAAGTAAATCGTATATCTCATTTAATTTTCAAAAGACTGGCTGCTTGTTTTCATAGGCTGATAGGGGTACGTTCAGAGTGGTTCAGAGTGTCCGCCTGGGATGACTTTCTTCTCTGTCTTAACCACGTGCTAAGATTAGGTTCAAAAGAGAACAAAGGCGTTCAGACGGCCATTCCGACATACCCCAGTCGGTATATACGATAATTACATCACGTGACAAGTTTGGACAAAATAAATATCATCAGTCAAAGGCAATTAACGTTGAAACAGAATCAACAACAAATGTCTTGTTAGAAGCAGCGAATGATTCTTCAGTTCATGTTGATAGTGGGACATACTAATGTAAGACGTGATTCTAACCGAATGTGACGTGAAGCCCAGTTTGTAGTACGCTGATATCTGCCTAATTGTTTCTGCCGATAATACATGTCGTGCATGAATCACGTTGTCTCCTGGAAATATTTTACAGCGTCACATTCTGTACATTAGTTTCAATCGAGAATTGTAAGTAACACGGGCAACATGTATATGAAGATCTTAGTCGTCCTTTTGTGCATTTTTGCATTAAACAGCGCTACTTTTACAGATTGCGGTAAGTGAAATAACACGCTTGTTCTCACCTTTTAAATATTTTTAACAGTCGAAAGAATGCATCAGAACGTGTGGTACAATAACTATAGAGATATTTACGTTATGTACTATTCAGGCCGTAAAATTCACTTGTGAATTACATTATATAAATTCTACCATTTTTTTATACCGCATGGAACTGATTAAATATGTACGTATTTGCACTAATTTGAATCAGGTTTAATATTTCTTTTTTCATAGATCCTTCTTTCATGCGAGCTCTATAAAGCATTGTTCTGTAATATATTTTTACACGCGGAGACGGTTAAGGGATAATCATAACATAGTACAAGTTTTTGATTTTTCAAAAAACAACACTTGGATTAAATTAAGGGTTATCCGTTTGTATTTCACGAAGAATGTATAATGTGAATGATAGCATTGATAAAGCGCGTTATAAATTGCATTTTTTTTTATTAAATACTTTCGTTGATCCCCACATGCGGTATACCGTTGCATGCGTAAACCACGTATTGCTCAAATTGTTTTTTCGTTCAGTAACAAACATTCATTTATTAAATAGATATGCAGTCTCATTAGAGGTTCTCAATTCTAAAGGCATTTTCTGTGTTTTGTCATAATAACGTGTCACTCAAACAAAATATGCTTTTTCACAAAGGAATAAACATACTTTGCGTTGTTTTTATTTGATCAACAATAGGCTACGTTTGTTACGTACATATCGTGATTAAATTTCGTATTAGATTGAAAAGTAAAAAATTAAAATGACAGTACTCATGTTACACAACTAGTGCTATTAGGTGGGAATTCTAAAATACGCGAATTAAAACGATTGTGTAATTCGTTGCTATATACGAACTATATGCTTTCACGTAGTATAGCAATATAAACTCAGAATCTAATTGTACATGCAATGCTGTTTTTTTCCATTCTGCTTACATAATACTAAATTTAGCATTTTTTTTCAATGTTTCTATTTTCAGGTTCAAAATTAGGCAACTTTACGCAAGTAACGGTGACGAACTGTACTGAGTCTGCCTCTACATGCAATTTGATGCGAGGCAGTAACGCAACCATTGACATTGCCTTCACGATAGGCGAGTTATCGCTTTTTTTTTTTACTCTGCACCTACTCTTTTACGGGCTCTTGCATGAACTAATATCCTAAAATTATAGATCGAGACATTTCAAACGTGAACGCGGTAGTGCACGGTATTTTGATGGACGTCCCCATTCCATTTCCGATACCAAATGCTGACGCCTGTGCCAACTCTGATTCTGGCATTACTTGTCCTTTGCAAACGGGCAAATCATACAATTACAAAGCAACCTTACCTATATACAAAAAATATCCCAAGGTATTATTGATGTGTCAATAAGAAATGCATGGTCCGCAAGTTACTACTTTTTCTCCTATTCCTATAATTATAACTTTTTTTTTCTATTTAAGATATCCGTTACCGTGAAATGGGAATTACAGGACGAGAATAAAAATGACATCATATGCATTTTCATTCCTGCAAAACTCGTATGAGACCAACGATAATATAACGAGAGTCTCATAAGCATAGGAGATAATCATTCCAATTATGATATAGCTTTTAAAATGATAATAAATTCTTGTAAAGTCCACATAATCAAATGTAATAAATATATGTACTTTATGTAACATTGGGCATACGATGCCAATCATAACTATTTGGTATAATCAGTCGGTGACTGAGAAGATACAGAAACTTGAAAATATATGTATTTTATTACATGTGATTAACAACAACTTAATCAAATAATAAATAAAAATAGAGTATCCAGGAGGGGATGAGTTTTTTTTCGACATTTGTAAAAAGATGCGTTCTACATATAAGTGTTATTCTGGACTGACGCACTAACTGAAGTTAGTTCTACCATAGAAACCATATGGACGGACTACATTCAGGCAATGCGTTATTCTTGAATAATCCTAGATGTATAAAGATAGTTGCAGGAGAGGTACCAAAAAACTTGAAGCTTTTGAATTTTTTTTAAGCTACGTTGGTAACATGGTTTAAAGTCGAGCACATGAGTACTATAAAAATCTTTAACTTAAGTTCCCATATAAAGTATCTTTCTTACAGTCCCGAAAGAGATGCTTATTGGAATTAGTATAATACATTGGTATATCCATCATTAAAAGGATATACATTTCATAGTCCAGTGTACTGAGGAAGATGATGGTAGTAACCAACACACTACCTGTTTCAGGCCTATAGTTCATGTTGCTAGTCTATGGTAAGTCTTTTGGTAACTTTGGTACTTAAATCTCGGTTATCAACTATCCATTGCATCAGATCTGTCTTCATTACGTTCTGCATCCATTTGATGGATAGTCCGTTTGCTTCGTTGTCTTGCGGAGCTTTGTTGTCCATTCCTCAAAGTCTTTTGTGCTTGATATATTGGTTCGTATTCTCTTAATTGGGCCATGAAACCTTCATTAGGATTTATACAAAATCTTCTTTGTTGTACTATTGCATATGCTTCCCTGTAAAATCTTGCTTTGTGAGTTGAATTGAATGCAGCCTTTTATTATGTTAAATGAATGTACACCTACGTTTGCGTAAGACCATATGTCTCCATAACATAGGCTAGGACCAATGCCGCTGATCTAGAAATACCAGCATTACCATGGACTAGAACCTGACCACCAGATTTTAAACTTTCATCTATGAAAGTTTTTACCCTTTGAAAGTGCTGGATTATATTTTCTGTGGCAGTGTCAGCAATATCCAATACTAGATATCTGTAAGTTGCATGCAAATATCTTTCATAGATAAAATTAACATGTAAACGATAGACATAATTCCAGGGAGTACTCACTTAAATGTGTCAGGAAAGTTTGGTCTTATGAAGTGAGCTTCGATGTCCTGTCGAACACAAACTATGTGAGTTATGCCATGCTCCAGTAAAGATTGCAATTTTGAGCGGCTTGCAGCACTGTATGGGCCAAGGTACAGACCTGGGACTACCTCCTGGTACATCAAAAACATTTTCGGTTGAATACAGAATCGAAATCTTTCTACTCGGATCTAACGATACTGCAACAAAGCTTCAAATAAGTACTATTATTGATATCAACCTGTATACATAATATTATGTACATATTTTGTACCTGCATGCTTCGTCGCATTGTGTAAGTCCATTCTTTGCGACCATCCAGCGACGACACAGGTATCCTTGGATACTCATCTGATCCATTTTCACTAGCCTCATCCTACATGTCATATTATCACTTTATGCATATAACTAATGAAATTAATGAGTTTCTAAATAAATCATCAAATTTATCATGTTTGTAAGAGTATAAATGTGAAACTAAAAAGGTTATGCCATTTAAACCTTGACCGAGGGTGGTTAATAATATACTGTAAAATATTAAACATGTGGAAGTTATCTTCAAATACATGTGTGACAAATTCAAATTTAGAGTATTGTTTACTTCGATTTAAGAAATATTTTTGGGATGCTTTGAAAATTAAATACATCTATAAAGATTCCTGTATATGTAATGTCAAAATCGATACAAACTGTTAAATTCTCGGTAAATTTATATCAGAAATACGCTAGATAACCTTATTTCACATGTTTTTCCAAGTACAATAATAATCTCGTATACAGAGTTTTACTCACTTCCTCATGAAGCATTCTGTTGCTATCTACGGACAACATACTGATAATATCTACGTACACAATTATACTTGAAAATTAGGCTAATACAGAAATACACGAAATGCGGAATTTTTGTTTTTCTATGATGTGATTTTTTGACGTGGCGGCCATTTGCAATTGCGTCTGTATCTCCATCTGTGAGTGTCGTCGAAAACTTACTGCGACAACCGCAAAAATCGTTGCTTCTTTGTTACATAGGTATATCATAGAAAAATAAGATTACATAATATTCAGGGTAGTTTCACTAAGTTTTCGAACACACCATTCTTTAGTGCATCAATGTAGACTAATTCCATTCCACGAGCTACAAACTTGCCAATTGTCTTAGTCTGGGGAATAAAGTCAATTTAGTAAAATAAGACGAGCTCCAAGCATCACCTAAATACATAGATAAATAGAAATATTACCAAAATTGAAGAACAGATTTTTCAAGGCATAGTCTCGTTAACGTTACTTTGAAAGTTTCGTACAATTGAATACGATTTTATTTTAATTCTTCTTGCCATAATTATTTAATCATTCGATGAATTTCCGTATATATTAATGATCCTAGACAGTTTCTCAGGAGATTCACGTCAACTGTGGTTAGCACGTCAATTTAATTTTTATTATAAAACCATGCATCTGAATCATTTTGTATTAATGAAAAATTTTGTTATAAGAGTATTTACTGAACAGTAAAATATATTTTTTTTTATTCCTGCCACTCTCCGTGTTCTATAAAATCATACATAGACTTCACTTTTGCACTAGGTTTTACTAGCAATCAAGTTAGAACCCAATACAAAGCAGGTGATGCAATAGTTGCTAAACAAGCTAAATCCATGCCATCGTTAAAAAAAAAGTTCGTTGTTTGAATAAATAGCAGAGTACTAATGCAGCAGTACCGTGAGTTGCTCAATTTTAGTTACCATATAGCTAGTTTATACATAGCTCTTTCACTGCCCATATTATTAAAGAGAATTCAAGTTGGTCAATAATTTAAAATTTGTTTCGCAATTCTTACATTTTTATTTATACAAATTTGCCTGGCTTTTTTATTAATCAAATCTCCATCGACATGCTGCTTGATCCGCTACTGTCTAATCTTTTTTTTTTCATACAAATTAAAATTGATGAAAAAACATCGTATCAATTGTCAAAGTCATCGTGACTACATGCTTAATTCATTGAGTCTTACTCTCAAGCATTCTTGCAAAATTTGAAACACTACCGGCTTCCTCGATAAAATATAAACCAGGCAAGTCTTAGCGATTACGACCCCTTTCTAAAAATAATTAGTGTTCCTCAAATCGTGCCGTCAGTCGGTTCGCTATCTGGTACAGTACAGATACAGTACAGCATCACGATATTGCACAACGGATGTCGTACATGCGTTACACTCGATACCTCGTTACGACTCTCGAAGATTCAGCGACTGGAAAACGTGCGAGTAAAGGTAACCTGCAACAAGCTTCGATGAACCAGTTCCATTGAAAATCGTCCTTGCTCCGAACAGTACCCCACCATTTAGATTCTGATTCCGTATCAGCGCATAAGACGTCCAACTACGTTCGATTGAAATTAAAGCCACGTCAGATCCAAAGGATTCGAAATGCGCAGCCGCACAAGAAAATCGCGCAATTTTACGAGCCGAATTATAGAAGTTTACGAGGCACCGCTCCCATTACGTCAAACCGCCATGTTTTCTTCCGGGACGCGTAATGCTCGTACTTTCGCGTGGAAAGTATGAGCCGCGTCCATGCTAAACATTGCGATCACGAATTACATTGTAATGACGCTGCGCTATATTTCACGGAGCCGCGCGATGGTGCTGCCACAAAACTTATCCGTACAGTCTTCCGGACAAATTATGATCTGCGAAACGGGAGCTCCTCATGAAATTTCGAGGAAGGTACGTTCGCTGCTACGGAATTTTCTTCGAAATACCAAGTACAGGTACGGTATACTTATTTTACGTACTTCAGTCGAGACGCTTCCATATGCATAACTACAGGGTAACGTTATGACCAAGCTAACCCTTTCCACAACTTGTAAAAAAGTCTCTTGTCGATCAATGTTCAGCCTCGGATACTTCAGAGGACCTTCGTCTTGGTTATTTATAAGGACGAGCGTTCGCCGATTTGAATTTTTAACGCTGTCCAACAATATTGACTTTATTGCCTTTGGCGACGGGGACTTTGTGCTTGCTGCACGTACGCTTCATAATTGCAGTGGAAGTGAACGGTCGTGTATTTAAGCCGATTAACGAAGGATTCATACTAACAAGTCTGAGCACGACGCTTCTATACACCTTAAGACCATCATGGTATTCTGGGAATTTCCCATTGCTATTTCACTTGAACATTCAATGTCACTCGCTTCAAGGGTGGCGACTCTGATTTATGTCTTATTTGAAGGGATTTTATAAATGCCACGGAAATACATAAAATGGCGATACATGTGATTTTATCCGATAACAGTAACTGTGCAGCATTGACTACAGGCGATCTGTGACATATATCAGGAACCAATGAAACAGACTCATGCACTCTTTATGTATATTAAATTCGATCACCCTTGAAGATACATGATCTGCAATTTTCGATAGAAGATATCAGACTAATAAATTAGTATTAATTATTACAGGTTTTTCGATACATCCGATGCGTACAGATTGAGCGCGCAGTGCTTAAGCCAAGGGAGCTAAAAAATCAGGGACTCTGAAATAAGGGAGAACCTTCCTCGGCCACGTGACTGACCATGCAGTCTATAATTAAAGGATTAAATGGCCAGCACTAAGGCGTAGTTTAGATGGGAGTTTACTTTCTAGACTTTAGTGTTGGCTTGGCTCGCAGATATGGGAATCTATGTAGCCTCGGGGCCCACAGGAGTCTCGCAATCGCCATCCTTGGGATTCGAATCTGGAGCACATGGTCTTAGAACCTAACCAGCTAATCGCAGACTCATTTAATTTTACTGAAAATAAATGGGTGTCACTCATTGAAATTCTAGCAAAGTAACGAGGATGAAGGAAGGGGTTGGCAAAAAAGAACATTTTTTTTTTAATCAAAATAATTCTACAATGTTCGTGTACCTTGTTCCTCCCTGTACTCCGCGAAGAAGTTAAACCACGTCAAATCCCTTACCCCAAGTCATCACTCCTATACGGATTTATCTTGACTTTTATTATCCCGCATGGCTTGTTTTCATACATCGCTATGGAGTTGGGATACCTGCTATGGATATGTGTGGAACGGCAAGTGGTTGAGTTTATCTGGTACGCGTTAAACTATGTTCAAGAGGCTTGGTTATTGATTATTGGTGACATATGTATATCGTCAGACTCCGGATCGATTCGCCTTGAAATTTTTCAAATTTTTTAATCCATATTCACAGTGATGCAAATGCAAATCGTCATTAATCGTAAGAATTTAATGATCAAGTTACACAACCTCCCTTATTGGTGTTACTGACTTGTTTATTCAATTTACGAATGTTAACTTACTATTTCAATATATTATACATGGAAATGCACTTGTTTATTAATTGTGTCAAATGGCGCAAACAACGTCTAGGGATGGCTGCTGTATTCACAGCAATTCATCGTGATTGTAATACAAATGCAATTGGATTTTACATTTGTTCTGCGGAGCGTGTCGTTTGCGAGGCGCGCAGCAAAATATTATTTCTACGTCTCACATGGACAATATACTTGTTAGGTCAACGGTCTGTAATCCAAGCATAACTGACGCGTTACAAAATAATAGGAATCGTTCAACTTTCCAGATTTTGCAACTTTATCCTCGCGCGTTAACATCCGCGCACTGGGGTGTCTTAAAAGTGTGGGTTGTGCAACCGCCAAGGTAATTGGTTTACAAAGTAATTGGTAATATCTCGAAAATTTATTCCTGTCGCTGACGATGGAGGAACGCACAGATCCACAAGCATAATCTTGTTTGCAATACCGTCCATATTATTGCTATACTTCGTTCAATAACTACATGCACAGGTGCATTCATAATAATGCTCTAAGTGTAATCAGTTCAGGTACGAAAATTGGCGTTATGTATTATGGTAATTTTAAGTTCTAATTATAAAACCTACTTTCATGAAACGAAATTTTTGATTAAATGAAACAAATGGTTTAAGTGGCTGTGATTATTAAATTATGAACAAAATTATTTATTGATTAATATTCTTATTATTTTACTGACTATTTACTTTGTAGTTTCAGTATTGAGACGTGTCATTTATTATTGCTCTTTATATTAGTTCTATATGTTGTATTGAATAAATATAGTAATATAATAAATATAGTAAAGAATTTTTTCGTTATGTCCAATAAAATATATATTTTTATATTAGAATTATATTGAAAGGCTGTAAATACATGTTATACTGAATTATCAAGGACTGTAGCACTAATAAAACTTGCTTACTATAAAAATCAAGTAGGCGGGATAACTTCTGTTGGCACGGCACGGCGCTACGTAATAAGTTCATATATAAATATTTATCATAAATATATACAGTACATTTATCATAATATCATATGGTATGTTTGTCATAGTAAATGCATAACGAGAGTTCATACGACAATATTATAGATTTGATACGCTGATATCTGAATAGATTTACGTATTCCTTAATATAATTATGAGTAATGATCATCATTGCGAAATAATCATAGATTGAATTCCACTACCCAGTTGTATAAATGTTAAATTCCAATATCATACATTGACAAATAATTTGTTACGATCTAATGAAACAAAAATTGTATTTGACGTACGTTACAGTTTGAGGGCACGTTAGTCAAGATAGTATCATGCAAACTTCTAGTTTTCTCACAAAGGAGCACATGCACCAAAGGGAGGTGCAAAGAGACTGCTTAGTAAACGATGCCAAGGTGAGAATTTTATAAAGTAGATCAACCTTCGTGACGGATCCTGAACCGAGTCCGTTAAATGATGATTTTCAAGTTAAAAATATTTTGCCCGGACATCTTGGGTATCTTAATGCATCGATATGGCGTCTACTGCGTGATCCGGAAGTGAAGTACTCCGGGTAGTGGCCTCCGAAGGAGAACCGAAGGGTCGATCGGTAAGGTGAAAGGGGTCTGGATGTAATACAGTATACGCTATTCCGCTAGCCCCCGCTTCATTCTATCTACCTAGACTTGGGCAGGGCCTCACTATAAAAGCAAACGCTGCTGCCCCTTAGACACATAGTATTTTCCAGTGTATCGTACAAGAAAAACCGTCCACCATGAAGCTGGCTGTAAGTTCCTCCAGAGACTCGCTCATTGCAATTACTTAAATCGTGAGATTGGTCCGAGGCTGTGTCTGTTCGATATGTCATAACGACGTTATCTGTAGAATTTGAATTTTCCATTTTATGGTTTTGACATAGTAGCATACAAGTTTTATAATAGCACTTTGGGATCCTATGTAAAACATTTGGTTCATTTGTTCATCCACTGTATTAGCATCGAGTACCTATCGTGTGTAAATTTGAAAATTTTTTTAAAATGTAATTTTTGCTAAACGTTTTTTGTACCTGTTGTATTTTTCATTACAGATTGTTTTGTTCGCTGTTGTGATGGCCGCCAGGGCGCACCCTGGGTATGTTGATCCTTGGGCATCATCTCATCAGGTAACGAACGATTCTTATAATACAATTAATTTCATTATCAGATTCATACGTAGGTTTACATAGAATATCTGTACCATGCATCGTAACGATCATTCCAGTTTGGTTTTTTACCTAGTTTGATCATAGAGTTATTAGGATTCAATCATTCTTTTGGATTCTTCATATCGTAAACGCGATTCTTTGTATCGTAGTGGTGGTTCTTCTTGGACCTGGTCCAATCTGACTTTTAGTTTCTTCATCATATTCTAATACGTAACCCAGACTCTTAAACGGTACGTTTGGCACACCTTTAATCACTCGATCCATAACTACCAATGTTCGTGCTTCTAATGCCACGTCCTGCAAACATAACCTCAACCGTCGAAGTGGTCGGGTGTTTGAGGTCTCGAAATAGTCAAATGGTATAAACGTACTTTTCTGAACAACATAGGTTTCCTACGCTTCGGCTCCTCACGTTGTTCCGTACGTACAGGAACATCAGTCTTACGTTTCTGCGCCAGTAGCACATCATCAGGTAAAATAAAGATACTAATTGTAAGGGAAGCAAGTAAGATGAGATTCGATGAGGTATCAGTACGTGTTATCGGAAAGTTTTATGGTCCTCCCCTTAGACTTAGCTATATATCTCTTTTGAAAGGCTAAAAACAGTAAGGAAATTTTATTTAAAAAATTACTAACCACGTACAATGCTTTTTTACCGATATTCAGGTTTATGCAGCTCCAGTTCATGCTCACCCCGTCGCTGTCCATCAGCAAATCATAAAGGTGCCCCAGCCAGCTCCGATTCCACCTCTGCATCCTCAGCCATTGAACATCAAGGTGCCTCATACTCAGTCGGTCAGACTGCCTACGGGACATGTGAAAATCCATACTCCACATCTAATAGGTGTTGAGGTCGCCGCCCCAGAACCTGCCCCAGTATACGCCAAGCATGCCGTTGTTGCTAAGCCAGTCCACGTTTCTGCCCCTGTCATCCACGCTGCTCCGGTTCATCCATGGTAGATCAAGCTTCTACAGGCTGATCACTGAGCTTGCTGGTCCACGTTGGTCCATGGTGGTTCATGGTTGGTCCTGCTGAGCTATTTCACAGCTCCCTTCTAGAATAGTACGAACTGGAAATAATCTGTATAGTTTTATATGATATTCTCCGATGCTCTTTTAACGAGACATGGAGTCGAGCAATATCAGCGAGCAAAAATTGATTCGTTGTTAGTTCATCTCATAGGAAAGAATGATACAATTGGTAAACAACGCGGCGTTTCTATAGAGCATCTCGAAAAATCACGGAATTCGCAATGAAAATTTGAAAATGACATTTTAGAAGGTGAAAATGAACTGGGAATGAGTTTGGCGATCGATGGACTATCCAAGGACCACAGACCTGGCATTCGAACTAAAAAATCTATTTCTCTTTTCTACACCCCCCCCCCCTACTCAGTTCTTTCGACACCACTCTGTGTATTCTTCTTGTGCGGCATGTGATATTGAAGAAGACACCACGCATCAGCGTCAGAGCCCTATTGTATATTTTTTGTTCTTATGCGATCCCCCTTTTCACATTTTAATTTATTGTCTAATAAAATTTAATCTGTATGTCTTGTGATAAAATGGACACTCATAGTTTTACTGATACCCGTATATTCTACTTAACAATGATTTTTTTTAGTAATTACAGTAAATACCATAAGCGTCGTTAAAGGCAATCAAGAAACACTCCTTTTTTTAAATTAGGTATCTCGGGTGCTTTTACTCAACCAGAAGTTTGCCTTTGCAATTACTGCTAGCTTTAGTCTCCTAATGATTGGAGTCTCATTAGGTGCCATCAAATTCATTGACAGATCAGCGTGAGTGCTGTGCAAGTGATTTACGCGGAAACAACTTAGCTTAATCATGACGGTACTTCGGTAACGAAGTTTTAACATAAAAAGTATAAAAAATGACGAAATTTATGGAAAACCAATGGAAAAATATGAGTTAGTTTCGGTTTTCAAATAGTGTCGAAGTTACACTTACAATTAGGAGCTTGGAACATCGAGTTCCGTTTCCGGTTTGTTGTTTCTTTCGCAATGGCGTCCATTAACGTCATCATGTTTAATGTTATTTGCATGCAAACAGCGAGCACTTAGCCGTTCTGTGTCAGTTAAGTATCTAAGGGATACAAATCAATTTGAAGTTACCAAGGAAACGTGTTTTCCAAACACACGTTTACGTTAACCGTGTTCCATAATGACCTGGAGTAATACGTTTCCGTGTTTGATGTAGGAGCACCTAGTGTGTTGACGTAGTGGAGCCATCCACGTGTCAACTCGATCTATTCTTTCATTATCATAGTTTGCATAATTGATAGGGTTCGTTTCTATTTCCACTATCTTCATTTGACAATTCTCATGATTGATGAAACGTTTAAATAAATTTCTATCAATATTGTACTTTTTAGGCCACGATCTTTTACGTGAATCATCAATTTCGGAAACACCGAGGTACAATTTTATCGATATCCTGCTCAAAAGCAAAATTTCTGAGAGTTATCATTGATTATTTTATATTTATTTTGGTTCCTTTTTTCATCTAAATTAGTGGGTCCGGTCGTTTACCCTGTAGCATTCGTGGACCTACTGACCGATGTACAATGCGTGCAAATGAGATGAAAATCTGATTTTCTAAGGAGTGTCCATTACTGTTAGATTATTGAACCTACGCCTTTAATTAATTCTTTTTTACACTGTACATGGGCACCATTACCAATATATAATGCGTACAAAGGAGACAAAAATACGATTTCTTATGGAGTGTCTACGGCTGTGTCAACGACTAAGCCCTTAATTAATTTTATTTCTGTAACAGGCCAAGTATCAGATTCATATGGAGTTATTGTCAGGAGTAATTCTACCACCTAAAGTTAGCGCGACTTGCTTGATTCCCAGAGGCAATTTCAGGTGGTAAATTAATCTCTAGTAACTCTGCCGACGTTTCTTTTCAGGTATCGTAGATACGGTAGTTATAGGAAATATTTTCTTTTTGGAACTAGACATAAATCAAGCTGAAATGATTATGTATTTACAGTTTCTTGATTCTACGTCCATTTGCAGAACGTAGAATGTAGCGCAAGGAAAAAGGAGATTTAAAGAATGTGCCCGAAGGCGATTTATTCCTTGCAGCACAACTTACAGCTAAGCAATTACCTGAATAGACGTAGCATGCGTCTTGTAGATATCCATTTCCCATATACAATTTGAGTCAAGAGTTTGATCGGCAGATATAAATTTTCGCAGGCGCAGTTTGTACAGCACTTAGTGGAAAGGTAGGCATGCATACTAATTTTCGAGCATAAAAATACATTTGGGAAATAACAAATGGGGTCACTTGAAACACATTTATTTAAGACAAATTATACTACCATGGATGAGATAACGTGTTTTTTTTTATTCCTAACCAGACGTACATAGCCAAGACGGTTTCATTTCTAAGTTACCAGTTGGACGAATTCATCATGCATTGATCCTTATCACCTGACAGTCAGACACAAAATTATTACATGTAATGATGAAAATACGAGAATCTATATCCAACTAATATTTATTTACTTTGTTAAACAAATAAAGTTCTTAATAATCTCAATTTCAACTGTACTTTGCAAAGTCTAAGGTCACAAACTACAGAACTGATGAATTAGTCATTCTTAAACAATCGATTCAAGCTTTGTACTGTACACACGTGTACGCCAATTGCTGATCGAATATGCCAACTGGTATAAACACATATACAATTTGTGTACATATATCATTCATAAAACTCAATCTATAAGGAAAACTTCTTTGAGCATCATGAGAAAATAATGTTTCTTCTCTTCGTCGTCTTTCGGAATAAAAAAATTCTTTAATTCTTTTATTTCTCATAGTAAATTGTACGGCAAATACGTAATCGTGTCATAGTACTTCTTACATGTCCGATATAATAATTCTTATCGAGAAATACTATTTGGCGTACTTCTTATCATTTCCTGTATCTACGACTTGCAAGTACTCGATTCTTCGTTCTTTTGGGATATCACGCGATTCTTATCTGCCGGGACTATAAAACTTGACGATCGAAGAAGACTGGAGAATAATTGACTACAGAGAACCACTGGCCCCGGGAAAATGTGAATGTATGGACACTCGGTTGTCCAGCCACGTTGTTCAGTGTCGTCAGTTCGATCCGGTCGCTGGGCCATTCAGCATGAACAACGAACACAGTGAGTACTCGTGTACGATTCCGTTGACTTTAGGAAATTCTATATTGACAGAGGATTTAAACTAATTTTTAAATAAATTCAAACAGCAATTCAAGAACCAGGCACAGTGTCGAATTTAATTAACATTTATTGTTGTTGTTATGTAGTAAATAGTGATTGTTTATTAAACCGATGTGGATAGCTTAAATTTGTATATGAAATTTAGCTTAAGGATATGTAGAAAGGTATTTTGAATTTTTTTTTGAATTTCAGAAAACGATGCACTCTCAGTGTACTCTGTCGGCAGCGAGACGAATTTAGTTCCAATTAAATCAAGAGATACGTAGTAAGAGACAGTTGATGACTGACACTTAATAAGTATAGAGAAAAAGTTTATTAATTCCATGCAGAGACATTTTTCTTAGAATCGATATAGTTTATGTTAATCGATGCTCTATATTTCAGTTTTAAGAGGAGGAAAAAGCCTATCGGTTTACTTACCAGTTTTCTAGCTTTGCTCGTAGCTATCCTATTGCTGCTCGTAATATTAGTTTCTGTCGTCTGTAAGTATTAAATGATTGTTTTTATTGTTAGAATGTATGACTATTCTGCTTAGGAGTTTCCTTTTATTCTCGTATATCGATTATCGCTTCTATAGTACTTATCTATGTTTTAGATATGAAATCGAGACGGAATTTAAATCTATGCGACACTGAGGACTGCGTTAGAATAGGTGAGAATATATAGAAACAATTATCTAGAGCTATAAGACGATTACGTAGTGCATTATCACGTGGATTATTCATTCTTACATTAAATTTGCATTACTTAGCCGCTAGTTTGAAAGAATCTATGGACACGTCTATAGATCCTTGCGATGATTTTTACACGTGAGTAATATTTTTTAAGAGGTTCTCCTTGCTTTTCGAAAAGTACACTTTTTTGGGAACTGATTGCAAGCTATCTTTATGGGTGATGGAACGTTAGTTTTTTCATTTTTCAAAATTTTTTTTAGATATGTTTGTGGTAGATGGCCGTTGGAACACCCGACGCCGGAATCCAGTGTAACAAATTCCTGGTTCAGCGAACGTTCCATACGCGTGTCCAGAAGGATTCGAGATCTTTTGAAAGGAAATACAACTACCAAAATACCATGGGCTGTCGAACAAGCGAAAATATTGTATGAGAGCTGCAACGATGTGGGTTCGTTTAACACTGATTTATTTGTAAAATTGATAAGAGTGATAAAGATACTAACTTAGTACGAATTGACTGTGTCGATTATTTTTAGATTCAATGAATTCTTTGGGATTGTCACCACTGTTTGATTTGCTTGAGGATTTGGGGCTTCCACGAATACCTGCTGCATTCAGCGGCAGGACTGGCAACTTTTTGGTGCAAATGGCAAGAGTTAAAAAAAAGTTGGGACGGGATATATTTTTTGGTTTAGAAATATATCTCGATCCAAGAAACAAAAGCAGGAATGTTATAATCCTAGACACGCCAGATACTAGCAGTCCTCTTCCAAGGTGAGACAATTTTTTTAACGCAAATCTAATAGGTTTAATTATTATTATTTTCATATTAAATTACTTCTTCTTTAAAATAATTTCCAAAGCGACAAAGAATTGGACAAAAGACTGCAGATGGTGAAGCAAAGCATGCGTAAGGTCCAAGAGATACCTGAAGGCGATGAAGAGGGACTGTCCAGTCCTGAAAAGGAATACATGTTCGAAATTATGAAGGACGTTATCAGTAACGGAACTTCAAAGTCTTGTTCTGTTAACACTATGAACAATATAACCGACGAAGAATTGAGACAGACAGTTGACAAGATTTACAAGCTAAGCGGGGTCGTTTATTACGTAAGTATACACGTAAATCTAAAAAGTTCAAAATTACAGAAAATCCTTTATTCAGTTGGCTCATTCTGATGACAACGATACGAGCTCCGATGAAGATCTCAAAGATGAGGATTACATGCTCATTGACGATCTCCAAAAGATGACTGACGAATACGTGCAAATAACAAACTCGACGTTAACACCAAGACAAATATGGCGACCGTACGTTGAAGAACTTTTCAAAGGCGATTCCCAATTGGACCTTACGAAAAAGGACCGAGTGCTAATTGGTAACGTGGATTACTTGAAAAAATTGGCAGTCTTGTTAGCTGCGGCCGATGAAGAAGTCTTAGGTACGAATTGGTAGTAATAATACATATACCCTAGATATATTCACAGATCGATTTCTTTTTTTCTTTAGAATCTGTTATCTGGTGGGTCGTCGTAGACATTGTAGTACCACATTCGTCGGCAAATCTTCGAAAAATATGGTCGACCCATTTGTCTTTATTAATTGACGTGGAAATAAGTGACTCCAGGTCGCTTCATTGCGCACGAGCTGTCAATCAGCTGATGGGTTAGTGAAATTATAACCTTTGAACTCGTTCCCACTTCGATCGTGTCCTTATTTCAACAAAACAGAAAATACGGTACTGTTGATAACAATGGTCAAAGCATTTAATCTATTTACTGTAATTTATACATATCGACCTTGATTCATATGATATGAATGAATCGCGTGTCACATGATACGTTTCATACGTTATTATTACAGCTGTATATTATTCAGTTACTTTCTCAAGCTTTACATATTTTTAATACTTTTTTAAACGATGATTCTTATCAATTATTCGCGTACATGAATGCAGTTGAACTTTATTTGCTGATACGCCAAATAACGTGTGTTCTTTAGGTATGGCTGTGTCGTGGCTCTTTGTGGATCCGAATTTTCACGAAGAGAAGGGTCCAAAGGTTCGAGAGATGCTGGAGGACATTCGAGAGTCATTCGCCTCCTTGGTGATAAGTACCGACTGGATGGACAGATCGACGAAAATTGCGACTTTGGAGAAGAATAAGAAGATGGCGTCGGTGATCGGGTATCCGAATTGGCTGTTCGAGGAAGGAGAGATAGACGAATACTATGAGGGTGTACGAGCCTTATTATATAGGTCTTATTTATTACTTTTTTGGAAATTGGATTTTATAGTTGACTCATTTTTAGATAGATTTTCTGAAGGATGCATTTTTGAAGAACATGCTGCAAATTGTAAGTCTGAGAAGCCAATACGAGCTCGACAGTCTTCACGATGAGAATTTTGCCAACGAAACTTAGTACGTTCGTGTTTTGTTATCTTTGAAAATTTTATGGAATCTTGTGAGACACGGAATTTCATTGAATTCAAGTAAACGGAGTCTGTGCTTTATTATTTGACAGCTGGGCGACCGACCCCACCGATGTGAACGCCTTTCACACCTTTCAGGCGAACCAAATAAGTACGTACATTGCAAACTCGCAATTACGGAACTCGAGTTAAACGTGCGCAGGCCAATTTGCCAAACGCGTAAACCGGTTTTCCGTCTTTCTGAGAATCTTCGAGAATCGCGCTGTGCCCCTGCCACTTCCCTTTGCGAAATTAGATTATTAAAAACCGAATACGATCGAACGAACAGAATGTATGACACCTTTCCCTTTTGACGTGGACGCAGCCGTTCCTGCTGGAATTTTGCAATTCCCCTTCTATGATTTGGGACTCGAGTAAGAGACGTAATAAAGTTTAAGATGGCTCCTTATTTGGATTTATTTATCTCTGGCTGAAGATGATTCTTTTTTAAAATAAATTTTTCATCCTTTTTTTTTTAGGGCCCTTAATTACGGTGCTATCGGTACCGTGTTAGGTCACGAACTGACCCATGGTTTTGATAACAGCGGCCGCCAGTACGATGGCGATGGCAATCTCAGACAGTGGTGGAGCAACAAGACTATTTTTGAGTATACCGAGAGAGTCGAATGCTTCGTGGAGCACTATGGTAGCTACTATGAAAAGGAGGTGAAATGATTTTTGGAATTTTTGAATTTCCCTACTTTTTTATATTAATATTTACGTCAGAATATAACCTATGTAGTAATGTTTACTAAGTATAAAATTCTATTTAAGTTGCCTACTTAGAAATCACTCTTAATTTATAATCACGCGTGTTCTTGATTCTCTGGTGGGCGTAAGAGGGACCAGATCTAAATAGAGGCCGATCTTTCCGGCCATTATTTCTTTTTATTTTACTCGCAATGTTGTTGTTATTATTAATATTATTATCATCATCATTATCATTATCACTATTATTATAATTATTATTTTAATTATTATCATTATTGACTTTGTCTTTCACGCAGGTAGACGATTACGTGAATGGAGAATTGACCTTGGGTGAAAATATAGCGGATAATGGTGGTTTGACAGAAGCTGTCCTTGCTTATAGAAGATGGGTGACCAAACATGGCCAAGAGCCTCTTCTTCCGGGATTCACTCATCTAACTCATGAGCAGCTGCTATTTTTAGGCTTTGCTCATGTGAGTCAAGATTCTTTACGTGTTATTTTTTTTTAAATATCTCCAGCTTATTAACTCTATACTATACGAACTATAACTCCCTTTTCCTCTCTGTCCTTGGTCGGTTTTTTTCATACCCATAAACAAAATGAATGCTTTGCGTGAAAATGTTTATACTGTATATAATTAGTGTGCCAGATGCCACAGCAATCCAAAACCAAACGGATTAGTATGATAATGAGAAGCATTAGCTAATCGTGAATGGACACTTTATTTCAGTTGTGGTGTGAAACATATACACCGGCTTCTCTAAGATGGATGCTCCTCGATTCACACTGTCCCGGTCACGTAAGGCTTAAAGGAGTTTTAAAAAATTCACATGAATTCAGCAAAGCCTGGAATTGTCCAATAGGATCCAATATGAATCCCGAAAAAAAATGTCAGTTGTGGTAAGTTTAGTATAAAACATACTAAATGAGAAATATCAAATATTGAATCAAAATAGAATTAGGTAGAAATTTATGTTTTTTATAAAGAAATTTTATTTACGTATAAAAAAATTATCATGCGCCTTTCATCTGACTTATCTACCTCATTCTCTTCCTTATTATAAAAAAAGCGTTCGCACGTCTTAGTAGATAATCCAATAAAAATGTCAAAGATCAAGTTTCATCAGACCTTGTTCCTATTTTTACTTTTTCTTCAGCTTCACCTTCAAAATACTTCTTTGTCAAGAAGTTATTTTGAAAATAATTTTTAAGGTACTTATGAGGTTACGCAGTGAATTTTTCTCTTGGCTAAGCAGCAACTAACGACTTTGTATGGTTACGGTGGTGATAATCGGATTAAGGTAATCATTGATGGTTTTTTTCAAAAAATTATTTCTACGGTTCGTTATTTATCGAGTGCTGGTTAGGCTGTGTCGAAAATAGGGCAATTTCGTTTTTCATGGAGTTTTCATCTTTACGAAATCATGTTAGTAGACGTAACCACCATTTGAGCCAATGGGTTGGCTATACTCCTGGGAAGATGAGTATCCGCTCGCAGAGTTTGACGAGCTTGGTGCAGGTGCAGCTGCAGGTGCCGGTGATGGTGATGGAGATGGGGAAGCTTGAAATTGGCTTTTGAATGAATCGACAGAGATAGATTCTTTGTCATCGTTAGCAACGTTAGATGGGGGAGAAGGAATTGATGGAATCGACGGAATCGATGGAATCGATGGAATGGACGGAAATGATGGAAAAGATGGAATAGAATGTATAGAATCAGATACCGTGGGTGTAGAATAAAATGCCGAAATATCAACAGTCTGGCTTGGAACAACGAAGGGGGCGTCTAACTTGAGATGATGTTGAGGAATTTGGAATGATTGAACGTTAGTGTCTACCGAATAGGATTGAGGAACTGGAACTGGAACCGGGTGAGGCACTGGAGTTTTTACTTGAATGTACTGAGGAACTGGGTAAGGAACAGCACGTGGAACTTCAATAGGAACTGGGTGGTCTATGTTAACTTGAACAGGATGAGGAACGCGCACGTAATATGGTTTTGGTACTTCGACTGGTTGGGGTACCGGAACAGGGTAGGGGACGTTCTTCGTCACTGGGACTGGGTATGGCTGAGGAACTTGTACCGAAACGTGGGTGTCTGACGTTCTGAGTGGGACGCCCTGGTTCACTGCAGCAGTTACGCTGTGTGGCGAAATGTATCCCGAAGAAGGAACCGATTGCTTCACTCCGGAAGAATATACATATTGCTCTGCAGGGCCAGACGAATACTGCGAAGCTGGTGCAAATGAAGCTGAGGAATCAAATTTGACTGGTGAGTAGTTGAACGAAGAGTCAAAACCGTTTGACGGGGTGCTGACGGAGGATCCAAAACTACTTGAGGCGGTGCCGGATGACTTGACCCCACTGGTTTGACCGACGTTCGAATCACTAGAGCCGGAAGTGGCAGCGGACGAAGAAGACGAAGTTGACTGGGATACTGATCCCGATGAAGCTGCGTGAGCACTTCCGGCAGATTCGCTTTTGACGGCCCCGTTTGATCCAAAGACAGATTGACTAGTGAACGCTGGGGCGTAAAGCGAGGCGTCGAACCTGGCATTGTTTATAGATTCGAAACTAGGGAAGCTTGAATAGTCTGACTGGAAGCTACTGGGGCTGTAGAAGGGATTGAATGAGTCGAATGATCCGAATGAGCCTCCAACAGAACTGTCGAAAGAGTCGAAGCTATTTGTTGTAGCTGGACTTTTGGCAGCACTACTTTGAACTGCATGGGCCGGTGCTACTGGGCCAACGGGAGCAGGAGCGGCGTCAGCTACTAAAAGTAAAGAGAATTGTTCCATGTGATTGATAAGCAGTTCGACTCAGCTGATTAGCCATTTGTGGCATCATTCATCATTAAATACTAATTTTACATCACTAGTTTATTCAAATTACTGATGAGTGTAAACTTTTTCAATTAGTCATCATTGTGACTTACGATTACCAAATTTTAACGTTTTAAAGAAATCTTCCATATTTTAAGTAGATTTAAGATTGAAATTATTCGTGCAATTCTTACCTTGAGGCGCTTCTTGTATCTGAGGAGTAGACTTGATTCCGACAGTCTGCTTCTCTTCAGAGACTTTGTAAGATACTTGTTGTTCATCTTGAGACTCGGCCGCAGACGAACTGTCATGCGAAGTTTCAACGGAGCTCGAAGATTCGGATTTTACGACAGATGATCCCTGCGACTCTTGAGCAGTGTTGGTCTGTTCCGCATTCTGTAGATTCGAAAGTGATTACAAATCGATAAGTAATAAAAACAAGATAATTCATAAAGGTGCCTAAGAAAAGGCATTCACCTGAACGTTGAACTGAGGAACTCCGTAAGAAGTTGCTGGAGTCGGGGAAGCGTTGCTGATTACTGGTTCCAGATAACTGTTCCTCAATGGTACACCAGGTACAAAGTTTGGCGGTCCATACTGAATCTCAGGTACGGAGAAAGATCCAGAGTACCCCCCTAGTGCTTTGGCGATTTCAATTTCATTCTCATGATGAGTGTGATCATGATGATGATGAACGTTATTGTAACGAGAATCACCAGGCAGGATATCCCTCTTTTGTTTATCTGCTGGAGCAGCCAGGGCTATGCCGAGAAGGCAGACCTTAAAAAATGATTTAATAATCAGATTTCGTATATTAATGAATATCGGTGACATTTGTAAGTGAGCATCCAAAATTCTTTATATGTTATTCATTCACATATCATCTGCAGATTTTCGTTTTACCAGCTCTGATGCAATTTCACTGGCCATTATCAGTTTACTGAACTTCTTATGTAACCAATATTGCGCATGGGGTTTCACCGTTCATAATTTAATAGATTTAAGTCGAATTCCGGTTGAATATTATAGTATAAAAGAAGCGGGTTGACATTTTCGAAAAGTTGCTGCATTCTTTGCATTAATATTTACTCAAAGCATTCACTTGCCCTAACACATTTACAACCAAATTTTTTTAATCGAGTCTCGTTTAACGAAAAGGATCTTCGAACCAGACACGCGGCAAATTTTTATACCGAGTGTTTTTTTTAATATAAAAAAGTATTAAAAAATAATACGAATCAGAATTCGACTAATTTTTATCGCACGTAATTAAAATTTTATAATATTCCTTAAAGTGAAATAATAGTGATTAGTAGATTTTAAAAATTTATCAGCTGTTTGTTTTCATATTTTACGCAATTTATTTTTTATGCGCGATTTTTCTAAATAAAATATTTTTATTTTGAAAATTTATTTACTCGTTCTCGAGACGAATCATAATGAGATTAACGAACTCGCGAAAACTCACCACCAGTAGGAGCTTCATGTTGACTGGATGAAGATTTGTGCTAAGTTGAGCAAAGATACCGAGTCCTTTCGACCTTTTATACAAAGTGATGCTCCTCCCAAATCATTTCGTAATCCAATGGCATTGGCAGAACTAGATTTTTAATTGAGTTTTGCTGCTTCAATTTGCGTCCCACCATTTCAATATTTGTGGATATACTACAAGTTCTCATGGCCATGTGTGAGTCCGATTTAAATACGTCGTCGTACCCGGAGACAAGCCTCGTGTTGCAAATACACTTAATAATTCAAAATGGAATCCATGATAGTATACCATTTTTTTTGGTATGGCATCTTCCTATCTCTGGTAAGACGGGCGTCCATTAACGACGTTGTCGGCAGCAACGTTAAATTCGAACTGCATTCGAGAAAGTTTTAATGGATTCTTATATGCACGTACAGAACCTCATAAATCAGTGATGTGTTTTGTAAAAATTAAAAAATCATTATGCTGCATGATTTTTCATACTCTGCTAAACATATATCAATGTCACACTTACTTTAGGTCAGATCACGTATCCTGTACTTTAGTAAAGTACATACTGAAATAATGTCTGTATCATGAAAAAATGATTTTTTAAGCTTAATTGTTATTTTAGTTTAAGGAAATATATCTTAAAAGTCTAGTATTAAGTATATTTTACATATTTATATAAATTAGTGTATTAATATAAATTATATAATATAATTAAATTATATATAAAATTATATATATAATTAAGTAAAATAACTTATCGTACAGCGGATATTCAGTGACATCGACTGAAATCAAATTGGCGATTAAGCTAAGAATTGGATGTAACTTAAGCCTGCGATATACATATTTATCAAGATTTGTGTTTTTACCAGAAACTTTTTTTGTTCATTATGAAGTAATAATTGGATAAGATCGTATCTTCATTTGGAAATATTGATTATTACAGAGACTAATATTTATAGCTGTCGCATTCAAATATTTTTTTTAGCAGCATCTTTAATTGGCATGAAATCTGTTTAGCTCAGAACGTATTCAAATAACTGTATGTATTTCAATAGAAAGGTATCGACTATTTAATACAATAGCGTCGTCGTAGTATATAATACAGTAGCAATTGTGGTGAAATAATTGTATTCTTTAGATACTTTACGATCTAAAAGAAATGATTTGCAAATGAATTTAGCCTAACGTACGTCATACTTCATGAATGGCCCAAACAATTTACAAATCTTTTAAACGTATTTGCTCACTTTCCCTTTCGAATTAAGATGAATAACGATTAAGGCTAATTCTATAGGAGACATTTATTTCAACTATCGTACGGGAAAAAATGGTCCCATTCAATATGATATTGCAGTTCTCACCCACGTAGTAAGGAAAAGGATACACATGACTCTTCTTTTGTACTTGCCTTCAGGCGCGTAGACATTGGGGTGTTTAAAGGGCCCAGTCATGAGTAAAATATAAATCATAGAACCAAAGAATCATAGAACCTTTTTTTACCCACCTTAACCCATAATAATTATATATCTAGATCCCCGTTTGTGATCGTCATATTTTATGCAAATAAAAGAGATTTGAATGGATTTAAAAATCCATGATCCTTGGATTCCTAAAATCTTTTTTCTGGTAAATTTTTTTCTTCTTTCTATATTTCTATTTTTTGACTGAATCTATAATGGCTATACCGATGACGCATCTTCATGACTGAGTGTCTGCGGGTCTAACGACATCAACTATTTCTTTCTTGGCTATAACAAACTGACAAATCTGGAAACCAAATGTCAACCAATATGGGACCGCTAATGAATTCAATTTTATTACGAAAAATTTCACGAAATCAAATCGCTCTTTCGCAATATCCATTTGAGCTCTTCTACACCTGCCGTAGTGGCAGGTATCGAACAAAAATGAATTTAGCCTAACGAGTATCTCTTGTAATATCGATTTGTGAAAGTGCAATTATGCAGAACGCAGAATTATTCAGAAGTTATTAATATCAAGCATTACGAAATACGTATCATGTTACACAGTGACCATATACTTGGGTCATATGCTGTATACAATATTTTTTTTATTAAAGAATAAACAAACTTTCGATTAATCTAATTTTAAGAAAGTTCTTACTCTTTCAATTATATTCGTTAAATAGGTCTACGCATTTTTAACCCGTTTGTCAAGTTCTGTACTGATTCGTTGCACGCGAATGTACAGTCCCCATGTACATTTACCTATACTGTGTACTACGTGTAATATGGCAGCTTTTTTCAGGATGAGAAACCAGTTTGCTTCCCCCTTTAAATGCTAATAATAATTCCGCCATTCATTGCCGGTCAATCATCCTCGTACTTTTCGAAATGCTTGACCTCGTGAACTGATCAACCTTTGGACACTCATTGATCTTACACATTTTGTCATGGGGTCCTTTCCTTTCTCGAGTTCAAAAGTGACATATTCTTCTTAAATAAGACCTCTTCGAATATCAAGCATCGAGACTCAATATCTCCGGATTTCAAATGTCTTTCCGATTATTTAGGGATCAGATGAAATAACCGCTTAGACCCACGCAGTTACGAAACGCATGCTAGAAATCCAACCTTGAAAATCGTCTGGTTCGATTTGTCCATTTATTATCCTATTTATTCTACATCTCGTAAAAGTAGTAGAGTTTCCAATATTTTTTAAGTTCTGTGGTTTTCGTGTTTGCTGTCTTCTTCACACGTTCTTGGTTCGACATTCTCTTGTATTTTTTTTTACCAGTTCCATGGCGCAAACTTAACGAATGCTAAATGTTCACGTAAATGTTGTAAAAGAATGATATATACGTTATGTAAATAACGATATTACTTTGATTAATTTGGAGGCCATAAGTTCCCATAACCAGGATAAACGAGACATTAAAAAAATATCATTAATCTATCTGTGAAATGAGCTGATGCTTTTTTATATTACAAACAAAAAATAATCGAATTCTTTATTTATGAATAATTTTATTCATTATAAATTTATATGCACTGATTATTATAATCACGTTATTATATCTTAAATGCTCAAACCACTATGATTATATA
The DNA here is from genome assembly GCA_030142655.1 of Trachelus tabidus. Taxonomy (NCBI): domain Eukaryota; kingdom Metazoa; phylum Arthropoda; class Insecta; order Hymenoptera; family Cephidae; genus Trachelus; species Trachelus tabidus. The sequence goes on from JARQTI010000023.1 coordinate 169,382, forward strand.
TTTATTTATACGATTGTATTAAATATGATTAATTACTTGTACTCAAGCCCAAAATTCTGGGCAACAAAATTGCAGATTTACAGTCGCCATTTTCAGACACTGTAAATCAAGAAAAAAGAGGCGTTGAATATGTTCAATAGCGTGTTATTAATTTTTATGTACGACCGCAAGGGAGAAGTGGGAGTGTGTTATGTATTCTACATAAAAGAAAAATTGTGTGCACGTAAAATTCTGTATACAAAATTCCAAACAAGCTACTAAACAGATTGCGTAAAAATTTATAGAGGATGTCAAATCCCGGGTGTAGATGGAACATCAGCATTTATGTATTTCCAGTATTTCTAATTTCAATACAGCTTATAATCAAAATTCATAATATTGGGTATTTTACAAGCACGCCTATATTACTATGGGCAAAATGTACAGCTGAACCTATTGAATTGAAGCTTACAAGAAGTATCAAGTTCGAGATGTAGATGGCACAGGAATATATGCAGATGTCTAGCACATCCGATTTAAAAATAGCACACGGGCAAATATCCAAAATCGTATGTGTGTATCCAAATGCCTTGTCGAATCGCTTAGCCAATCCGGATTAAATTTATATATCCGGATTTATTTGATATATATCGCGCTAAACACTGTTGGCGAATAAGACTATACAATCAATTTGGAAAAACCATAAAATCAACAATGAATCTTTTAATTGAATAGTCTATGAGGATCAGTGTTATCAGTTTCAGATATATAGGTGGTCCGAGAAAAAGGAAAATTTCGATTACGATAATGACGACTAAATTTATCTCTTTCAAATATAAAGCTTTGTAGTTTTTCATTCTGTAATCTAATTTTGCTTATTTTAGGATTCAATGGAATCAAAATAATCATATATTGCGAGGTATCCATTACTGCAGGTTCATCAAAAATCGAGTCACTTGGAACATATTTGATTGTCTTCCTAAAGAAAACCGCCTGTACTATCAAAAATGTTGGATCGAGTTCTGTTTTGAAATTGTAACAGCTGGCGAAAAAAAAATCTTATCATAAAATGTCCAGAGTTAATAAAGGAAAGTATAATTTCAATGATAATTGACAGTTTCTACTTGCATTCGAAATACGATGATCCATAGTCACTTTTTTGTACATCATGTACATAAAGAAGTATAGTAATTAACAAGTGGCAATGAATTTAGAACAATTTTGTATTATCAAAGTACAATGGTTATTGTTCTTGTTTCCTTTATCGAACCTTTTATTCTATTATTATGTTCCACGTGAAGAATGTTGAATCTAGGATCTGATATTTTTTGTCTCCATCATTGTTACAGGCGTGTTCTACTAGGCGCCGTTCTCTTTTAGAATGTTAACTGGCACTTCGAGCATCGCTGTTTTATAGTGGCGCCTTTCTCTTGGGTATCAAAAAAAGTCTAGTAAAACCGCGCGCCACTCTCGTCAACGACATCGCTGTTACATTATTTTTATCGTGTCAACATTCTAATAACTTTTCATTGAAAATTTGCAATAAAAGATTTAAGATTCCACAATACAATTATTTGCTTGATTCGTGCCATATTCGAATAAACTTCAGAACATTATGGTATACTGATTACAGTTAAATGTCGCACACGTGTTGTTTTGGTTACTTGATGGGTGAAAGTATTAACTCTCCGTTGAAAATAAATTACAAACTGTCGTTGGATTGATTATTAAAATAATCAAAGTTATAATCCATGTCAGCCTGCTGATATATTTTTTTGAATACACTATCGTTTACCCGGTTGCCATAGCATAGGCGTTCTTCTAAATGTCACTGTAAATCATAATTCCTGCGAATCTTCGTATCAAAATTATTTTTACCCGTTATTTGACATTTGGGATAAAAAGTTGCTATATTCTGTAATAATTAGTGAATGTGTTTCTGGAATAAGGAAGGAATAAGGAATCTAAAAAAAGACATTTATCAATATCAAATGACAAATCAACCTGATAATGAAAAGTTGCAAATTATTCAAACTTAATATTCAATTTACGTAAAAATCGTGCTATTCTTATTCTATTATTCGCTTCTATACCCTGGAGTTATGTGATTTTTCATAAAAAATAATCAATGGATGGATAAAATATTTGACAAGAATCTGTTGAGCTATAAAAAGTTATCGGGAATTATCATTGGAAATTATCGTTATTCTAGATATTTAATTATTCATGATAAAAATAACATGATCATGATTGTGATATTTTTAAATGACGTTTGCAGGATTTTTTCAAAAAGATGCGACGAATAAAAAAAACTGAAGATTCTCATTAATATAACAGGAAGTAGCTTAGTGGTTCTCTTAACGAGCTGAAGTTTTGCTTTCAACGGTGTAAAGCTTGTCATTAATTTACTTGATTGTCCCGTGATCTATGATCATCAAATTTTTAATTTAAAGTAAAAATCGGTTGTTAGACTTAGTTTTCCCCTTTGACAATCCAGTTACGGAACAGACAGCTACTATCCTTACAACGTGACATTGATCTTGATTTGATCGATTCGCTCAGAAGTGATTTGGCGAGTGAGCGATGATGTTTTTGGAGCAGAGCCACTCTCTTCGTTTCAGCGAAAGTAAGAGGAGAAAGACCATCAAATAAGTAATGATTTAACTTTTGCTTTTCAGTTTAACTGGTTTTTCGCTGTTTCTGTTGTAATTGGCCCGAATTGAAAGAATATAATATTTGATCCGATCTAATCGATCAAAAATCTTAAATATAATTATATAAACTGATTGTGAGTCACATACACACGTTGTTATAAATATATAGGGTGTAACGTTAAAAATGTTACAGGCTAATATCTCTATGACAAACAAAGATTCGTTTGTTGTTGCGTTTCATTCAGTATTAACGAGACTTTTAATCTTTTGCATAACTATAAGATTAAATATAGTCTCTATAAAAAATCTAAAAAAAGCAAAACATTTGTTACTAAAATGCGTTACACACAATATGAGATGAACATGGACATTCTGTATAATTTTCAATCGATACATTATTTTGAAAAATTGTTCAAATAAAAGTTATTCAGTTTCATGTTAACTCTCAAATCATATTTCAAAAACTTCCCGTTTTTTATTAAAATTTGGAAGGCAATCTTATGTCTGTCGATAGAGATGAAGTTTAGGTAACATAAAACACCCTGTATATACGTTCAGTTTTATATGTTTTATATACTTTCAATTTTATACCCAGTATGTACTTTCAGAGTAATAGTGGGAAGTATCTACATAATTGAGATACAATCTCGTTTAAGTGGCTCTGCGTTTGCCGCGTGGAAAATGATTGCATACTTACTGACTTCCGTTTTATGCTTCGGTTACGTAATTTATTTTATATTAAATAAAGTAAATTATATATTATTTACTTTATATAAAATAAAGTAAATTATATGCGTTGATTTAGAATTTGAAATACTTTTTCGACTTTGAAGATTGATTAAATAATGTATGTAATGCATTTCATTTAAGTATACTTGTCTAACTATGCGGATTTCCTTGTGCTTCATTTCTTTTGGAAGTCGTTCAAATGAAGCCATACCGTAAGACTTCAATTGCTAATGGATGAAAGTTGTTATAGTTTTATAATAAGGAAAAGAGGAAGGTATAGTTGTCCCTTCGGAATTTCGATATTCGCAATATGATAAAAATAAGAGTGAATTTAGATGTACATGTCCTATCATTATGTTTGAAAAAATAATAATTATAGAGACATAAAGTCAAATTTCACGAATAATTAACAGCTTATACAGCAATAATATATTTTTCATTTTAATGCACTTAACTTGCCTGGAATTGAATTAATATGTAAAATGGAGAAATTTGGTCCATAGATGGAGAATTTGATGGATCGAAATTTCTCTCGCAGATAGTGAATTTCGTTAAAGATTTCGAATTTTGAACTACTTTTATACTTTTATTTATTATTTTTTAGAAGAAACTTCTCGCCACTAGTGGTCTATCTAGTAAACGCACTTTAACCTGTGACGCGTAACGGCACTGTATAAGCAATAGGAATTACAATTATTTGTTGCACGATTATAGCTATACTATATTTTCAAAAACTATTGGACTAATAAATCATTCATAAGTAATTCATAAGAATATCTTGTGATTTGTTATGAATGAAAAATACAATTCAACGAATAAACGAACGAGTGACAAAACAGTGATACGATACACAATAAATATTGAGTTTCAAATAACGATATTGTATATCAGAAAGAAAAATGAAATGGTTGACAGTATACACGTCCTGTCGCCATTCTCCGCCAACCGAATAGCTCTTATTTTCTGTCACTAACGAAAGGAGAAATGACACTTCTATTGAAAATCCATTCCCAAGAGTCGTTCACATATACAATCTCTAAAGTGCCATTTTCGATTAGCTATTGCGACACGTAACAAGCATCTTGCATGAACTTTCACCAGTAATTGTAAGATAATCCAATACAGAAAAAAAAAGATTCGTCGTACAAATTTTTTTAACTTAAAACAGGAAATCAAAGTCATTTTTTTTGTCCTTACAATTCTTCGACTCTGAATCTATTTGATACCTATGTGGCGAAGTGCCATTAAGATTGAATAACTATACACGAATTTGAATAAAAGGTGAAACTGAAAGTAATCGAAGTGTTTTTTATCATTGGTTTCAGGGTATCCAATACCGACAGCTGTGGGAGAACGTTTCCATACAATCGAAGAAGAACAAGGAGTCTGTAGCATATACAATAGACACACCCCGGATAACGCCGGCGAAACAGTAACTAAACAAGACCTTTCTTCGAGCTCCGAGCGTGAAGTGAGTCGGGCGTCGAACTCGAAGGCAAGAAAAAAGAGAAGACTCGCGAATGTAAGTGAGTTGGAAAGAGAGTGCTTTCTTCGGGAATCATGGTGAAGGTCCTCGTATATAAGCTACAGGCTGCTCTACAATTGTCAGTGTAGTTCGTCTCACTGCAAACACCAACTCAATTAAACGAGAAAACATGTTTCGATTCGTAAGTTTTCCATCGAGATATACAGTGACCCGCATAACGTATCTTGATAATCAAAGTGACCTTATATCCCGGAAACATCAAAAGTCCCTGACAGTGAATTTCAATGAAGACCAAAAATCGCTTAACTTCTTACTCTAAGCTTTACCATTTCGATATTCACTTATTTCATAAAAATTTCTTGTCAGTTTTTCTGTATACGTACTTTTCATTAATTACAAATCACTAATATGTATTGTTGTCATAGGGAATTAATTTCTTTTTAGACATATTTAGATGAATCAAGTTTCTTAATCAAAGATGAATTTTGTATATTATTGTTATTCGATTATTATAATAATATTATTATTATTGAAAATACATTTCGATTCGACATGTAGATTATAGCAAAATATTGTTAAATACTTGTCAAAATATTTAGGTATTTCAAAAAGTCTACGGTATTTTGAGTTCAGAGAAATTTTCTATGAATAAAGCATACATTTCAATTTACATAAAATAAAAATATCTCTATGACTGATTGCAGTTAATACTGGCGGTGACTCTAGTAATGGCGAGGGCCTCTTACTCGTCATACGGCGGAGGTCACGAACTTTCGATACAACCGAAATTGTTATCCCAGTCGGTGCATCTGCAAGAAGTTCCCACGAAGGTGATCAAGGTTACAAAGACGGTGGCGATCAAAGTCCCAGTGCCTTACCCGGTGAAGGTAAGCCTCCAAAAAAAAAACCATAACAAACATTGATCGTAACGTAATATAAGATAATTGACCTTAATCGACCATGATTTACAATGATTGGTGACAAGTCCGATAATCGATATTTACGCGTGAGTCAGAAGCAATCTGATTAATTAATCTTTAAAAGTTTTCACGCATCATCCTTTCTCCGTCGACAGGTTCCACACCACATTCCCGTTCCTGTGCCGGTGAACCATCCTGTGGCAGTTCCAGTTCCGCAGATAGTGAAAGTTCCTCATCACGTGCCGTTCGAAGTCTCTAAGCCGTTTCCAGTGGAACTCCCCCAGCAGGTTCCTGTCTTGGTCTCCAAGCCGGTTCCGGTGCCTCAGCCGGTCGCAGTTCCTCATCCTGTGGCCATCAACAGGCCAGTGTTCTACCCAGTACCACACCCTATTCCCTACCCTCAACATAGCGAATCGACCGGATATGGAGGCGGATATGGAGGTGGCGCCGACAACAGCGGCTACGAAGCTCAGTCCTACAACACTTACTCCGTTGAGTCCCAAGGACCTCATGCCAGTTATGAACAGTCTAATGATGGTTACGGTCAGTCCGAACAGAACCACTTCCAGGCCTCCCAACCAGATTACACGGCCCAGCACTAAAATTGAAGTTTGCTCAGTCATCCAAGCTGGAACAAGGAGATACCTTCACCTCCCATCTTCATCCTCATCCTGATACTTTCCTTCTCCTTTCTACGTTCTGTATATAGAGATTGGTCGACCCACGACCGAGTCACCGTTGAGTTTTTGTTTGTCCTCTATTGTTAATGTCGTTGGGGATCTTGTTTTGTATGTTGATTTTTTATAATAAAATCTTTCACTTTCGAAATTCGAGTTCTTTTCTTATTATGTATTCGACGCCATCCTCTGCGTAGAGATCGGTACTAGTCGAGCGGAACGATCGAAAGATTTTTTATCATTGTTTTGATCTAGAGATCAAAATCTCCGAATACTACTAGGAGATTGTTTTTATAACTATGAGAAAAGGATCAATAATCTAGAGATCGAAATCTTCCAATACTACCGGAAGATTGTTCTTACCGAAGCTGTTAGTACTGAAGAAATAAATTCTTTCGCTTTCTAAGGTTAGTTTCGGTACTTTATATCGGGTATTACGTGGACCGAATGATTTGTCTAGAAAAGTCTGAATGAATGATCTGTCGTAGGTCACCTACTGACTAACGGCTTTGCTAAAATTTTTAGAGGCAAGGAACTGGAGTATGAAACTGTTACTTGTTGTAATAAGAGATTACGAGTAGAAAGTGATAGAAAGACGATACTATTGTATTTCTGTGATATCAGACTTGCAGTAAGACTCCTGTCAGTAGTTCGGATAACTATTTAAATATTGGGTATCTATTTGATACATTTATGCTGACATGTTTTTCAATACTTTTGAAACAATTTCTTGTAAAGAATCCGATTCTAATTTCCGATGAAGATATGGTATAAGGAATACCGAAAATAAAAAGATTTATCCGTAACTCTGTTGACTCTTATACGAATTGTAATTCACATGACTAACTATTGGAAAAATAATATTTTCCGAAAAATTGATATACGAAGCGTTCACCGGACAAAGCGATTAACTCCACTCTCAGAGTTTTTTAATTTTTAGTACCGAAGTACTTGCTCCATGCTTAACTTATTATATTTAAAATAAGTTTCAACTTTTTGTTGTGTTAATCGATTTCACAAATCAGCAGCTCGTATATAGTAAACATTGTTCTAGAATAATTCTTTTGAATTTTTCACCTTGGATCTTTTTAGAAATTCAATAATGTTCCAAATTTTAATTCATAATCAACATTAATAAATATCACGGGCAGATTAGATGAAAACATTTTTATTGCACCACAAAGGCGTACCCTTGTGAAGTCTCGAACGTAGTATACAAAAGATGAGAAAAATTATAGTAGTAAAAAATATAAATCTCCATAGAAAAAATATAGGTACCAAGTAGATTTCGATATTTCGTAAAATACCTATGAAAGGTTGAACACTTGTTGACGGTACTTGAGGCCGTTAAAGAGCAAACTTCGTTGTCTATATAGTCCTCTTCCAAAGTAGAGGAAAACGGTGTACTGGTTCAATTAAATCCCGTAATAAGTGACAGATCGCAACCTCACCAAGTCCCTCCACGCAGCATGTAGTTCATAGAGACTTGGACAGATGACGCCGTCGTAGAATTGAATAGAACCGTCACCGTCTACGAATGCTCCCGGCTTCTTCGAGGGTTTAGTCCTTTTACCATCCGCCGTAGCCGTAGCCAGAAGAGAGACCGCTGCTGTATTTCTCAACGACAATGGGTTGATGAACAGCTACGGGAACGTGCTTGACGACGGGGACAGGATAGGGTTGGGGAACCTTGACAGGGTAAGGAGCAGGTACGGCAACTTTGACGGGTACATTTACGGGAACTGGGTAAGGGCGGTCAACAGGAACAGGCACGTGTTTGGTAACCTCGACGGGGTATGGCTTAGGTACATGGACTGGGTACGGGCGATCGACTGGTACTGCGTATGGGACCTAATAACATAAAGAATAAAAATATTAAATATTATTTGATCACTAAATGTCAATACTTTTCTACGATTAAATTTAATCTTATTAATATTTTTCGATATTTGCTGCGACTGTCGCGGCAATGGGTTGTGGGAATCCTGTGACATTCAACGTGATTTGAATATGGACATTCGAAGGATGAAGAGCTCTAAGCTCCACTCTCCTTCTGATTGGTTAGCGAAGCTACAGTGGATGCAGTATCGAAAATAATACACGATTACTAGAGCGTGATCAAGGAAACAAGGTCTCTTCATTCATTCTATTCGTGGAAGCTGCTTGGATCGAAACCTTGTGCTAAATATTGTTGCGTTATTTGCGACAATTTAATTAATTCTGAATGCATTGAAATTTCTCGATGACATGTAAATTATTCTTTGAACAAAAAATGTCTCGTTACTAGTAATTGCCGCGTGGGATGAAAGTGGATAAGTTTCTTTGTTTTGAATATAAACAGCTATACCGTATAGTCAAATATATGTATATGGGTTTTAAAAAAAATTGTTTGACTATGAATTCTTTGATAGACAATTAACTAGTTTTGGATTTAATTTTCAGTTGGATTATTGTCAGTTAATACAAACCTTGACAGGAACTGCGATGTGTCTTTCAACAGGTACGGGAACCGGATGTGGCACAGGCACTGCTACTTCGTTGGTCACTACGGAGACTCCTTGGTTGAATCCAATAGATGGAACTGCTGAGTAGCTACTAATTCCATCGATTCCAAATCCAGAATTCACACCAAGTCCCGAATATCCATAATTGTAACCATATCCCAGACCAAAAGTACCTCTCTTCTCCTTCTTAGCATCAATTGGTTTTTCATCCTTTTTCACTTCTTCGGCTACAGCCAAAGCCACAAGGGCGAAACAGATGATGATCTAAAAATTGTTAAAGATTTCGTTTATTTTGCTCACGTCATACTGACATTTCTTTTATCACGAAAAGTCCGAGAACCATTACAAGTTTGAACGCAAAACAAATATTACAATTTTATTTACAACTAAGGAAGACTCATTAAATTGACTATTATGCATTTATGTATTTTGAAAAAAATTATATGCAGTCCGTCCTTATAATTTATCTGCGTACGTGACATCGTAATTTTTATTATGAAATTAAAATTGCACGATGCAAGAGATACATCGGATTTATGTAATTTGCAATTTTTACCTTAGCGTTCATGTTGCTGTGCTTGTCTTGTTTGCAACTGCAGACTATCGGGAAGACCTCTTCTTTTATACGGCTGGAAACCCTCCAGAGGTGGAGGGTCTCGTGGGGCCTGAACACACAAGGACCGAAATCCACACATGCGAAGCTTCTCGTTTCTTGCGCAACGGACGATCACACATACACCTTGCTACGAAATTCGCAGCATTTCGTATCGACTTTGTAGATCTGACCATTAATTACCCAATTGCCTGGTTCCTTTACGTAGTACTACGGTCCCGTACTTGTTTCCGGAAAACGGCACGTGGTTAAGGATCCTCAATTTCAACATTTCTTTTTTTCTGGTCTTTCAGAATTTCTCTTGGTTAACCCACACCGTGTTCGTACATTTAAATATACCTTACTTCTACTGGATGCAATTGCACCTTGCTGTTTTCGAAGCCAAGTGCATACACGCATTATGGAATGCAAGAGTAATTTCGAACCTTCAAAAAAAAGGAATGGGAGAAATAAACAGCTTGTAGAAACTTTCGTAATTTAAACATGAAAGACAAGCCGAATTTTTTAAATTCTTAATTAATAATTTATATCATTTACAAATGGTATTTTTATATGTAAAATTTTCGTCTTTTTTAGTTACTGTTTTTAATTTTTGCTTCTGGCGATACTCCAGTAAAATTCCTGAATTTCAATTTATCAACTATATCAACCTTCTCAATAGGCTATGCGATGCTTGGGGCAATTTTATAAAAAATACATTAGCCCAACTTAAACGTTTTGGCCGCCATTTACGCTCTTTATCGACACTTTGTAATTTTACGTAGCGCACTTCGTTTTTTATGCTCGAAAGTACCTAATAAAGATTATACAGAGTATTTTCTCTCATCCTTTAGTCCTTCGACGAATGGCTGCTGATTACGCAGTACGTGTTATATTAATAAGTAAATATGTTGTAAATATCAGAACTACAGGATCGGCATGTACTTTGGTTACTCGAATATTGATATGTGAACGCTATTAAAATTTTAAGATGCTTTCTGAAAATTAAGTCAGTATTAATTAACAGTAATAATGCCACCTAGTATTAACTACTAATGCCTATGAAGATTTCGTCTGACATTTCTATGTCCAACTGCATTACAAAACAATAATTTATAATAATCAATGAGCGACTTTTCGATTCGAAATTTTGTGAGAATCCAATTTTGTACGCGTTACGTGCTAAAATTTTTCTTTTACATTTCGCAATCGAAGAGTGCAAAAATCGTTTCTTGTATTGCGATATTGAAGCAGCTGGTGAATGTAGGCTGCATTTTCGAGGTCGCAAACATATCATTAAATGAATATGTCTATGCTACTTTTTAACATATTGCCGATATCTGAGGAGAAAAGTATCGCCCTCTATGTTCGCGAATTAAATATAAAAAAAAAATATTGCAAGAGACGCAATTTCGGTGAATGCTTGTATCGTGAAGGAAGCATTTTTATGCGAAATACTGAGACCATTCCAGATATTGGGAAGTTATATTTATAAACAGGTTTGAGATAAAAGTGGAAAAATTGAAGACCTGCAAATAGTACGTATTATCTCATTCACATTTGGGAATTGAGATATCTCACGTATATTATTCAATCCACTTGGCGGTTAGCTCAACATTTATTATGTAGATACCTATATATAATCCGCGTTAGTCGTATATGGCTTTTTTCAATGTCAAGCTTACGTAATTTTCAAATTCGAAGTAACAGACCTTTATAAATGTTACTGTCTCATCTATATTCCGTAAATAAAACCTTAATATGAATTTTAACTGCTTGGTTTAGCTATTTATCAGGAATTTTATGTGGAAATCCCCATTCTGTACTGAAAAAAACATATTAAGCTTGATCCAGGCTAAAAAAAATTCGTTTATGAGAAACAGGATTAGCAGATGACGAAAATGCTTGGTATTTTAAGCGTTACGGATTCAACTAATTTTGGTTAAATGCCATTATTTGCATAAAAATTTGCATGAGAACTGTTTCAGGTAGGAACTCTCTCACGGACGAATTAAAAGACTAAATGAAAACAAAAAAAATGTGAAGTTACATCTGTATCCATGATTCTCATATTAATAGACAATAAATGTCTAAGTTATGTCAGCATCCGGAGTATCCAGGATCGACATAATTTTTGGGACGCGATAAGTCGTTTCGGAAAGTACAGTCATACTTCTGGTAAGAAAGTATGCGAAAGTACAGAGTTTCGGATTTACGATCTGGTTCGTTATGAAATCAACGTCTATCAAGCAGACCTACTCGACAGAGCACGAATCAACATACAAATTTAAGCTTATAGCCCCTGTGCAAATCTGATGGGGAATTCTGTACGGGTATGACGCAAGAGGAAAAAAAAGAAGAGTCACCATTTTGACGAAAACTACAATTTCGCAAGAGACGTTCCGATCGTAAATCAAATAAAACTGTCAAATTCGTTTAATCTGCGTAGGGACGCAAAGGTCCGATTACCGAGCGTGGATTGGATTACAGGAAGAGAGGACGAGAATGGGTTAAAAATCGTATGCATAAATTTCATAAGTCGTAATGGTTTCAACACCGGAAACTAACACGGCTTTTACACGGTTTTACCGCTTGGTATATGCCCAACAACAAGACGGACTCACGTATCATTGCGCAATAGAAAAATTTTTTATTGCAAAATTACGAAATTTCTTACTCTCCTACCCTCTTATTACCGACGAATCATTGTAATGGAAATCTCTTATTTACCGATGTGTCTCTCTTGCTCGTTCGGCCACCTTCGGAAGAAAGTCGTTTCGATAATGGCGACGGGATGTTGTACGACGGATTCCGAAACCGGATGGCTAAATGAACAAACAGCCGTATGTTTCCACCTGGTACCGACTAGTGGAGAATTCGCGTGAGTTTATACACTATTATAAGCAATAGGCCGTCATTCTAACATTTAATAGAATATTTTCTGATACGGAGAATACCTGATAGAAAATTTATTATCTTAGATTGTAACATACGTTGTGGGTTATGTATTACCTTGAAAGTTTCATTCCGAGTTTCATTTTGAGAAACACGTGAAACATTTGGAAATTACATATTTTCACGCGAGACTTTTAATCGAACGAAACTGGGAAACTCCTAGATATAGCACGTGGAGGAGCATTCAGAATCGCAGTCAAGGTCAAACCATAAATATCACATAGTTAAAATTTCCACATGAGATTTATAAGTAGCGCAATATCAGATAGCACGCCATGCCCTTGTCGCGTATAGGATATGTTGAAACATTTCATTTACACATAATTAGTGTTCTTCTATGAGATTTTACTTTCGAAATGCTGTCGAAGATCTTCGTACGTTAAAGTTTCTTGCGTCTAACGTCAATAATGGTCGACCAACGTTATATTCGTACAGTATGAAATTGCCAGTGACACGTGAGACGCCACTCGTCTAAATTCTACCGTGAGACATCAGAAACCGGCACAGAATCAAGTATATAATAAGTACGGTTTTTTTTACAAAAGGTTACAAAACGGATTTATTCCATGATTTTTAGGTACTGTGATAAGAAACATATTTTGGTTGGTTTGCGTCACGATGATAGCGATGCTCCGATTGGATGATATTTTTTTTCTTTTCTACGATGCTTCATGGTTTTTCTAAAATCCATGTCCGTATCCGTGTCCATGGCTATGGCTGTGAACAATAACAGGGTAGGGTTCTTTTACGATAACCGGGTGTGGAACTGCGACGGGAACTGGGTGAGGAACCGGTACTGGAACTGGGTGTGGAGCAGGGACCTAAAAAAATATTAAGAATTAGAAAATTATAATAAGACACTTTATATGTCGTACTGCTTTTAATTATCTTACCTTGACAGGGTAGGGGGCTGGCACGGGTACGGGTACCTTTACGGGTACATGGACAGGGTATGGTCTGTCAACGGGAACATGGACGGTTTGGGTCTTGACCACGGGGTAGGGTTGGGGAACTGGAACAGCAATTGGGACTGCGTGGTTAACTACGACTGGTACCTGAAACATATAGACATCGAATGTCAAACAAGTTTATTGATACTATTGAACTTTTTATGCACTAGTTGATTGATAATTTCTCATGCTGCGGCATTCCAAGAAATTATAACACGATAAGATAACTACTTTGTCATTGCTTTCGGAACGTTGATTCAATTAGTATCAGCTTCGATTCATGATCTACAGTGACTGCTAGGAGATTGAATATCTGTTCCGTTTGTCAATAATTTCACATGCTTGACTTTTATCATTATTGCGATAATTATTTCATTAGTTTTGCCTGCACTTTTCATCAACATTTTTCGTTCTATTTACCTTCACTGGAACGTGAACTGGTCTGTCAACAGGGTATGGAACCGGATGTGGCACTGGAACAGCGACAGTTTTTTGGATCGCTATCGTGTGGACGCTTCCATGACTGCCTTCGTAGCCTCCACCGTGACCCCCGTAGCTCCCATAGCCCCCGTAGCCACCGTAGCCGAAACCGAACAGACCACGCTTCTTTACTGTCTTTTCTTCCTCGGCGAATACCAGTGAGATCAGCAGGACGCAGATCTAAAATTAATACGAATATGTTTATACTCGATTTTCGGTGAATATATATATTTTTTTCTTTGACAACATTTTTAACATTATTAAATTTTGAAATCTTTTTTTTTTTAAAACTGCTTTATATAGTAACCACGTACCAGGACCCTCATGATGGCTGTTCAATACTTTGAGTGTGAGATCTGACTGCTAAATTACACTTGGTCTGATGCATTGAAGTAAAACCACCCTTTATATAGGGAATTGACTTTCATTTGATCTGAACACCCCGCCAATAGGAAGCCAATAGCTGTCCCATGTTCTATCGCCACACCTCCTATATACTATTTGCCCACAGTAGAGCACATAAGATCTATAGTTATATATGTAATGTGTCTTATGTTGTATAACATAATAAACGTGAACTGCTGTTCTATATGTTAAATAGTCTATTCGCGTAGAAGCTTATCGTATCGTATCGTGGGTCTTAACGAGTTCGCTGACTATTTCTTTTGTGTTTAGGTAGTCGAAGCGGTTATAATTGTACGGCTATGCTCAATTCCATTCGCAGATTTAATTATGAGACTCGATCCCCGAACACTTGGGTACTGAATATACCAAGCGTATCGAAAAGTACCAAGTCTAAATATTCTGTCTTTACGATTGATGATGTCATTCGTCTGTATTATAGGTTATCGATAATCTGATCACTGTCAATTAATGATTTCGAAATGAAATTTGCCATATTTAATTCTCATCACAAGACGAACAGTAGGAGTGCAACGCGAACGAAGGTATTTATCCAATTAACGATAAACAGTACCTACACCTTAACCAGAAAAAGGCGAACCTGATTTCGCGTAATTATATTCGGTAAACGATTTTATTTTTACGATTTATTTTCCTACCGATCGACGTGGCAAGTGTGCCAACTTTTTCTCTTTCGCCAGAATTACGTGAATCGTCCTTACACCCAGAAGTAATACAATTAGAGTAGCATCGAGGAAACGAATAAGGAATGTACCATTTTTATTTCAAAATTCCCATAACATTTTTTCATAATTATAATCAATTTCGTAACGATACCTAATAAAATTCCAACATACCAACTATGCAGCCTAATGTTATTTTCTTGAAAATTTGAACATTCACTTAGCAATAATATTCTCACGCTTTGCGTGTTCTACGTTTATCTCATATACGTATCGGTTCTAATAAATAATATGATAAGAAGTATCGGAGAGTATGAAAGAGTATCATTTTTTAAACTAGACCATAATTGTGGACATTCCAAAAATTCCGACTGGTGTTTCGCTCTGTTTTTATATCTTCATGCTTAAGCATAAACAGTGGGTCATGCTTCACTAGGATTACAAAATATTGATAATCCGTATATCCGTATGAGTCATAAGTATGAATTCCTCATTTTTGCTTAAGTGAGCGTGATGCAGTTCTGCGAGATTTCGCGGTGTTACCAGGTTACGCAATCCGGTTCAAATTCAATTGCCATTATTTTCCTCGTCATCTCCCTCCCGAACTCAAATTACAGAACAGCCGAAAAAAAGGGCTGTACAGTTTCGTATGTTCCTTACTGAGGTACAATTAACGCAAAACTCCAATGACGCAACAGGATCGGAAACGAATTCGTGAGACCGGAAGTCTCCGAGTGGTCAGCCGCGAGAAAAAAATGCGGCACTTCCTAGTGTGTCGGCTGCATAAACAGTCTTATTGCTCCATTTCTCACAGCCATCCAGAAGGCAGTTCGAAAGCCGCCCACTGCTGCGACGGCTGCGTCATGTCATTACCAGGCCACGTATTACTTCGAATACCCATAAATGACACATCTATAGAATATAAAAACTCTTGAAAGAGAGATAATTTAATGTTGAAGAATTTATATGACTTAATTATAAAAATAAAAACTTCAAAAAATTCCAGATTTCTACAACTCTTCAATACGTTACTCGAAACACGATTTGAGAGACAAATAAAATATATTTCCAACAAAAATACAAATTTCCAAAATATTCAGTACCGTTGTTAGAAAAGGACCGGAAAGTCTGGCAATTTTTCGCAAATAGTCCCAGCGTCAGTAGCGTGCTGGTGAAAACTATAACGCGGTATCAAGATCCCCTTTACGTAAGACGAATTGCATGGTTGGGCGTGTGCCTGGAAGAGACGTGCGTGCGATTAAGTGCGTAAATGTGCGTATATAAAATTGTGATTACGCGTTCCTTGCCGAAATATGTACTTTCGAGCGAGACGAAGCCCGTTCCAGGCATAAGGACGTTCCTCGTGACTGCTCCTGACGCAACCAGTGCGCATTCTTCGCAAGGACTTTTACACAGCTGCAGACCGAACTCACATATAGGATTCAGCCGTAACGTTAAGACCCCTTAGAATTGACTGTGTATCATGTATCATCAAGGTAGGCTAATAAATAACGTTTTACCGATCAAGATTCGAATCGATCTATCGTATCTCTAGGTAAATAAGGGGTAGGCAACAATTTAACGATTAAGAAACCATCAATTACAACGAGTGATTGAAACATTATTGTACAAGCATACTTGACGTAAGGCTATTGATTTTTTCGTTGGCATATTGATTTATGAAAATAACTAACCCGGATGGTAAAACAGA
Source organism: Trachelus tabidus (assembly GCA_030142655.1). Lineage (NCBI taxonomy): Eukaryota > Metazoa > Arthropoda > Insecta > Hymenoptera > Cephidae > Trachelus > Trachelus tabidus. Next base: position 186,104 of record JARQTI010000023.1, read on the forward strand.
GTGCGCGCATTATTGTCACCAATGATCCCAATATTGAAAATCGTAAGCGACCTCTTACAAGTTCCTATAGCCGGTTGAACCTCCGTGACAATAGCAAGGTTAAGAATCCGGAATGACTTCCAGCACTTAATTCGCCCTGACCGTGACAGAGAGTTTACATCGTAACCTGTAAATTCCGAAGACAGCGAATATGCCCTGAGGGAATTCGTACCACGTAGTGACGCGTTCTTTCAAGTATTTACGCTAAGCAGGTTATGTACTGCATAGAATAGGTCAAGTTGGACGACGTAACAAGCTACATTAGATTATTCGATATTTATTAAAATAGAACTATTTCTGTTATTGATATTGACTAATCGATAGCTTTAGATTCTACAGCGATTGATCACCTACGTGATCGCATGTAATCGTCACCTTAAAGCTACGGGTGACTGTCATTGTATGATTACGAAATCGTGTATAATAATTATCTACAATTTTATTTACTCCGTCATCCGCCCAAGCAGATCAGTTTTTTATAGCAAACTTGAACGTGTGCACGCGATCGTTTTCTTGCGTATTGCACAAGCTTTGATATATATAGTAAATATGCATTTACTAATACTTTTATATCATTAATGGCTTCGGCATGGATTATGTTCCATCGCAACGATCTTAACTGATTTGCTGATACTCATGGAGTTCTATAATTCCTCGATTATCCCTAGCATACTCTGACCTAATCATACCATTTAACCACAGTCGTACGCGTCATTTACGTCCATCGGACCACCAGGCCATTCCTTAGCGACCGTCACGATAACGATCATTAGCAAAGGTAATGACCGAAGCGTGGTCAGTCTGTGCCAAAGCACAATACCGATAATAGCTAAATATCTCAGGAAGTAATGACATTCTGAAAACAGCCCAAAGCATCGAAGCCTAAATGGCTGAAAAAAGTGCCTACGACTTTTTCCTACGCGCCGCCAAGGAAGCCAACGTGAAAATGATTTCGTTCCAGGAACCCTTTCTTGGCCGTCGAGCCATTTAAGGGCGTCCAAAGTCCAGACCATAATTACAGGTGTGTTCGACCTTCCGACAATTGGAAGGTGCACGCGATACCGACCAACTATTCAAGCCGATTGACCAATGGGGCGTTTGCAATGACAGCGACATCTGGTGCGACCCAAGGCACCCAGGGTAGACACGTGCATCTTGAGATCTGCATGCATGCACTTGGCTACGACGGAGATGGGAATTTTATGGCAGCCAATAGAGAGCCGTTATCCACCTTTGGATAAGTTGGACGTTCTAAAGATCGCGATCTTGACAAGTGGTTCCCCGTGTCAGCTCTCAAGTGTGGAATCCAGTGAAGGGTACTGCACTTAAGATATAGAAGCGGCTCCTAAGGCAGCCCTACTGCAAAACGATACTCGTTAATCACACGGTTTACGGCTGGGACAACGAGTATGTACCTTCGACACACGGTATATACATATAGGGTACTTATTGTATATATTACGTGCATTACACGTGCCCCTTCTCTTCGTCGATTTCTTCCTCGAGAACGCGGGGAAGGCTGGGTACAAATGTCTGTAAGCGCAATTCGCACGGCCCTTCCCTCATGAACGTTCTCCTCGGCGTCCCTTTCCTTCAGTTTCTCCGCTCTCGGATATTCGATCCCGAGAAATAGATCGAGACACGTTAGAGTTCTATCGTTTGAACGAGTGCCCCCTTGCTTCCGTGCGAATGGTCCTCAAGAGCCGTATAAAGCCTCTCCCGCTGGGAGGTTACGTTTTGCGTGCGTCTCTATGATGTAATATCTTATATTTTATATATATTTCTCACGTGTATCTGGGTCAATTCACACTGGAGGCAACCCATCAATCTATATTGTAGGGATTTATCCGATGTGTATGTTGGTATTTCGTTTTCTTGGTTTCCCGTGAAATTTTCGACGAGTCTCGTTGGCGAAACGTGTTTACCAATGAGGAACAACCTCTATGTAATACTTTAGGAATTTGTTACGTATTGCACGCGCCAGAAAAACGATTGGGCAATTATCAGCGTTTTATCATCAAGTGATTTTTTTTTCGATTTGCATCACTCGATCTTTAATGCGATTTCATTTTTTAATGTCATAATACAGATTCTCGCATATGCAAGTATATCTTACATATATTCTCGTATGATTGATTTTACATGACAAAAAAGTATTTGGAAATTTTTCGGCGTTATGGATAAATGATTTTTCGTAAATTCATAAATGATAATACCAAAGTCGACTTCTGCGTAACGAATCTACTCGTATATGAGCCGGAACATTGTTTTGACGGCGAGAACGCCGGACTACGTGATACGGCCAGTCTTGTAATCTTTATTGATATCTTTATCCGCGTATGAGAGACTCTGGTAATAAAAATAATAAAGCACAAAGCTGCAGGCAGTAAAGGCGGGTAGGTTATCGCGGTCGGAGTAGGCCGGAACATGTTCCTTTGAAAACATATAGTCATCCGACAGACTTTTGTTGCGGTAGACCGCACGTGAAATGGCCTGTATATGGTTACTAGCACTTGAAACATGAAATAAATAGTAATAAAAAGAAAAAGAATCTTTTTATACAGCTTTATTGGTAACGGTGTGTCTGGCGACTGTCGCCCCAAGTACGAACAAAATTATAAAAACTAATAAATAAATAATGGTTAATCGAATAATTGGTTATACAATAGGACGGTAGATAAAATAAATTATCATATAGCATAACTAAAGTATGTAATATATTTTATCAAGAAGCAAAACGATTGACGTAAGAAATTATGTCAACCTGATTTTATCGATCGTCATTCGATTCATCGAGGTAAACGAAAAATTCGAATTAAATAAAGGATAACGAAGTAAACGAATGTGCGCGTAAGGAAATATCTAGTCCATAATGTAACTGAATACAACAGCGCGGAAAGGCAAGCAAGTAAGTTGCTACTCGCCGGAACTTTGATTTTTCATCGAAAACGGCTCCAGTTGCATTGCGGAGCTTATTGCGGTATAACGTGTCTGTATATCTATATATGAGTTACGTAATGTGCCAGACCTATACGGGTTACGTGGGTAGTCGACGGTGTACATAGGATACGTGGCTGCTCGAGCGGAACCTTTCTGCAGAGAGTTTGAGTTTATGTGGGGTACCAACCTGGACTAGGGTATCCCCACTGCCAGGATATTCATACGTAGACACCTACCGCGTGGCAATTGAACTGTGACGTCATTTCGATTAATTTTTTCTCCAGCTACTTTCTCGAAAATTCATACGAATATTTTAACTCGCCGTACTATATCCTTACTTCTCGAACACTCGTTATCGGATAGCTATTAGCGTGCTTCGTGGAGCAGGAATGACTCTAATAATATCATGCACCTAGTACAGCAGCTTCAAACGTGTTATCTATGTCTGTAACGAAACGTGATTCTTGACTCATGGGGGGCTCCACGTGCGAAATTGTTAATCTGGTCAATTACAAGTAAGATCGACTGTATGCAAGTGACAGTTTTCCCGCTGGGATCAGACGCGAAGTTGATATCTCTGCGTAATATCGAATCGTAAGAAGTAGTAGTACAAATCTAGGCAATTAGCCAGGTCAGATATGAAACCTGCTTCCTGCTTCTATGTCGTGTAAATAAATAAATATATGTAAGGAAAATATAAGTTATTTTTCAGAGTCTCAGTTTACTCCTTAGGCTTCGTTGTCGGAGTCATTGAGGGTCACGGATGTCTCGGTAGGTGGCTCCGTAGGCCAAATACCTAGTGTGGCTGCTGGATCCACTGTGGGAGGATCTGTGATGACAATGGGCCCCAGTGGCTCTATGGTAGGTTCTTCGTTATTGTCAGAAACTACCGTCTCATCCTTGTGCTCGAGCGCTTCTGTGGAATTGTGCGCTTCTTGAGAGACGATCGCGGTCCCCAGCACTTCGCTGTTTGGTTTTCCTGATGACGAGGTTGTGGATTCTGGAGTCGAATTTTTATCTGGCATTGGAGGTGTCAAATCCGTGGCAGGTACCACAGTCTCAATTTGACAATGACGTCCCATGTAGCCCATTGGACAGACGCATCTAAAGATAATATTTATTTGTATTATTGTTTCCTAGTATATTTTTGTGTCTTTCTTGATTGTCGTGTCATATGTCTCATTGTCTCTTGTAGTACTCTTATTTGACAGATTTAGGCTTAAAAAGTCATCTGTCATGCAGATCCGATACCCACCTGAAGTTTCCATCTTCCTTTGTCATGCTGATACAGGTAGCATTGTTTTTACAAGTATCTGGATTTTTATCACAATACGTAAGCTTTTCGTCGCAAAGGTCACCAGCCCACCCAGGTTGACATCTGCACTCCCATGGTTTTCTACAGGTTCCGTGGACGCATCCTGGGTACGGAACACATTCCGTGCAATTTGGTCCTGTCCAGCCGACTCGGCATCTGCAGGTCCCGGGTCGTCGACACCCACCGTGCTCTTTGCTACATCCTTGCGCGCAAATTGCTGGAAGGACAAATGCTCTTCGAGTGAGAAGGGTCTGCATAGAATTTATTATTGAGAGAGAAAAAAAAGTGGCTTACGGTTTTGACACAAAAATCCTGTCCACCCTGGCTCACAGTGACATTCCAGGGGTCCTTGGCAGGTTCCGTGAACGCAGCCTGGTAATACTGCGCACTGCTTGCATTTTGTTCCTTGCCAACCTAATCTGCATCTATTGCAATGATAATTTGCACATCGTAATGTTAATAGTATGCTTCAGCTTTGTAACTTTTTTAACGCTTTATTTTTCTATTGGTTTACCATCGTTACCATATCATGTTAATTGTGATTACCTGCATTCACCAGGTTTCTCGCAATATCCTTGACTCGGATGACAATCAGAGCCGCAAATGGGTTCTGAGCAGAATAATCCTTTCCATCCAGGATCGCAGGCGCATTCGAAACTGACGTTGCATCTATTTATAAAAATAATGTGTACCGTTGATCCATTATAAAGACCACCTTGTATTCAATTGCTTGGTAGTCTTTGAGAACGTACCAGATATTCATATTTGGTTAGAAAAAAATAATTAAATGCTAAAAAGACGTGCGTCATCAAGAGAAAGCAGTAATGTTCGGGAAATACGCTTCTGAGGTGTCATCAAATGTTACTGTAGGTCATTTACCTCCCGTGTTGACAACCTGGAAGTGCTACGCATTTGTCGCAAAGTTCACCGTAAAATCCGAGCTTGCAGCGACACTCTCCGGGACGGCGACAATAACCTTGGAGAGGGTCGCAACCCTTTCGACACATGGGAACGTCGCATAAATCTCCCGTCCATCCTAAGTGCAAAACGCAATACTTAATCAATTGATATTACATTTACATAACTTTAAGCACATTCCGTTACATGCCGGTTGAAAAAAATCGAAATGCATTAGTTAATAATAATTGATTATTTACCTGTTAAACACTTAACTTCACCGGCCTCGTCGCAGACGTAATGAGAGTTTGGATGCTGCGAAGCAGGTACTTCGCAAGCTTGTTGTTTCCACTTTGGAACGTATCTGTAGAAAATATTCATGAGGAATTTTTGAAATAATCCCTTAGGAAATCGATGATATTCTAAAAGTCAATAAATCTTTGAGTGTCATCAGCGCAACGTCGAATACTATATTAAATAGTTTAGAATTACGATCGATCGATATTAAAATGATTTTTATGCCTGTCATTCAGGCTCGTTAATATATCGGCTGTAGTATCGTACGTCTTTCAGTCTATTAACCCTTTGCACTCGAAATTTCCTAATTTTCTATACATTTCGGTGCCCGAGAGACGACAGCCGAGTGCAAGGGTTGAAATTAACAAGTGATCGGATATTTTAACAAGATTAATAAAGTTATAAAATTTTTAAAAATTCGTTAATCACTTTACCTGGGTCCCGCGGTAAATCCAAATGGTAAAAAGGTCAAACCAAAAATTGGTGCGAAACTTGTAATGGCTCCATTATCGGCAGGAGCAACTTCGCGAAGACCGATCAGAAGAGTCAAGGACACAAGGAGTCGTATCATCTTGGCTTGACTTCCCAGTCAAGACTGAGGAGGAAGAGCCGAAGACGAAGCGTGGATAACGGGACCTTCTTCGAGGTCACGGCACACTTTTCTGTTGCTTGGTCGTACGTGCATGCAGTAAGGTGCCTGGTACCAGCCGCACTTTTTTCATGACTTATGTGTGTTATTTACGGCGAACAAGTTCAACGAACGCATAGAAGAGATTTTGCTAGAAGCATTTAAGCCCCGGGGCTACTGATCTTTGTGATTTATAATCAACCAGGTATAACAATGGAACGACCGTCTGGTTCGATGATAAAAGTTACTGTGGATCTTCTTACGATATATTCTATACAGTTTATTGATTGGACGAAAATCGTTCAAGTATTTACGTGACACTAGTTGACATTAGATTACACGTACAAAGGATGATGGTCCCGATCGTAGACCTCACAGGGTAGTAGGAAATTTCTTACGAAAAGCAGGATAAAAATTCCATCTGGATGAGATCAGAACTAAGGCGCTTAACTACGCGTGAGTAATGGAGAATCTTTTGGTACTTACTTGCTTACACCCCTATCCAAAATTCTTAATGTTTTATCGCGGCCACCTCGGCTGCTTTAATCCTGCGTTTGATGACTGGGGCCGATACCGACTAGCCCTTTTCCTTAGGAGACAGGACGTCTTTTCCTTAGGGAATCCGTCAGGATTCTTATAGAGAATATATACCTATATCGAGTAAGCCGAAATGGGAGATTTTATAAAGGGAGTTTGTGAAATATTTCAGTGGATTACACTATGCTTAATGTAAACGAGGAATGAGTATAGGTTTACTTAAAAATTTAATAATAGTTTTTTCTTCGGGGAAATTTACGTTTATAAATGTTAAATTATCATTGTAATTAATTATTTATTTATACTTTAGAGAATATTTACAATAGCGTTATGTACAAATAAATATAGAATTTGGCACGTGACCGAGCCGCTTCTTAAAAACAGGAACTTCTTAGACAGTCTATACGTTGCGTGTTGAGCAATGGTAATACAATCTATAAAAATATCAGCTCTTTACAGATATTTCTTACAAGATTCCCAACCCTATTTCGTTAACTGAACATAATATTTTGTACATCCATTCACACTTTGACGCGAAGTCCAGTTTCGTGATATTTCTTCGAGACGTTTTATACATTTGATATACTTCGCGGTGATTGTATCTCCAGTACGTTTATCCAAACGTATGACTCGTCATAACGTATAGATACCCTGAGATGGTGATTTTCAAATCACGTTCCACGAATTCCTTTGAAGGAACCTTTAGCAGAATATAACAAATACTCTTAAGGAACTTCACGCAATATTGTCAACGGCAATATTTTTTTTGTCTCTGTTGACTCTCCTGACGAGGACGACGAGGAGAATCAAAAGGGAAGCAGAGACGATAGCGGCGGACGTCGGCCAAATTAATTCCGTCGGTAAAAAGATCTTTTTCAAAGCTACCTTCAGAAGAGAAATTTCTTTAGTCACGAGAACAAACTCCTTCCTCTTAAAGGAATCGTCCGTATCCAAAGAGTCGTCTTGTTTGCTCGTTACTTGTTGAGAACCAGAGGTGGTGTCCACTTCAATAGCATAGCTGCCAGGACCGTCATTCGTGGCGATCCTAACCTGATACTTAACACCAGGTAGAAGAGAGATCTGTGTGATGCTGGACTTGGTTACCTGATTTCCCATAAGGCCACCAGCTTCCGGTTGCCAAGAGACGATATACGTGAGTTCAGATGCTTGTGGGTAGTCGAAGGACTCGGTGGTCATTGGAAGATCAAGAGACAATTCTGAAGATATCGGAGCACTTGCTTTCGTAGATAAGGTAGGTTTTACTACAATTTTCAAAGCTTCCGAGGATAAATAATCAGCGTCCATATGGATAATTTCTGTCTCACTGTTGAGCATCGTCTTGACATGATTCAATTTTTGCATCAATATATTCAATGGATTTTTCCAGGTAAGGGTAGCTTCGTAAAGTGGTCCTTCCTTGAGAGTTACTAAACTTGGCGACCAATTCGTCTTGCTCCAGTGCTCAACGCCACTCTGAGTTACGACAATTATCCAAGAGTTCAGGTCTAGTTTTGGTATAGTTTTTGAATTAAACCATTCAAATTTCTTCCATTCGAAGTTCATCCTCTTGAAGACTATACCCACGTCGAATCTTCCCAGGGTAATTTTATCGCTCTTCGGTGCGGGTAACATGGATGGCAGGTACTCCGATTTAGGCTCTTGAGACTTATAATAGTAGCAGGGGTTCACGCATTCTGGGAACTGTAAAAAAAAGAAGAAAGCATTGTTCAGAGAGGTGGAAACGAATTGAAATAATGGGAAAATTGTCAGCGAGGACTTTTTGGTTTTTGGAAGACACGAACGTTCTATCCATTAGGGTCCCTCGTTAATTAATGAATCATTCGAATGAGGGCAATTTTAAAATTCCAAGGTCTATGCAGGTACCTACTGAAGATTATCGAACGGTTATCTCGAGAAAAAGTCATGTATTCTCCGTTACAAGGTAAGATAAGGTCCATCCATGCGACAGACCCAAAGTGAACTTTTTCGTTACTGACAGTAGGAGTGAAAGTGGGCCCATATAACTGCCGTAACGGTAGTATATTTTCCCAAATATTTGAGGAAGATTCCTATCGTCAGGTGGCCAAAGAGGGACGGGAACCCTATGCCTTTTGCCCCAAGTCGATCTTCCGTGAAAATCAGCAGGTAGTCGGGGGGTTCTGAGGATTTTGCTGTTTCGGCTTCGATAGATTTTCCTTCTTTGAAAAAGGCCCAAAATGCTTTATACGTCGCGACGTATAAGACGGATCGGTGCATTCAACAATTTTCCTCGCGATTTCGAAATCGTCGAGACGTTTTTTCGCGCCTCATCATAGGATCAACGGACCCTTTGGGTTAATGCGAAGTGACATTGCCAGCTTTTCTTTTCTTCTCTTTTTTAACGATCGATTTGGAAACGTCAGAAATCCATCACGAAGAAATGCATTTCTATAGAACCACTGACGAATTTAGATGGTGGCGAAGAAATACTACAATTACGCAATAGCTTTTTTCAAAATTCGAAAACTAAAAAATTCACTATTTCTATTGAACCATGTAAATATCTTTCGATAAAGGCTTTCGAAAATTTTTTTAATTTCATGATTCACTTTTTCATTTTGACGTTAACATTGTCGCTACTACAATTTCAATTTGAAATTGAATTCATAATTCATCATTTCACTGAATCAAGTACAGTCGATAGATTTGAAACTGTCGTGTCATCCATTTTTCATATTGTCCCACAGACGAATTTTTCAATATTTTCCAAAGCAGTAGTCAATGAAAATAATCTCTCACCTTGACGCAATTTGGCTTCTCACACATGTCGCGCGTATCATCCCATTCGAACAGGAGCGACTCACAGTTGTACCAGCACTGAAAAAAAAAAAAACGTTCGGTTAAAAGAGATAAAGAGTCAAAAAAGGGAGGAGGCCAAGAGGGGGGCAAAAAAAAACCGATAAACTAGCTCGGTGAATCGAGCGATGCTTGTAGCTCAGCCGAAAAGGGGCCCGGGCAATGGGGCAACTAAGGGGGCGAGAATCGAGGGGCGAAGGAGACAGGAGACGATGACGATGGTAGTAGTATTCGTGGTGACGCCGCTGGTGGATGGGTAAGCCAGGGGGGTGAATGGGGGCACGAATTAGCTCCAACCTGTTCCCGGCATAACAGGCACCGTCGTTGTTGTCTCTATATTTATTGGGGTAGCCACGGACGCCTTTCCAGACTCTTTCCCAGCTTCGTAGAAATGCCGAGGGGCCGCGTTAATGATGTTTCCGAAACGCTCGAGTAACCTTAACGCAGGATTCATTTATTTTCCAAGACTCGAGAGAAGTGCTCTGTTTCTCGGCTCGAGGAAAGTTTTATGGCGTTTCGTGCTGACACCCGAAAAGATCGTCCGTGGCACGAAAAACAGCGTGGCAGGCGCGTAACGCCGTCAAATGTTACTTACGGTAGCAACCATATATCTATCGAGAGGGGACGCCACATAGGAAGATAACGCGTCGATAAAACAGCCATTCGAAAACGAAGGGGTAATCAATAAAAATGTTCGTACAGTTTACATTTCCCGTTTAACCTATTTTATTTACTCGCAGCCCCAGGGCTCGTGTACAACGACCTAAGAAAATAACAGTGAATAATGCTTCGCGTCAAATTAAATTTGAATGGGGAATTTTAATAAGCTCACAGATCAAATTTGTCTCGCACCAGAAACTCTTTTTCCATATAATATTCGTGGGAGGGCTATCGCGTGCTATTAAAAGAATGGGTATTGTTAACTCGAAGGAGGATAATTAAGTCAGCCTAACGAATCTTTTGAGATGCAAAGTTTCCAGCGTACGCGCTGCATCACTGCCGGTGCTGCTTCATGGACAGAGACGCACATCTGCTTTTTGTAAGCCACCTACTCGACGTCCGTCCTATGGAAATTGTTATTCAAATAGAGAGGATGATCGGACTCGATCGACGTCCGAAAGAGTGCCGGCACCGAACAAGCATAAATTTGAATAGATCATCGCGTAGGGGGACCTCGTCGTGGAATCGATTTTTTGGAATTAATGGACACCCCCGTCCGGTATGGCAAATGAGCAACGCCCCTGAGGCATATAGTGAGGGATCTAGGAGTAGGTACGTGAGCTCATCATCGGTCCCATCTGTCCTTAGACTCGTCTGCGACGTGTCTCCAGGGACGGGGGACCACCATGATTTTCCATGGCGCCCCATAAAACTGACACAAAGATTTATCACCATTGTCACCCTATCCGATTTCCAGAGATCGGTTATCTGGAGACAGAGCGCATTTCGTGTGCTTGCTCCACCCTTCTCTAGAAATGCATTATACAATACGCATGCTTGCGTATCCGCTCTCTGGTTCACGTGATTATTTATCAGCGCTGCACTTAAGGGTGGCTTGTCATAAGGGGTAGATAGGGGTAATGAGTGACGAAAGCGATGATTCTCTTGTAAGAAGTTTCAGGTACGTAATCGTATAGAGAACTTTTACGAGAATATTTAATAGTCGATGGGGTAATATTCATCAGAGAGATGAGATAAATGAAAGACATGACAGGAAACAGACGGTGAATTTTTTTCAAAATCAATACCCATTTTTCCCGGACTCGTGACTTTTATAAAAATCTAACGATTAGCTGAATACGAGTCCTGTATACAAACCCCTGATTTGGGGTAACTTTTAGGATGCTGTGCCCCTATGATGCAGTTAAGAGAGTCTAACAGAGGGATGTTTTCATCGTGCTCGCATCGATTTTCACCAAGCGGAAAGCTGGGAAAGCCGACAGGGATTCTCAATCGGTTTGAGAGGGCGCTATAGTACGTGCATAAAAAGGGCGGATAAGAATACGGGCAAGCTACTCACTTTGCTGCAAGAGAGTTCTTCTGAATTCTCCGAATCGCAGGATCCATCGATGGAATATTTGCTGATACAAGATGATTTGCACCGGGCAATTGATAAATAGGGTTCCAAGTTGAAGGCTGCACCCAAAGTAACGCAGCACATCGTCCACACCAAGAAACGAATGACGGACATCGTCAAGCAGTGATTTTGTTCACAGGCTTATCGATTAATGCACTTCAATTTCTTGCACCGGAAACGATTATTTTTCCTCGGATAGAAATGAAGACAGTCGGTCGACTGAACACGGAAACGACCGAAGAGCGGCGGAACGTAAAAACACGACCGAGTATGCGTGCAGCTCGTGATGATTCGAGGAACGATCCACGAGTGGGTACCCTTGAATTTTCGAGGCAACTGTGACCTTTGGAGGTTGGGTCCTAGCTTATATACCTAGTCGCCCCACCACCGAAATTTTACCACCGCCCTGCTCTCAGAGCATCCCTTGTAATTACCAGTGAGCAGCTCCGTCCCTTGGCATATGGCGAGCCAGGCCAGTCTTATTTCTTATAAATTATTTTTCTGATACAAATATCCATTTTCTAATTGGCATCGGTGATCACAGGGAGAGATGCGATGACGTGCACAAAAAATTCAATCTCCTGATACATTGTGGCAGGATGGTCGCTTTAAAACATCTAGAATAGACTTTTTCCACTCATTCTTCTGACTGTGCCTACTGCGATATGGATACGAAAAAGGAAATTAATTAACCCGCGGACAGACTTCAATGATTTTTCACTTTGGTTCTACCTTTAATTCTAAAAAAGCTATGCATTTTTTTTATTGTCCTCGTGATCGATCGAGACGATAATGAATTAATTTTTTTGAATGTATAAAAAATATAAACAAAGCATACATACATTTCTCTCTAAATCTGATTACTGTTTAGATTTTGCGAATTAATTATCTTTATAAAAAGCCAGCTGGTTGATAAATTCGGTTAACGACGTTGAATAAACTTCGAATTTGGCATAGACCAGTTTATAAAATATTGAGTTTTATAAGGAGACATTTATAAAAGACAGCCAGCACTCTCGTGAACCTACAAGACGACAACCGGAGGGTTCGAACACTAGTGAAATTAGTCCAGTGCTCCGCCCTTCTAGCATCCGGGTCGTTTCAATCATGAAGCATCCTCGAGATCGAATAAAGAATGAGAATGGAACGAAGAGAAGATTGGTACTAGAGGGAGGTCCGATCGCAATTCGAAAAACTATCAATGAACGGATAATCCAATGCGTTTCATCCGGTAAGGAGGCACCTGATCTTACGTGGCGCTCCGCCCACGGACTGTGGATCTTACGTTAGAAGAAGTACACCGGAAGTCGGGGAGCGTATTTCGGCGTTCCTTCTGGAAGCCAGGGTGCCCCAGTCTCTTGACAATGGACAGGATGTGTACAAATAAGGGTATTTGTCTCGCGAGCTGATTGTAGGGTGAAATATACGTGACGCTAAACGAGTCCTAGCATCCCTCGGCTTGCATAGAAACCCCCGAATAGAATCCATTCATCTAGGTAACGTTTAGGGGTGGCGCTGTTCAAATCTCTCAATAGACGAGACATTTTATTGTGCACTTTTCTCACACCTGGACCCACGAGCGCAGCTCTGGCTAACGATAAATACGTCGAACCGTGTGTTGTCAGATGCTGGACCACGTTCCTAGGATGAATTCGAATCTGTTGGAGACTTTGGCGGCGGATGAAGTAGAGATGACAGTGCTAACATTGATACCCATAGCAATGAAAATCCTATAGATTTTCCAGCTTCCATCTTGTTACTCAGGACCATCTGAAGTTTCATCAAAGTTTGGATGCTCGTCGAGGCGTCATGGCATTGTCCTGTTTTATTTGCCGAAGCCGGTCCCTATGGTGTTCGTGCTCGGAGCTTAAAATTTTCTGCTTTGTTAGGTCTTTGGGATGCTGGGTGACGGGAAGGTGTGAGACCTGGTGTTTTTCTAGGATCTAATCCCGGGGTGGTTTACCTCGTATTTTTTCAAACTATCGCGAGCCAGCATCTCTGTCCCTTATACAGGGAAGGACTGTTTATCAGTAATAATCCTCTGAACCAGGGATTACAAAAGTCTCGATTTTCCGAAAGATTGCGTCTGTCTGCGGGTACTGATGCTTTTGAAGATCCTCGTAAAATCTTTTCGAGATATTTGAATTTTCATCGGAGACACGTAGCTCTCACACGACGAATATTTCCTCGTAAAATTCGTGTGTTTCTCAGTATCCAATAACAACTGAGCATAGAAAGAAACGATCGTGATTTTCAATCAGTAAACGAATCGAAGGAAAATAAGGGAGAGATGTTTATTCTGCATCGGTTGGCTCAAATATTCGATAAACTAGCTTTTGAGATTATCGGTCCTAGGAAAACAAGCCGCTTCGCACCTTCTTCTTTCGTGCAGAAAAAATTGAAAATCCCAGCGACCTAACAAAGCAGAAAATTGTCATTCTACGTTCGTGTCTTGGAACGAAGCGGGATTGAACAGAACGGGACGGTGTCAAGGAATTCAAAGCGGTTTTCGCGTCAAATACGTCGGAGACAAATTTTCTTTGTGCCAGTCAGCATTAACGGGGATCTTCCACGAGGTCCCTGGAGAAGTTCTAAACGATTCCCGAGGGACAGGTGGTAACCGGAGATCCTATATGGGTATTGAGCCTTCCTACGATTTCCCTTTGTCGAAGGGTGCCGGGGGGTGACAAATTTTCAAAACCAGAATTTATTACCTATACCCACAGGACGGTTTTGGAATTTGCGGGCAAGAAGAATAAGACTGAGAGAGATGCGGAACGAAAAAGTGAGAAGAGATCACGAAGTTTATGACTTGATATTTTCTTTTTTTTTTCTCATCCTTCTCGTCCTCGCTGTAGGTTCTGACTAACATAGGTAATTGCCCAGGGAGTTATACTGCTATTTCTATTGTCATCCAAGGTACATAATCAGATAAAAGTTGCGCTCGACTCAATGATACCTATTGAGGTTGTAAATCTAGGATATGTATATTTTTCCAAAAAAATTTTTGCTGTCTTTCTACCTACAAACAAAAATTTAGGAGTAACCAGTGGTCAGGTTTGGTAATGTAATTTTATGAATAGGGTGAAAGTTTTAGAACATCCCCTTTTACTTGGGATATTTCGTGCAGTGTTATAAATCTGAGTACAGTTTCCAGTTTACGACGAGCTTTTAACTTTCGGTTTACCTCAAGGACGAAGTACCAATGACTTTCTGGTCGTTTTGCTTTTAAACGACGAAGGTCAATTTACGAATTTCAGTGAGGTTTGCCATCTGCGGTTTCCTTTTATTTTATGGCAGATCCTTTTTGAAGAAGTGAGTTCGAATACGTGTGTGGGTAAGCTATCTTTTATTTTGGAAGTAAATTTTTTCCCCTTTTTTTTCTATAGACAACGTAAACCGTATAACACGTTTCTTGGAATTTTGCTATCTACTTTTCTTGATAGGCAACGAAGGGTCGAGTTAATTTATAATAAAGAACGTTAGCTCATTAAAGCTAGAATTCCTAGGGCGCGATCGACACATTAAAGTTCGCTTTAAACGCCGAAAATTGGCTTTACCTCGATTATTATACTTCATCTTACAACATTCGTAATTCGTAAATAACAGTGTTGGCGAGGGCTATGGGGGCGCCTCGCTCATGGCGTTTAGCATATTTTATAGGTGGAGATGGAGCGGGCCCATTCGGGGCCGGCATCGCATTTTATTCCATCGTATAGTGCAACTCGGAATTGAAATTCAAATTAAAAATCCGGAATTATGAAATTATGCTGGAAACCGGGCCGGGGCAAGAGCAATTTTCGGGCAATTTTGAAGGGTCCGAATATAATGACCTGCCGTCGGCAACCATATGGTCGTGAACGATACACCCAGCGAAATATAAGACCCAAAATGTACTTCTGTAAACTCCTTGAGTATCTCACCTTCTATGTCAGATTATCTTCACCGCGGAAGCCCCATAACGATACGAGCACACTCGAGTTTTCTTACCACTTGGTAGCTAACCAGTTCAACGTATTTGGATTTCAAAAGTCTTCCGTTTCATGGATTTCATTTTATATTTCACTAACCACCTTTACAAACCATATTGACTAAGGACCCAAACCACTCGGGTCCCTTTGATCGATTCGATTAGAAAACTTGCCACAGTGAATTTTCAATATGGAATAAACTTGTATACGAGCTGATAGTTAGCAAAAATAGCACAGGGATAATATATGGAGAAGGGATTTAGGGTTCCTTGGCTCAGACCCTTCTCTTTAAGGGCCAATAGAAATGGGTTTAACACTAGCAGCGAGCGTTCCACATTGGAGATAGCAGTTGAGTAATTTGGTCATTTTCGAAACTAGTTCCAACCCTTCGCTGCCCCGGAAAAGAAGAAGAGGCCAAAGGTATTCTTTTGGGATCTTTCTGGTCGCTGGACCGAGAACGCATCCAAACTGCTGCTGCTCGGTCTTGGAAGTATTTTTTTCTAAGATAAGGTCCGCCCGAGTGCCATATGTCGGTTACCACGAAAAGCGTTTTCCGAATTCTCGTTTGAACCAGATGGCCACGCGCGGAACGCTTTTCAAAATTGTGCGGACGATACCACGAGTCCTGTCTTCCAGCTGCCGCCTCAAGGTAAGATAGCTACGTGTAATTTATCAAAAAAAGTTTTTTTTTAAGTAGCACGAAGATAACAATAAGTACCCACTTCGTAAATGGAAGAAGTGTGTCCCATTGCTTTTAGTGGGTACACACAGTAAATGAGCGCCACTTTTTTGACTTTTAAAATCATAAGTGTGTCATAGCCCATTAGACGGATTAACGACCGGCAAGATCCAAGAAAGAGTTTTCACGTGGGGTGCCATTTTTAACGCTCGGAAAGTAGATGAAATTTTACCTCGTTCCGTGTCCTTTGACTATTTAATTAGAGATGGTTATATCCACGTGGGGAATCCGCTTCTGTACTTGGACGCGTCATCTTTCCTAGGGCTATCTTAATTCTTGATTTTTATTTCCACTCGAATATCTTTCACGTTTTTTTTTTTTAAGTATCCACGGTACAAGTACGAACGGGCTTACGAGGCTTTTATCGAGATTTTAAACGATTCCTTCTCTCCGGGGGTTAAAACGATAAAAAGTGGTAGAGCGACAGTAAAACTTCAAAACTGTACGCTGACTAACGGACCGTAAACGTTGTAATTACTTTTCACTCGTCCTTGCTCGTCCTTCGCCCAACTGACTATCAACCGCATCTAATCCTGCTTCGCTCTGTCGACTCGTCAATTTCCGCTTCTCTATTCTTCGATTTCAAAGGAGCCGCACTACTAGGAATCCATTGTTACTACTGGTACAAATAATTATTACTTAACAACGTGACTCGTATCTGGATTTATCCGATCGTATGATAATAATAATTTCGAACAATGTATTTACCGATCGAACAACGACAATAACCAGTACAATAAAAATATATTCTGGCGAAAGAACGGCGAATGGCAATAAAACAATAAATTGGCACCATAAATAAATGAATACATCGAACTGCCTGCTGCCTTTCAGGAAGCTTTTGAAAGCATACTATATAAAGTAACGTATCTCGCAATGTATCCTCGTGCAATGATTTGCAACGGGCAGCAGCAAAAACGAATTGCATACAGAAACTTTTTTCTTTACCGTAACGAACGAAAGGTAAGCGTAGAAAAATGCTGGTATTCCCGAGAGAAACGTTGCCAACTTCTCTCAATTATTGGAAACAATCGAACTGAAGGAAATTTCAAGTCATCGCCTCATGTCGTTAACCGTCTGCCGGCATCAGAATACAGTGTTCGTCTTGTTCAAAGCCTTCATTCCATCTTTTCGAAGTTGCTTTGTTTCGTTATTCGCCATCCTTTTCTCGAATTTAACCCATAAGATATTTCGTGATCCCTTGGCACAAGACGCAATTAAATAATTAGACATAGTCTAAAAGGGAGAAGTTTGAGTGAGTCACGTGATTTAATTATATGCTGCAAATTGCACTGTTAAAAAAAAAGAAATAGTATTTTATAATTACAATAGAAAAGATAATGAATCTCTTCTTATAAAGGCAATTGATGTTTGTCGAGATATGAGAAAACTCATTCAAATTTGCCGCCAAACCATACTCTCCAACTCATCCTGAAACTGTCGTCGGAAACGATGATTATCGTGAGAATTGTGACGATTAATTTACCTTTACCTTCCTATGACGAGTCCTTGTACATTTCTGAATCTGCATTCTATCCTAAAAAACACACAGATTAATAATTATCTTCTGAACTCGAATTTTCAGATATTTTCAATCCTTCCAAACAACCGATCGCCATGGCCCTCTCTCATTCTAAAAATTTCTTTCTCACCGTTACAAGAAGTTTTCCTTTTCAGTACTACCGTAAGATCCAGCCAGTGTAAATCTGGCAGAAGCGGAGAGAACTTTGTACGAGAGAAAATAAAAATTTTCTGTTTTACGTTGTTTCCATAAATTATTAAATCCTTACGCGAAACCTCAGCGGTGGAATCTTGGGTGTCGCGATATGGAGACTGCAACGAGGTAGTCCATTGCGGCATAACAGTATACCGAAGACCTTTCTACTTTCTTTCTCCTCTTCACCTTTCCTCTTTTCTCTATCTTCGTCTAAGTCTACCTTTACTTTTAACATTACCCTCGGCGCAGCCAGCAGTCGTGAAGAATAGACCAAGGAAACTGTTAAATCTATTATGGTTCCGTGGCCCGATCGTGATCTCCTAGACTCGAAAAGACCCGAAGCGAGGTCCCGTGTTTGTAGTTTAGTGGGGCCAGCTTGCAGGTAGAAGCCCCCCTTAAATCGTTCGAAAAATGAGGGGGCACAGTGCAGCCAGGGCCGCCGCAACAGACTCAGATCTTTTTGATAAAGTTTACTGCCTCTCGCCCTATTCACCTACTACTGGCACGTGTTTTGGAATAAAAATGAAGATATTACTTTTTAAAAAAAAATATTATTTTAAAGAAGGATACCCCACAGCTATTTTATCTACGAACGTTCCTTTAATCTGATATCATCTTTCATGAAAATAATACCAAACGGACATCGCACTCAGGTACCGATATTACAACTAAATATAACATGAGCGAATATCACAAAAAAGTTTTACTATAATATGACTCTTTTTTTAGGATCAAAATTTTTTAGCATTTTTTTCTGATCGCAAGAGTGATAAATGACGTCAGAAAATCAATCAGACCAATAACATTTGTAACATTAGCATATAGGGTTTTCACATTTTCAATTGTATCGAACCAAACACGTGACTTACTTCTGTCATAAAGTTAACGAAAAAAAAATCTATCCACTGTTAGTTTCACTTTCGATTTGCCACTGGGGGAGTTTGTGCATCTGCGTCGAATGATTCATTGACCAGCATCCGAGCGGCCCTGATCTCGAAGGGACCCCCGGACAGAAGAGGCCTCAGTTCTTGTGTTGATTTTTTGACTTAGCGTCCCGACGTCGAGCTACCGTTGACGTTTCATGCAACCGAAGCCTTATGGCTTTTCCCTTCTTACCTCACGAACCCACCGGCAGTAAACTAATTTGACAGTGAACTCCTCCATTTAAGATATGAAGACTCTTTTGATTTTCACTCCTCCAGTTCTCTCCTTCCTTATTTTCTATCTCACTTTCTTCTTATCTCCTTCTCTTCGGCATCGCAAGTGCCAAGTCATCCGTGCAGTAGACTGTTTCTTGTCATGCCCATGTGACACAACGCAGACGACTGCAGAGTTTCTTTCTAACTGAAGAACAAAAGCTTAGTTTCCACCGTGCAGAGTTTTTAACAGAGTTAACCAATCGCGTATAAGAGTCGGATGAAATTGACCAATGAGGTTGCTTAACTGTGGTTAAGCTCTGCATGATGGAAACTAAGCCCAAGGCTTGATTTTCAAAGCTGTATGTTCTTCCTTCTTCATTTTTTCCCTCCCAGGACATATTGTTACAGTACAGGCTCATATAATGTTCCGTCCGTTGACCGACCACTTAGAAAATATTATTTCATTCTTTTCAGTAATTTCTTAATCATCCTCAACTCGTAAGTACGCCGCATTATTTCATGCGTCACATGTACAAATATCGCATGAGAAAAACATAATGCATCGTGAATTAGTGCGATATTCAACGAGTGAAATTTTTCTTGTCCCTCCAGTACACGAAATATCCTTATGTAGAATTTCTAAGGTTTTAACAGCTATTTAACACTTACTCCTATTTCTAGAATACATGCAGGTAGTATCTGTTAGAATCACTCAGATTCCAGGAATATACATTAATCCTCCGGATAAATCTTATTATCCCTTTTCGGTGTGAATCCTGGCTGATCGGAATGACGTGATGTAATCTCCAAAATCTCCCATAAAGGCGATCCCAGCAGTTGACGGCAACGATCGAATATTCCGCAAGAATAAAAATTCGTGTATTCATGACGTCGTCACGGGAACCTGAACGGACGATATTACGTTGACTGTTTCATTGTTATTCGTTACGTCATCCGGTATCGTCTTGTCTTTCGCCTTATCTGCCGACTCCTGACAGTCTTCCTGTTTTTTAGAATCCTTATAGATGAGACTTGCGGCGTAGCATAGCAGAAACATTTCGATTAGCATCAGCCCGTTGTACGTCACTAAAATTGAGAGAGAAACTTTCAACGACCATCTCGATTAATGCTCAGCACGTATCCTTGCCGCAAGGATCTTCCGAACCAGTCCACGTTTATCTACGTTCTACCTAGACTTCGTGCTTCTTGATACTTATCTTAAGAACAAGGGAATGTTTACCTCCAGCGAATATCGATGGCGTCAGTGGCGGCATGCAGGGAAATACTCCAAAGCTTGGCAGATTCTTTATAAGAGTCGCTTGAAGCTTCGTAAATAGTATGACTATTTGGCTAACCATAGTCCTGTAATGCAGTTTAGATTCTGGAAGACGGAGAGAAAGTACGGATATAATTTCTATATAAAATTTCTTATCAATACGCCAGTCGTATTTTTTGCCTGTTGGTTGGTCGCAATGCCAACCACTACGAATACTAGTGAATTAGTGGTAATAATCTCTAACTACTGGACGCTTGATAACAAGATAGGTATTATCTACTTTACTGAACGACAACTAGATCGTTACGTTTCGAAAGTGGCACAGAGTATTTTACCTGGAGCAACTTCCTGTAGACTCTTGGTAGTTATCGTCAGTCCATATAATCCAAGGAGTATGCTGACAATGCAAAATGGTTGCAAGTAAATGGTGTACCGTTCAGCAAGTGTGGGCTGCTCTGCCGCGAGAAAAAGAAGAACGCAGTACACGATCCCCTGCAAAGTTTTTCATGGTTAACATTTAACGAAAGCGATTTCGTTGCTCTGGAAATTTCAAGGCGGAACTTGACGTTTGCTCGTTGACTCGTGAAATTCGAACGGAAGAAAAAAGACGATACCTGGACGAAGGGTAGTTGCAGGACGAGAGCGCGCAGCCGTGACAAATTGCTGGTAGACAATTCCAGAGTAGGAAAGGGCAGACAGGGCCAGCAGCAACATGGTCCGACTTTTAGCATTAATGGTGGCGGTTTCGTGACGTTTCTGCGTCCCACGTCAATTAGCAGAAGAAACAACCGATACAAGGCTATCGTCAAGACGATTTGAGTGATCGCCTCCGAGAGAAGTTGGGCTCTGGACAAAAAAATGAGATCATTAGTCTTTCGGAATTATTTCAGCCTCACCCTGTTGGCTTTTGTTAAAAATCATAGCAAAGCTTGACGACAACTTTCGCATCGTAACGACGTTGCGCAGGTTAAATATACCTACGAAGTACTGAATTCAGTTTATGACGTCACTAGACACATAGATTTCGCAATATGGGAACAACAGGTTTGCTAAGGTACTTCTACGTATTTTCTAAAATCATTCGTGCAACTTTTTATATTTTTTTTTATTAATGGCAATCGCAGACAGGTATGCACGTAAATATAGATCTGTTATCGCGAAGCAATGGAGATCATTGAACCGTCACTGATTGATCAATGATAATGTAATGGCGTAGACGGAACTAAAAAAAATTGATAGAGATATTGAAACTTTTTTGTTTTGATTAAGATAAAGTTTCTGTCGCCACGTCGCTTGGAATAATGATTCTTACGCGGGTGGAAGCAAAGACTAATTTAACTTGTTTTGTTTTAATTTTTTACCTTGGTATCGCAATAGCCAGGAGACTGCTTAAACTGGCGACTGGATAGACGAAGAGTATGAAGTAACTGTTGGTTTTGTAGGACGTGGTTTCCTTCTGAAAGAGGACATTGTAACAGGCGTCAATGGCTATGTAGAGAGTTATGGCGGAGAAGAGTGATCCGATGCTGAGCATGCCGACCCCAGAAACGCCCAGGCCTATAAACATCACGTGCATTATAATTCATGAATAAATTCTCTCGAAATCCACTTGAACATTCAGTATGTACATACGTTATACTAGGTAGAGGATGCAGCTTAAAAAAAATGGGAGGGGTAATCATTATATCATGAATATTATTGATGGCTATAAATTGCTTAAATTAATATCACTGCTTTGAATGATCCATCTTTCAGGATAGTTACAATTTCCTTTTGATCTACTTTATCCTCTATTTTCTTTTATCTTTCTTCTGTCATTTATCATGCAAGAAGGATGGCTCGAATATGATTTACTTTTGCTGTGCAGTGTAATCACGTTACAGGAATATATTTCGATCGTCAATGCAATACGAATGATAAAAATTAATTTTAATTAGTTTTTGAAGATATGTTTTAAATCATCTCGAAATGGTCCTATACCAGGGAAATTATTAAAAGTAGGCTTATTCGATGTGTTGTAATGTAATATGGTATCGCAATAACCGGTTCAGAGCTGTTGATGGTTTTTCTTTGGTAAAAGCTATGGATCTTGAAGGATCATACTGTGCCATGTTACATCGTGTGATGTCATCGTAAATGAGGTAACAATTTTCTTGTATACTTCAATAAAAACGAATATCGTATGCCTCATATTTTACTGTGTTTCTGGTAAATTATTTTGAAATAAATAGATACTACGTTTGGAAATTCCATAATATTCTACGATCATCATGAATTTTAATGATAATTTTTATTTGAAAATTCTTTCTCGACGAAATAAAGCCAATTTATTTTCATGACTACTGTCCTTGCTATACTATTTATTATTCATTCTGCCGCGTTATTCTACGGAAATGTTCTTCATACTCGTTTAAAAAATTCATTTTCATGACTACTATCGTTGCTATACACTTATTATTCATTCTCCCACGTTTTTATACGGAACTATACATCATACTCGTTAATTGATATACGATTCTTCAAGGTTCAGAGTGTTTTGAAAAGCTAAAATATCAATTGCGTTATCAGATTAAAGCTTCCACGATTTAATTAAATCTTTCATGATTTAATTAAATCTATATTTAATAAACGTTAAACCCGTTGATATTTTCTTAAAAATATTATTGTGATATTTTAATCATGAATCTTTATTTATCTCTTACAATATCTCTACCAAGAATAAGATGATACTTGCTAAATCAGAATAATGCTCTTGAATTAATCAATTTCCTCTACTACTAATCTACTATTTTTCTATGGGTTGCAGTCTTGGGTGACTGATAGTATTCTTATGTAATTACAAGTCCATGAATATTATAAATCAATAACTATTAGTATGATAAATCTACAGCATAGTCCATATGGCTTCGTAACCAGTGCTTGATAAATTCAAGAATTACTATAACTTGGTACCTGAGAATTTCAGACCATTTAAATTAACAGCTGCTAGCTATTAGAGGTAGCCTTTTATCAAGATAAGTACAATATACAGGTGAATTCACCTACGAAATATATGTGATAGACAAAATCAATTTTCAAAAAATAAATGAATACACAAAACTCTTTTTTCTGTAACAATTATTCAGTGGAGTCCAGTTATTAAGACTCTGCTTATAACGATCGACCGCATATTACATTCTACTTGCCCCCTGAAGTTTGGTTAGAATATGAATGCATTACTACATAATTCATTTTGCTTATCATGTCTTCCATTTATTACAACGTTGCTTTCGTGTCTCTTGAATGTTGTTATAAACGGACTCCACTGTATATTTCTCTTATATCTCGGTACCAGGAGGATAGGGCATATTATATTATACGATCTATTGTAACAATCAAGAAACTACACGCGGAGGCCATTTCTGTATGGGATACGTGAAACTCTCGAAGACATAAGAGTACTTATTGTATTATGACTTATTGTATTACGAAAAGTGGCTCATATGGATATGAATTTCTACAGTGTAATCAATGGAAGACGATAGAAACATACTGTGCGACTCTATAAGGAAATATGTGTCTACGTTGTGATATGTAATGAATGCCTGCTGTCAAGGTTATATACGCGTGATATGGAAGCTTTTCATATTGTAACTCACTTATTTTAGAATTTGTCTTTTTTCTATAGTATTCAATCATTAAGGTGCAATTTCATACTGACGCTTGACGCTGGTTTTGAGCGTCAAATATAGTCACGTGGTATGATTTCGACGAAAGCACCATCGGGATGAATTGTAGCGTCAAAACTAAACAATGTTTAGTTCAGACACTCGAGCTGTGTATATTGACGCTTAATAAATAAAGTCGAACCCAAAAATAATCGATACATCGATAACTGATATCATAACGTTTGAATGGTATTTGCACATTAAATTTGTCAGAAAATATTTAAATAAAACGTGCCTTGAATAATGGATGAACCCAAAACCGCTTTTTTGCATATTTATTTCGAGAAAACTATAACGTTATTTCGTTGTATATGAGAGCGGATAAAACTCTTTTTCGTCTTATTTTTGCAATGTGTCGTTGCCGAATTATTTATTAGCACTGATAGATCCACGTTTGGTATTGATAGACATTCTTTTTAATTACTTTTAATTACAGTTTTTTTAATTACTGTTTGTTGTTATACTTTAGAGAGGTTAAGAATCATACATGGCAAACGATAGGTCGGCTTTTGATATTTATTACTTTTTTGGACGCTTATTTTTACCATTAGCTTCGTTGGCGCTAAACGTTGACGCTAACGCCGCACTTTGACATAATGATTTTACGCTCTTTTTTTTTCCCAGATAACGTTTATGTCAAAATTATACCACGTGACTATATTTGCCGATCAAAACCAGCATCAAGCGTCAGCATGAAATTGCACCCTTATACATTTATAAGTTTTTTGAAGCATAAATATATACATACAGGGTTATTCACGACAAACGCACTATTTTTAACGCCAGTTTGTTAAGGGCATGATTTTAATATAAGGAAGCCTTTTCCTCGTCTGTGCTAAAAAAAACTTGTATTTTTTCATAAAAAATCCACAATTGAAGAAAGGATGATGGATTTTGATGAAGACAATGTCGTATATAATACTGAATTTTTATGAATGGTAGAGGTGGAAGGGAACAGTTGTACGTTGCAATTAGTAATATGCCTTTATACATTTAAATCAATACGCATATCTTATAAACGGAAATAAGGATTGAAAATTGATATGCAATAAGAAAAAACGAATTTTATTCTAATATTTGGATATATGTAACCATTTTGATTTTGACTTTATTTAATAATTTTTTAGATTTTTAATTGCTCAAAAAAGTGGTAGTCTATCCCAGTCCATCAACGTGAATAAATTTTGGTATTTTTCCTTCGTACTATCAACTGGTGGTTTGCAAAAGAGACAAGTACTTTAATGGTGACATTTTTTTTAACAGTGTGCTAAGGCTGACTGACGATTTCTTCATGTTTATACAATAGAAGAAAATCTCTTGAGAACACATTGCTTAAATGAGGAAATTACGTTGACACCCGTTACGTTGACTATTCAAGCGTATTGTGAATTTTCCAAAGAACTTAAGATTAATTTCAAAATCGTCTCAGCTGATTCGCGTACTCGAAAACAACTTGATAAATAAATTTGAAAGTGTACAACCGTAGCTGACCGATTTGAAGTATTTTTGATTTTTGAATATTTATGCAATACTAGAGCAACACGCACGATTCGCGGGTGACAAACCAAAAAAATTAAAACCAACTATGACTTTCACGTATAAAATAGTCGAATTCACGAATAAATTAAAGCATTAACCTTACCCTGATACCAATCCTTGTCAATCTAATTAAAATTATCTACTGCCATACGTTTCTGTTCATTTAACATCTGTCAATATCTATTATGCCGTTAGTAGCCCTAATTGTCAAAAACAGCAAAAATACTCAGACATCACTTGATCAATTAACATCGCGGAAAAGCAATCATTCCATACGGTTCGATAATATATCGTGATATAACTTTTTTAGTAAAGAGGAATTACAGTCTATGGTTAATGAATTTACTTTCGAATTGTTAAATTTCTTTCCACTTTTTGCACACGTAACGATGAAAAGTACAGTTTCCGCATTCCTATTGGCAATGCCGTATAGTTTTGATTTATAATAAAAAAAAATTTGCAGACTTAATATATTGTTATTGCACAATGATCTAAGGTGTCAAACACTAAACAAAAATTCTGCTAACAGGTTACACTACGAGATGTGTACATCGTGATGATTCATATACAAAATTACAGACAGGTACGAAATAGCCACTGGTCCGTGTCTCTAACAGGCATAATAATTTCGTGCAAAGTTACCTGTCACGATGACGGTACAGTCACCTATGTAAATTCTTGGCTATTTTAAATAGCCATCTCAAGTTCAAGTGTTCATTACAAATTGAAATTATGTATATTTATCCATTTTTTTTCAATTTGCTCCCGAATCGATTTACGTTTGATATAATAAATTAGCCGAATAAAAAAAAATAATAAGCCGAATATGAATATCTGTGAATCTTAATTCCCAAATCTTCCATGATAATTTCCATTGACTGTGTCAAGGATTCTCAAACCAGTTGCGAGCTCTATTTTGATCTCGAAGCGAAGCTACCACTGTAGATGTTAAAAAAATAATTTAAAAGAAACAGATTTCCTTTAAAAAAGCTGAAGAGCTTTAAATATATATTTTTTATAATATACAATATAACTTTATGCATCAATATTATTATTATGGTTTACACGACGAGAAATTTTGCACTGCGTACACCGTGTTGCATACGTTGCATCGCGTAACACTTTACCCGTTAAACTTTCACCGAAGCGCTCTTGCAGGTTATATGCACGAGGCGCATAAGTACTATATATGTCATGTATGCTGTACTAGACCGATAATTCCTTATAAAAGAAAATTCCATTCTAGGCTATTTTTATGGAATTAAAGTAAAATATAATTTTTGTATTATTCACCATTAAGGAATTTCGAATTCTGAGAACTCCGACTGTCAAGTCATAATTAGAAAATGACATTCATCAGCAATCATGCTTGTCATTTGCTTCTACTGTAAAATCACTTAAACATGCAAAACTGAATGATCGCTATATTTTATCGATTGAATAATTCTCTTTTAAGATCTTGCATTAAATATCAATTTTAGCTTAAATCTGTTCTACTCACTTTCCATATATTCAGCAGCAGATGGTACAGCAGCATAGTCACAAGTATTGTATCGATAATTATCCATTTCTGGTTTGAGATCAAAATTTTTAATATCCTCGTCACCCATTGTTATTAAAAAATTAAAGTAAACTGTTATTTATATGCTTTTTAGTGATAGAAATGATTACTGCACTTGTCGAAGGAAGACGTGAAGTTTCAACTGCAGCAACAGGGCGACCGCGGCAAATAGCTGAACAGATAGTGAGAGTCGGTCCCCACTTTTACTCAGACGCTAGATCGATGTTGTAACATATTATCTTACTGACAAAATGTTCGGCGAAGGGAAAAGAAACGAACGACCCAACAGTCACTTTCTCGAGCACAGGATAGGCATTTACGAAATACTAGGTCATCAAGCATGAAACGCACGATTATTTCAAGTACTATCAGTTCGAAGTCGCACATATCATAGTTAATGACCTGTAGATTTTATGCGGCTTATATACATACAATGTTGTGAATTTTCGTGTAGAAAAAAAATAGGAGCTTATGGGTATGGATGGTCGTCCAGGACGGTTGTTAAATTATTAAAAAAGCTTTTTGTTACGAACTGGAACTGGCATTGGACTCTTAAGGGGTTAAGCCACCGTAGGATTTTAAAAAAATCAATTTTTTTTGGAAAAAGGTACCTTAGTATCTATAGAGTTATATTTCAAAAGATTATGTACGTGAAAAATCCCTATGCACTCGATTTTCGTATTCTAGGTGTTGAAACATTATTCGTATCCTGACTTTCTACAAACTTTGAACGCGTTTATCTCAAATTGTATTTTTCAAGTCGGCGGATCTCATAACTCAAGGAAATTTCAACCGATTGATTTGAAATTTTAACTGTACATTTAGAATTACGTTTTCTAAGGCAGTACGTAGGATTTTTTCATTATATTGCAGTTCCTTTTTTATAAACAATATCCTGATGATTTTGTCATGGCATTGTATACTTTTTGATTTAGAAATACCCCATTTTGGCAAAAATTAATATATCGAACAAATCCTACGTACTTCTGTAGCTATCCTCATAAATAATAAAAAAACCTTTGGTTTTTCATCGTAACTTAAAAATTGCAGGAGGTATTGGTTCGGCTGTAGAAATAAAGGCGTTATCGGAGAAATGCTATGTAGTCGCCATTTTGACATTTATCGTTTTGAAAAAATTACTTTTTACAGTTTATTACTTTATAATAAAGACCTTATTTTGTAATTCCGATTTATTTCATGGTTCCGCTGAAAAAAATTCACAAAATTCGCCTATTTTTTCCGCCTCTACAGTGGCCTAACCCCTTAAGGAGGTGTACGGTTTAAGGTCGAAAAAATGAATTTTTTGTTTATTTGCATTTTTTAAAAACTAGACGTATGGAGAATGTCTTTCTAATAAGATTATTTGGAAATTCGTTAAGTTGAAGTTCCATCATCATGATCAAGATATTATTACTGATATCACCCATTTAAATGTTTGCTCAAATAAAGTTATCTTATCGTTTATGAGTTGTTAAAAAATTGCGTAATATTTTATGAATTGATTGTTCTTTATGATTCTATGTTCTTCTGTACAGCCTTTTTAGAACCTCACTGAGTCAATACAGGCCTTGCTAGAACCTCGAGAAGCCCTGAAATTTTATGAAAAAATTTCTTCTAGGGGAGGCTCAGATTTTAAGATTAAATTCAGACAAGGAATATTTTCTTTTATACCTGTAAACTCTTACCTAATACTTTAAACGTATTTTTCCTAAAACATGTTTTGGTAGCTTCGATAGCGTTGACGTGTGTTCTCAGAAATTGCTTATTCGATGGACTGGAAATTTTAATCTGCATTTGGGTAAATATTTAATAAAGTGGTTTGGTAACGGCACCTCAATTTTTTGGCAAAATTTGCGACGTAATTGGATTTTCGAACTATCAAATTGCAGATGAGTAACCGTGTTATTCAGAACGTTGTGATTGGAAATTATAAAATTATTCATTTCTACTAAAAAATCAGCTCAAGTGTGGAAAATGTCACTCCCCTGGTGTGTCTCTAGCCCCGCTTTCTCACCTGAAGAACGAGCTAATTATGAAAATTGCGGATTTACCAAAACGAAACTTACAGAAATATATTTTCAGATACTTGCTTTATACTTATAGATATGTAAACAAGCCGCAAGTTGAAACTTGCAATTTGCTTCCTCCGAATCGTAAATGGTGTACGAAATCCCCAAATGAGGAAGCATTTCTATTTTTTGTTAATCTTTGGCTTCCTCATAGAAAAATCTTCATCTACTGCCGACGATTCAGAGGAAGCAAATTGCAAGTTTCAACTTTCGGCTTGTTTGAATCGGCTGAAATTCGAAAACTTGAAAATATGTATAATCAGATCCGTTTTGCGGATCTCCGCCAAATTTTATACGTATCACGGTTAAATAATTTTCTATAATTTTGGAAAATTTCAGCTCGTCGGTCAAAGTGGGCGAGAGTTATATTGATAAATGTAATTTTTCGAAAAATTCAAAATATCATAAAATCAAAACTTCTTGATGGATTCGGCCCAAGTGCAATACCAACCAACCTTGTATACAAATCTCTTTGTCAAGAACTATTTAGACGATTATCGCAAAATTTGCGATCGCTAGAGTGATAACGTCCTTTTTTTCGGAATTAAAAAACGACATAAAATCCGAACCCCAGTTTGAATCATGATGAAAATTATAGTCATTGAAAATATTATAGAGCTGCACATGCCTGCAAAGTTTGGGGGCTGTAGCTCAAACTGTTTTCGAGTTTTACACGTTTGAATTTTAGGAGGTCATTACACACACAAACGCGCGCGCGCGCGAGTTACATAAAAGATATTTAAAGTATTTTTTTCATATACCACATTTAATTTCAATTTTGTAATTTATAAATGATTCACAATGCCTGGGTGAGGCGTCCACCGTTAGAATGCAATACATCAAGCATGGAATATTTGGTAGGTAAAGAAATTTGTGCCAGTGATCAACTGCTGTTAATCGTGCAGCTTTCTTTTTTATCGACTGATGTTTTGAATATATTTTATCGATAAAAACGAGTTACTAGTCGCTGATACAGAAATCAATTATCTTTTTTATTATTAAATTCATAATGTTTCTATCGGCAGAATTGTCTTATATTGAATGCAGCTTGTAGAATCCAGCGAGTGAAACTCCTCATCACATTATATTTAATGACATTATGTACTGTAAATTTATAGCCTACGATCATCAAATTAGAGTTATATTATTAGAGTTTTGTTTACCCGTACTCTGATCAGAGACATATAAATAAATAATTAAGCCGATCTTATAAATATTTAGTTATATTTCGATATTCTAATACGAATTGTGAAGTGGCTTGCGAATTAAGGCCAAAATAATAGATTGACCATATGAATATTATATGCATAAGTAGGATAAAATGATTATCAAATAAAAATCATGGGAGAAAATCTTTTCATAGAATAATATTTACTGATCTTAATCTCACAAGAAATTCATCTGTACTATACATAATTATTGAAAAATATTGATACTGAGTATACTTTAAAATGTCATTAACAAAAGAAATAATACATTTATAAATTCCGTAATTAATATCTCTATTACAATTTCAACAAATAGATTAAAAAACTAGTAAAACTGTATACAACAAATGTTAAAATAACATCGGATAACACTTTTCCTAAAGTGCAAAAAGATTTCTTTGTAAGGTCAAGATTTCCAAGGGTCAATTGTTTCAGAGGTAGGCAATACGAATTGTGTCCCAGTTCCCGCGCACCGTTGCGACTCTCCATTTCTCTGATCTTGGAAAATCGAATGACTTTCGATCTCTCCCGTGAGAAGAATAGAGGAAAGTCTAGTCTGAGATCTTCGTGTGTTCAAGAAAGGTATTAGGTAAATGTAAGGTAGGGTTAAGCGAAGTATCAATCGAGTATAACAGGAGGGCCTACGTCAGAACAGGAGGAGTATTAAGCGAGTAAGATAGAGAGAGAGTTCGAAAGTAGGCCTTCGTCGTTCAGTCAGTTGTTGACTGCGTCTCCGGACGATTGGATAGCGTAATGGTGAGTATTTAACCGGTGCAACTGTTTAATTCGTTCAACTCAGTCGATCGTACAACGAGACACTTCCTTATTTTCGATTAGAAGTCGTTACTGAAAAACATGTATTATCTTGCAATGGACAATTTTGAGTTTTGTGTTGTAAAATTGAGAAATATGATTTTTTGTAATTTTTCAAGCTTTACCATAAAGTTAT
Organism: Trachelus tabidus; assembly: GCA_030142655.1. Taxonomy (NCBI): domain Eukaryota; kingdom Metazoa; phylum Arthropoda; class Insecta; order Hymenoptera; family Cephidae; genus Trachelus; species Trachelus tabidus. The sequence goes on from JARQTI010000023.1 coordinate 217,544, forward strand.
ATTATTTTTTTTTAATTAACGCTTTAACCAAGCACTTTACTTTTAACTGTCGTCGGCTAATTTTCATGACTTTTATATTCTTCACGGTACTATATCTATATAGATATTTATAGATCATTGGCCTCAATTCTAATAAGAAATAAATCGACGGAGTTGCGAGTGACTTCGTGAATCCACAGTGAAAGACTGAATGAGTAGCAGAGCGAAAAATCACCGTTATCATGATGATCATTAGCATGCTCATGATCAATCGTTCCAAGTGTTTTACCATCGTGAAACGACGCAATTGAAAAATCGAAAGTGTTATGAACAGGAAGTAATATTGTGTTCCTGAAATTCATTTTAAGTGGTTACCTATATTTTTCAAGTTCGTAAAAGACCATTGCAGTTGTTAAGGAGAAAAATATTTCTTGTCATAATTCGAGCATACATTGGAATTCTCATAAGAGGGCCACGTCCTTCAGCGCGGAAAGTAACTTTCATCTATGCATCATCACTCAAGTTCTTTTTCGTCTTCCAGTAGAACAAGGCGTGAACCGGTGCATTTATGAAAAATATTTCATTAAGTAAATTCTACTTTATTTCAAACGATTTTCGGCACGTTTTATCCACCCCGAAGAAAAAGTCCAGAAAGGAAAGTACGACTAACGTGTGAAAAACTGCGCGAAAAAAGTGGCCAACGGTATTTAAGATTACGATCGCCGGTTCGACAGCCAACTCAAAATGGAGCCAGTGGAATCAAACGATGTATCCGAGGATTTATATCGAACAAATTTTTGTGGCAAAACGTGACTTTTGGAATTTCTTGAAACTCACATGCGTATGTTATTACTTCAGTGAGACGAAGTAAGGAATCTTTGGATTTTTTATATACGGTTACGTGTTGCCAGATGGCAGTTGATTTCTATCGAGTTGGAAGCGCAACATTGCATAAATAATGCAGCGGGAAGAATCAAAGGGTTTGAATCAGTGTCATGAAATAAGAATCTCTTCATAATTCAAACTCTAAGTTCTGGCTACAACAACCGATAGTCTAAGCCACGAGCAACGATGTTAGCTCAACTGGACTTTCACGATCGGTCAAGTCAGTCAAGGATCTTTAGCTACTCTCCTTTATGAATATGGACATTACTGTAATCATGTTTATGGTTTTTTAAATCTACGTGTCCCTACAACTTCATTATGCAATTCCATTGAACGCGTCTCTTATTGATCAAATGTGCTAGGTTTTTTTTTTTCACGCGTAAAGCATAACTGGGATTTCCCTTATTTTTTCACTTTCAAGAGAGATATTTTTTATCTAATAGGTAGTCACTTTTTATGTAACAAAATACAATATATTCCATACAAGATACACTTTAACGGTTTATCCGAGAAACGGATGTTGCTTGAGAATTGAGGTCATTTCTCATTTGTATGATAATTATTATTGATGAGGTTTTCAGAACTCCCACAAATTTTTTAGGCCATGGCTTTTTACTTATTTCGTGTGTTTGGCGTAAATGTTTTTTTTTACATTTACACAGTTTTTTTTTCCTATTACTGAAGTCGTGCCTAACTAATCACTAGTCTTACAATTAGGTGACCTTGTAATCAGAGTATACTTATATGCAGTGTGGTTTTATTTTTAACACAACTATAAGATCTAAAGTGCATTCGTGTTAACTCAGATATTTTTAATAGCAAATTTAGAACGCCGAAACTTCAAATCATAGAGTGGAAAATGGTGCACCTCTGCTTTTTGTTGTAACACAATTACGCAATTAAATTTGTATTAATATAACATATTATTTTCAGATTAAACTACTGTGCTTGATGGTCATTCTTGGCCTGGGCCACTGTCACAATGAGAAATCAGTGCTACCATCCAGATTTGAGATCGAGACGTCCATCAATCGAACGATTGACGAAGTCGAGCGGATGATACGTGAGAATCCAAAATTGCCAAGGCTTACGAGACCTGAGATCGTCGAGATATTGCGTAATATTACATCAGTGGACTTGAGTGCTCACGACGACGAGGATCTTTCAAGTAAAGCAAGAGATGAATATCAAAGAGCACTCATGGTAGTTTTACCTTACAATCCGCAGGAATCGAATGAAAATCTTAATGATTTATACACGAAGCCGCCGGTTGTTCAAATGGTAAACGACGGCGTGACTGCGGAGAAAGCTGAAATCATTTTAAAAAATAAAGGAATAGAGAGTGTCGTTTATTCAAAGGAATTGAAAGAAGCAGATTCCGTTAAAGGCACCGAACAGAGTCTCAATAACTTTGTCGGTACGCAACTTTCCGATAGTCCATATACTGACTCGAGTGAGAGTCAAAAGTCCAAAACGGTCTACAAAAACCACAGAGACACTTACTCCGATGTGACAACGAAATCCCAACCGAAAAGGACGTTTCAGAGTTTCATGAAGAACGAAAAAAGACGTGATCCAGCACCGGAGAAGTTCAGTTTCAATTTGGACGTTTTCGAAGAATCTACTAGAACTTCAGTTACTCCAACTAGTCATTCGATGTTCAAGGACATAACTGAGCAAGCGCAGGATAATGCAGTATCCGGTTCAAAGTTGGAAATTGTATATAGTACCAGTGTCACCAGAAAACCAATGATGAAATCAACTACGGAAATTTTGCAAAATTCTAAACTCACAGAAACAACAACAATTTCTTCAAAGACAACGCAACATATTTTGTCTTCTGATCAATGGCAATACAATGCTCCACCCGTTACTACGGAAAAAAATACAAGATTAACTTTGAATGCTCCAGATAAATCGATATTTGCATCTGGTTCAGTGAATAACAAAGCGGAAGATGGCAACGCGGCGATTACGAGAAAACCGGATGTGAGGATAAAAATTCTTGGAACTTCTACGGACGTAAAGTCGGGGGGTGGACCAGTTCGAATTGTAAAGACTGAAAAACCAGCACCAGTTTACGTTACACCAATGTCGACAGCGACCTCAACAAAGCCAAAGTATAGCTCGACTTATACTTTGGCATCCGGTGGATTTTTGACAGCAACGACACCGATGCCAATGAGAGACGAAGTGAAAAATCTTTTGGCTTCCATTGGTCTACGTCCTGACAACAATGACGTTGTTGAGAATTTTTCTTTAAAGGCGAATTCGCAAATTCCAAATAGCGATAATGTCATTTACAATCAGGCGACAAAACTGTCAGCAACGGGAACAGATTTACTGCCATCTATCGTTAGTCAAAATACTTTTGCGCCGATACAACCGGATTTCCAAAAAGGGGTGGAAAATCTGACGCCGGACGTGCAACTTCTCTTTCAGAAATTCGGTCTGCAGACGTCTTTGAAGCAGATGGAAACGACTACGGCCAAACCAACAAAGCCACCCGTGAAGGATGACTCTTACGCTAAATTCAAGCCACTGCCAACATCCACAATCGAGGACAAAGATATGAGAGATTTCTTGGCGAAGTTCGGCTTGGATTCCATCGAAAATAGAAATAAAAAAGCAATGAACAATAAGAACGCGCAGGACGAGCAGCCATCTTTAATCGAAGCCATACCTGACTCTATGAAGAAGATTTTACAAAATATCGGTCTGATAGGTAGATCACAAAAATCGGTTGAAGTCGTTTCGAAGACAAAGATTTTCCACGAAGAAACTCCTACTACGACGCCAAAATTACACGTCTTCAAGCCTCACGAAGCTTCCGTACACGCCGAAGAACAGAGAGATAAGATTAACAAATTATTAGACACGGTCAAGCAGGTTCAAGACGGCAAAGCCAACGTTAAGGACGTACAGAAGGTAGCTAATGATCTTTTGGAGTCAACAAAATCGTTGCAGAACGGACCAGATCCTCTGAGCCTGGAAGAGATCCTAAAGCTCTACAACGAGGATATAAGGAACGAAGTGAAGAGGCAGGAGTCTACGCAAGAACAGCCATCGCTAGCCGACGAGGCCGCAACGGGTATTAAGAAATTAATGCTATATGTCTTGGGCACTTCGGAATTATGGGTTGGAAGGATTATTCAAGGTTTAACGAGGATCAAGAACGTGCTAACAAACGCCACGAATAAACTCAGAGTCTCTGCTGCCGGCGGTTGACTTTCGACCTCTTTACTAAAACCACTGCTAAAGCTGAAACCAAAGCTGCCATCCTTCTCCGTCTTTGCTTTCTTATACTGTTATCATTGTTTCAACTCTTCTCACTTTTACTTATTTATTGTCGCTATTTTATATTCTCTTTCTAATGCTTCCATGAGCTTCGTGCTTGTTCAATGTGCTTCGTGTCTATCGCATCTGAAACATAACCTATCATTGTGATACGCGTCACTTGTCTTTCACGACCGTACAATTCCTATAAAGGCCACTCACGTTCCATTGCACTTTGATGCAATTTCAATCGAATGCCATCCATGGCATAGATACCTATAGAATAATTTCACTCTATTCTTTTTTCTTACCCCTTACATTTCTCCAAGATGTCACGCACTCCATTCCTCCGTATTAAATGTTGCATGTGAGTGGAAGTTCGCGTGCATCCGTTGCATGCAGAACCTCATCGCTGGCTAATAACTTTGGGATTGCAAAACTTCCGACACGATAGGTGCTCGACGAGCTCAACTGGTTATGAGAAAAGACTAGCGGAATTAAATCATGTTGATTTTTTTTTTAAGTAGAGTCCACATGGTACCTTTACCAAAGAAACTTTTTCCTTTTATCTTCTTAGATAGAATTTAGATTCGATTCCATTTTCAACAGTCACGCATACTATTACGATGAACTGACTCTGTCAGACGAGTGACGTTTGAGAATTGTTTATTTTCATATCAGAAAATTACTGCATGTGTCATGTATCGATTTCCTAAGTTTCGATCCACTTCTGCGTCCATATAATTCCATACTTTCTTCTGCTGGACGTGCTGCCGCGCGAGTGTACGAAATTGCAGGAATGAAATGTCGGAAAAATATGTAAGGGAACTTATCGACCCACCTTATAGAACCAACAACAACTACGACGACGACGACGACGGCGACGAGTTTGATGGTTGACGCAGCATCCACCACGACTTCAGCGCCAGTGGATTTGACGAATTTGGCAGCTTTGGCAGATTCTTTTGGAGGAACTACTGCAGCACCGGATCCTGTTTTACCGACGCGACGGCGAAGCGGGCTCTATTTCCTCGTCGACTGGAACACTTTCCTCGAGGTTGGCGAGGAAGGTAAGGATAAGGTTAATTTGAGGTTCCAACCTAAGGTGGGTGACAGAACGCGTTTTATTCCTGTGACCGTTCCTTAGAATCGCAATTAATTTCTATGAAAAGGTTGAACGTGATTTTTTGGGTTACGATCCAGATTTTTTATTTTATGCTGAATTCTCGGTGTGTATTGTTATGAAAAATGTTCAATTATTTGATACAAGTGCACAAATAGGTGTATACGTGAGATAATGACGTTTCGAGGAATATGCCAGCCTCGGAAGATTTTAATCAAATGTGATGACTGGTCCATAGGTAAATCCTTGGACATATCTTTGTCGTCCACGTTATTCTTCTAGGATATCGGATTAGGTGTGGTTTTGTATATTCTTAAATTTATTTATTATGTTCAACGCATTATTGTTGTACAAAAAATGTTTAGGTGTTTCAATTGGATATAGTTTATGTAAAAATGTATGACTACCTAAGTGCTTTAAAATATTATTTGTGACATATAATTTAAATTAATTGTACGTTAACCAAACTTTGTTTGAGAATTTGTCACGACTAGTAATACCAGTGTAATAATTTATATGTATCTTTGGATATAATTTTTGTATTGCTCGTATCGAGAATAAACGATAATAAACGAGGATTTGAATGTATTGCAATTAGTACGTTGATTGTACGAATGAAAATATTTGTAAGTTGGATTAAATTGACCTCAGGTGTCATTATTCTTCGAGACACACACTATAAAATTAAATTAATGAATCCTTATACGTTCAGTGACCGTCTAGTCATGGCAACGAGAGCACGTTATAGGGTAATATTTTTATTATCAATAATATTCTCGCTGGCAGAATGCAGTTCGTACATCGAGGAAATGTCGGAAAAATTAGACAAAATGTTATTGGATACAAAAGCACCGAGATATTCGCGAAATATCGACGATTCACAAATCTGGCAGCAGTATGAATTTGGCACGGGATCTGGAAATAGAGACGGTAAGACGATTTTGCATTAGCTAATTACAAAAAATGTGAAACTCTTTATACCATTTTTTTAGAATTAATTGTAACAGACGTCGAAGTGCAAGTGGACGTAGAATTGAAAAAAACCATAAACAATTGGCAATTATTAGAGACAACGAATGGCAGATATTTAGCTGGGACAGACGGCTCTATGTTATATCTGTACAAGTTGGATCTGCAAAATGGCCGTATGTTTAGTAAGCTCTTGGTGAAATTTCCAAGTATGAAAGAATCGTCCTTGAAAATAGTGACTTTCAAATTACTCGATATGCCAAAATCAGATACCGATACAAGCGACTTAATTGTTATTCTATGCGTGGAACTGAATTACGTGACAAAATTACAGTGGTACACGATATCCAATAACAGTGTCGAAGAATTTTGGTCCTGGCCAGTGCAAGAAAATGTTGAACGTCTCGAGATTATCCGTCACAAGGACCAAAATATCATAGTTCTGTTGAACGAGGCAAAATCTTATCCTGAGAAATTCTCCTCTCATATCTACATTTATGGATTTAGAATAGATAAAAATTTACCACTCTCTTGGTAAGTACATCCAAATTTGGTGTACACTGCTCTTGACACGTTTTCAACTCTTTCACGTTGTGATTCGACAGGTTAATTCAAAAACTGCCTGTTTCAAATGTTCTCGACTTGGAAGTTTGTCCGTTTTATGATAATACTGTTGTTGTACTGAAAGCTCAGAATGAAGTACTTGTATATGAACTGAAAGATGAAATAACGGAAATGGGAAGATTTATACAAATACAATCTGTCACGTCGAATGGTTTAAATAATGTTATTTGCTTCGAAAGTGGATACATGCAATATTTAGGTATTTCCGGTCAGGAGCCGGATATACTTACTTTCTCTGAAAATGAATTTCTTGACGATATCCAAACTGAAAAGTTGCTTAATGGTGAGCTATTTTTAATTGTCATTATATTATATAATTGATCGTCATGTCGTTACTTCATTTCTTAAATTGCGAATAATAGACAATTTTTAAAGAAAGTTTGTTTCTTGGTATTTAGAAATAGACGAGGTCACGTGGATGATTAATATACCCGTTGATTCTTATAAAGATGAATCATTGCTACTGATCCAATCAAAAAATTCGTCGGTAATAGCTCTCTCTTGGTGTGGTCAAACCTTCAAAAAAATATCTTTACCAGAGAATATCGATCATTTTGATTTAGCCAAAATCATTCCCATTCAAAAATTTGGATTTCTTTACGAAAATAAATTCGTAAAAATTGACACCAAACTGCAAGACGTATCAAAACCGGTTCGCGCCGAAATGGAACAGTTGTTAAAACTGAAAAGTAATTTGGAGGTATATTTAATACCTACAAGTTTTTCATGAATCATTTCGAGTACATAATTTTTTCTATTCTCATATATGCTTATACAAATTTCAGGGCGTGTTAGAAAAGCAGGAATTAATTCTCGACAGGACATCAGTGCTTATGAATAATAGTTATTTCAATAATCCAGAAATTACCGGTTTTTGGAATTTCACTGAAGTCCATACCGAAACTGCAATCATTTATGAGAATGCAACTTGTCATTCTATTACGATGGGTCCGACCCTCCTTACAGTAGAAGATATGCATGCGAATATAAATTCATCCATAGATGTATTAAAGGAAATTTATTATGACATGGAGGAAATTGCTTCGAATCTGGCGAATGCAATTCCGGCTCATGTAACGGAACTTAATTTAAATGAGAATATTGAAATTGAAGGAAATATTGAAATCGGCGGAACATTGAGCGTGAATAATTTGGCATTGGATTATCTTAATCACGTGAAGCATACTGAAATATTACAAGAGTTCATATACGGTGATAATGACGTCATAGAGGGTGAAAAATGGTTCCCATACATTGATTTTGAAAAAATAGAAATATATTTCATAAATGGTGTTCCGATGGAAAGTGTAGTTTTTGACACCACGGATAGTAATTACGAGAACGTTGATTTTTCAAAATTGGATCATCTAATCGTAGAAGGCGATCTCAGCTTCTCAACTATAAATTCTAGAAATTGGAAAAATTTGTTGAATAATATCATTTTTAAAAGCAGATCGTATATTATACCTGGAGAGACAGTCGTGAATGGGGTATGATTCTTGTTCGCATAACTTATATGTAGAAGAAAGTTATTTCACTTTTCATAATGTTAAACCGTCGAATTTATGCAACTCCTTATTTGCTTATTTTTTTATAAATAATTTGCATGTCTAGGAAATAGTTGCGGATTACGTAAATGTTGACAACGTAAATGGTCTGCGATATCCTAACGATTATGTGTTACGTAATAGCACGAGTATGATACTGGTAACGGGCCAAAAAACTTTTGATACGCTGACAGCCACGAAACTTTCGGGTATTAAATATCTGAATGGAATTCCTATTGAAGATTACGTCATTATTGACAGAAATCGATCGTTGACTGAAGAAATTACTTTCGATAATTTAAAAGTTACTGGGAACCTATTGGTAATTGTGATTTTATTATTTTTGTAATATTGTAGGGAAATGAGAAATTGCAAATATATTTTATAATTCCAGATTGATATCAATGTAACGGATCAACGTGTAGAACCGATTGAATTGGGACCAAATTTAGAACAGTCGAATGTAATTACATCTGACGTGACATTCACAAATTTACAAGTTATTGGAAACGTTATAGTAGAAAATTCAGTAAATGAGAGGAAATGGTCGGATTTTGATGACATCGTGTTTCATGATGACATTAATGCTAAGATTTCGGGTAAAAAGACCTTTTTGGGACGAATTAATATTGATAATGAATATTTTTCTGATATTCAGAAAATTAATGGTCATTCAATTAATGAATTCGTTAATATCGTCGACGAGCAAGAGTTTCCCTGTGAGTTTAATTGGATTTTGACTCTTTTTTTTTTAAGTACTAGTATGATGTCTGGACATGATAGTATCAATATATTCAATGCTATTGCGAGCATTCTAATAATTAATCATTATTCTCAAGTTAAATATATTGACTAAATATATTTTCAGATTTAACCAAAATTTCTTCGGATGTTTCTTTCGGTGAATTGAAACAAGGAGTCACAACAGAACTGCAAAACTTTTTAAACGAGAACGTCGATGAATTTGGGAATACAAAATGTTTTTCAAAAATTAATTTTGAGCAGACTCCAGTCATAGATCACTTGAACTTCGACACCGTAAACGGATTTATTTCTCATTCAGAATTCTCAAACAGATTAAATCGCACGTTTGCTCAGATGAACTTTAATAAAGTGTCAATGAGAAATTTAATTGTTCCGGCAATTGTCGCTAATACCATTAATGGTGTTAATTTCTCAGACTTTGAAAAACGTAGATTGTCAAAATCACTAGCACAAAATTTGACAGGCAACTTTACGTTTGAGAATTTCGAAACGAATCATCTGAATGCACAGTATTTCAATGGCATTTACGTACAAGAACTAGAGCGTCTTAGATTCAACCAGGACACGTTGATCAATAATATCTTGAACGGAAGTACGGCCGTAGATTTTCTGATGGTGACGGGAAACGTCCAGACAACAAAAATCAACGAAAAAAATGTGAATGAGATATTTACCCCGAAGAAAATGGGTATGGTGATTTTTGAAACTGACGTCTCAATCGAAAACCTGATAGTTCTGGGTCATGTCAATGGTTTCGATTTCAACGAATGTGTGGCCGACTTAATTCTTAAGACCGACAGAAATATTGTTGTTTCCGGATTGAAAACGTTTGATAGGATTATGTGTCAAGTATTCGACGTTAATTTCATAAATCGATATTCGATCGATTCTATACTTGATCCTGGAAAAGATCAGCAGCTGACAGGACCTATAACGGTGAATGGAGTTGTTACAGTTGAGAACAATTTTGAATGCAATGGAAAAATAGATGGCATACCGTTTAAAGATTTGATAAATAGATTTTCATATTCAGAAAATAATACACTTATCCTCAGGGGTAATTTCCAATTTGCTAATGACGTAAGGATAACAAATTTGATCGTCAATGGGCCAATTCAAGATGTGCCTTTTGATAGCTTTTTCGACACTCTCATTTTTCCAAAAGATGACATGAGTATCTCTGGAACGAAGACTTTCCAGGGTTCTGTAACGTTTGAGAATAATTTTACGATTTTGGATAAATACAACGATGTCAATTTGAAAGAATTTTACGAGCATGTTGTGTTTATCGACGAGCCCATATTTATTACGTCAGACGTTCATTTTCACGATGACGTCTTCGTCATGCAGGATATAAGTGCAAATCGAGGAATGAAAACAAGATTTATCATGGAAATTGATATTGATGAATTAAAAGCAAATGCTGTACATTTGAACAGAAATTCATATATAATCGGTAAATTTTATACTGTATTAATTATACAAAATGTTGAAAAACGTTTGCAGCAAAATAAGTTGTACTGCTTATGAAATTCGGCACGTTCGCGTTTATCTATCTTATAGCATTGATTTTTTATCCATCAGCGTTTTAACGCAATATACCAGTAAACATATTCTCAAAAATATCTCAAAAATATTTTGACGCAGTTGTTTTTGGACACTTTGTATACAGTATTACTAAAAATGGATAATGATCAATTTTATGGTGAAATTTATATCAAGCTTCTGGAGTTTTTTAAAATTGTTTTAGGTCCAATCGCGTTCACCGACGTCGTATTTGAAACTGGTATAAACGTGGAGACTCTTAATGGGATCAATATTCATTCATTGATTACGCTTAATTCGCAGCAAGTTATCGCCGATCGTATTTCTTGTCCAAATTTCAGTGTTATTAATTTAAAAATCACTGGTTTAGTCAATGGCTACGATTTGAACAGGATCTATGATGACACATTCATGGTAGTTTGTAAATCATTTTTTTATTTAATCTTTTTCGAATAGTCTTGTAAGATTTTCATATTCTGTTTTAGTTAGGTGGAGATCAAAACGTTACGGGGCATATAACGTTTTATGGTCCAGTGTACACACTTCAAAATTTTGATGCGGTCTATATAAATGAGATAAACACATCACAGTACGTGTACGTGAATGAAAATGATACTGTATTCGGTAAAAAAATTATTATTTTGGAATATATTGGATTTCTAACAAAATTGTACACTTGCATGTATAGTTACGAATGTTAAAAATTGTTTCAGGAAATTTGACTTTCAAACAACCAATTAATTTAAGTGGTAGCCTGCGCATTTTGGGCTTGCTGAATGATGTGATAAATCCCATTGGATGGGAAGGTATTGCGGTCACTACTAGTTTTCCTAGAAACCAAGAAGTTAATGGTCGTTGGGTGGTACATGGTAACGTTCATTTTAAGAAGGATGTAACAGGCAATAAAATAGTAAATGGAAATAGCGTGGAGAAATTGGCAGATAAAGTGGAAAAGGCACAGTTAACATTGGACGCTATTGTTGCTGAGACAAAGGTGCTCAAATTGGAACATTTGGACTTTTATTATCATGATATAATTAAAATTAATATCCTGAATTTAATATTCTCTTAACAGATGGATATGAAGAGCATTTGTCATGATTTGGAGTTATTACAAAATTATGCCACAACTCAAATATATCAATTCAAGTATTTCCAATACCTTCGTATATTGAATTTCGATCGGATTATATGGAGCATTCATCAGTTTGAATATAATGATCTTGATTATCTTATTATTAATTTCGGTACTTGTGACGTGGAGACATTCGTCTATTACAATGGAACAATTGATTCCGTTCAAGAAGCGAATGTTTTGGATTTTGGATTAATCGACCGATGGATTAGTTTATCATATAAAAAAATTCCATACTTCCTAACACTGGGGAAATTCGGTTGTCGCAGAGACGGTGGAAATTTATGGAAATTCGAAAATAATCAATTCACCGTACGTATCTCTTTGATTTGAAAAATATCAAACTCACATTGCATTTTGAATTTTATTTATGATATCTTTTAGCATGTTTATTATTTTGGAAATGTGACTGACGTAACAAAACTTGGAATGGACTACTTTTTGGTTTTGGCTGATAAACAGTTGCAGAAATGGTCAATCGATCAAATATATCAGGAATCTTTTGTAATTCCAAAATCGTATCCAATAAACGACGGAAACTCAAAATTTATTCCATATTTTGAAAAAGTACTTCTTATGGATGAACGTTCAATTTATGAGTATAATGTCGAATTCATGAATTATACGTATGTTCGAAATGAATTTGGGAACGGTGAAACTTTTGGGTTCAAATTAGGAGTTTTTGAGAGGACGATGTTTCTTTCATACGATGAAAATATCAGCCCTGAATATATTTTTGTATGTACTGTAACAATTCTGTTAACAATTATTTTTGCATAATTGAGTAGCATTGTTATAATATTATTCATATTTTTAATAGATATACGATAATGATGCAACAGGAAGAAAAATTGAGCAAACGATACGAGCTCACAATCCAAAGTCCTTTTCAATTTTGAATTTTGATGGTTTTATAGAAAATTTTCTGGTTTTCATTGAAAATGGAAATAAACTACAAATATATGAATACCTTGGTAAAGTATTGTTTTCTTAAATATATATTTCATCTATGCTCTTCTGAATCTGAAAGCAATTTTTTTTCTATACAGGCATACAGGGCTTCGTTTATAGAGAAAGCATAAAAATAGAAGCGCAAAAATTGTTCACGTTTAAACTACGAATCCATAAAAATCTTTCGAAAAGGCATTGTCTTGGTGTGATACACAATAACAGGTTAACAATACTGGAATCAACGATGTACGGCGAAAAATTAGATATGAATCAATTAGATTGTAACAATTAATATGGTGTTATAGGGCAAACGTTTAGGTTTGTAAACGTGTAATTACTATGATTTATGTGTATTCTAATATTTATTATTATATATTCGTTCTAAGTTAAATTTTCATATAATTATATGTATATTATATATATTTTTCTGAAAGAAACATCATTTAATCAATTAAAGAAAAGTTATATTAGTTTTTTACCTTTATTACTTTATTTATCCTCGACATTGTATATATTGATAAACATAAACCGTATATATAATAGCTAATTACTAAACGAACCCATTTATAAGGAATTTTAGTATATCTCCAGGTACTGTTATCAAAAGAGATCATTTCTTAATATATAAATTATACAATATATTTCTAATAGATATAGTAATTTTTATAAATTAGCGTTTTTCATTGGGTTCTAAAACTAAACTCAATATGTTCCTCCTGAACGTTTTGCCTTGTAAAATGCGATTATCTCCTCGTCGATCTCAGGATCCCCCGTGAGTGGTAAAGATTTCTCAAAAGCCTTTCTAGTACTTTCTTCCATTGAATCGATATAATCTGTTTTAACTGCTTGCCTGACGTCGGCTATTTCCGTTACTTTCTTATCTTCTGATAAATGCTCTTTTGACTCTATGTTCTTTCTTGAACTTGCTATCAGATCAGCTACAGTTTTTCGTTCACTTTTCGTAGACTTGGTAGGCTTGATTCTATGTGTCAAAATCGAACTTTCTGTTAGATTTTCAGAATCTTGATTTGATTCCACAATTTTGTTCGGATTCCCGGAATGCATATTGTTTAGGAGTGATGGTGTTTTAAAAGAATATTTTTTATTTTCTGTATTTGTACTTTGTGTGGTTGACTTCGATTCAGCATTGTCTTGTTTTTGATCTTGCTCACTCTGACGTTTAAGCAAGTGGATTGTCTTTGCATTATTTATCGGTGTGCTAATAGGTTGATCTTTGAAAGATATTGTATGAGTTGATGAGTCTTTTTCAATCGGTATTTCAGTATTTGGTGAATGAGTTGGAAGAGTTTGATTTAGACGATTTGTGGTATTGCACCTCATCTTCAGATAATTTTCACTCTCTTTAGAACCAATTATTTTATTTTCACTTATCCTAGTCTTTGGTTTGATGGAAGATTTTGAAAGCTTTAGAATTTTGATATTTTGATTTTCCATTCCCTTTTCTGAAATAGTTTCCTTTGTAGTTGCACATACTATTCGGTCATGCTTATGAAGTTCATTGATTGAACTAAAATATTGAGGAATTGATTCTTTCAAATCAGAAACCGCGATTCTTCTGGTTGATTGAAGTACCAATTTGGGATAAGTCCCTGAAAATTGGTCATTCATTTCAGTTTTATCTGCAACTCGATTCCTTTCTGTTTCACAATTATCAGTAATCTTATTTAAATCTAATTCAGGAATCTCTGGATTCGAGTAAGAAATTCTTCTTTGCGAAGAACTTGAAATATTTCTAGACTCCATAAATGTAAGAATTTTGTTATTTCCAACAGAGTTCATTCCTTTTTCTAAACAATTCTGGTCCAATTTCATCGGCGGAGAAATATCTATTTCTGTCGCATCAATTTGAGCGTCTCTTCTTTCAACTGCGATTGATGATCCATTGAAATTTTTAGTGGAATTATTTTCTAATGAAACAGTAGCTAAATGTAAAGTTTCTTTTGGAGGTTTCGATTTATATTTTCTTTCATATTTCAATTTTTGCGAAACTTTGTGGTTGTCTACTCCTCTCATTTTTGCCTCATTATTCGCCCTTTCCTTCTTGAGAAGTTCAATTAACAACGCTGAGAATATATTAAGGATCATGATAAATTAATTATACAATTAATATTATATTCAGTGATCGAAATGACAGCTGCGGCACTTTGTTGGCGTTCATTTCAATTATTTCTAAAGGATACAAATTTCCTTGTCACGTTGAAGAACCAAATTCTTGTAATATTGTAAAGTAGTTGAAGACATTTCTGAAGAAGTTTTATGCGTCGTTCCAGTTTCCATACTCATTTTCATTGCTTCAAAACAATACTGAACTTTTCTTGGATCGTTATCCCACATTACGTTTGATCCATTTACAAGAAAATTACTGATTTGATGATCCAAGTTCTTCATTTCATCCTTGGATAATAATTCTGTTGACTCTATCTACGCAAATATCTACATTAAATTGACCAAAGTAACTTTCAATTATTGTCTCAACGGACTTGATTCTTGGATAGACGATTAATTTCCAGCTTGAGCCTCTCGATTTCCATTTTCAAAAACATATTTTCGCTCCGTACGTCTTTTTCAAAAACCAGATTAATATCATTTTTAATGAGCGCAACTCTTTGGGCAAATCTACAAGTAGATATGGTTTCCTGTAAATAACAAGAATATAATTTTTCATCAACAATGGAGTATAGTTGAAACAAAAGAATTAATTGAAATACCTCCAAGCTAAAAGTAGCAATACTCAATGTTGCCAACATCGTCGTAAGGCAATTACCACCAAGGCTATCTCGAAGGATCGCAGTTAACAAAGAATTTCTGAAATTTTCAAGTCCATGTATCTTTCTCATTTCACATTTATTATAATGTCATCCATACACCACCTGTAGGGAATGTGAGTTATGTTGTCCTGACCCAGACACACAATGACTTGCTCCAAGTAATGTAGGCTCAGGTTAATGTGCTTGGCCTCCGTTAAAATAGTCCCGGTGATGGCACACTTATATACGCGTTCAGATCTGTAAAAAAAAAAGTAACATTAAAAGTCTTAATGCGTAATGAATTTAAAATTGTTCCCATGGATGATGCATTGTGCCCCCTGCTTAAATCACATTCTCCATTTAAGATCATGAACGGTTGCTATTTGTTAGGCGCGATTAACAGCAGTCTCGTTACCATCGAACGGTAAAATAATTTTTTTAATTTATATATAAGTATAATATGCAGTTGAAAAGCAAAGAGACCAGTCCTATACGAGCCAACCTCATACGAAGTAACTCTAGCTGATACTTTATGCTAAAATAATAATTCTATACAAATAGTTATACACGGAGAACTGTACACGATTAACTCTACTATCTTAATGGTTGAAATATTGTGCACCTAAAACTTTGCACAAGTAATTTTAAGCGTATAACTCTACATGAAAATTCTACAAGTTCTATAGTACCAACGGATCTTTATGGATAACCCCGTGGAACTTCGATCCAACATTAGTCAATCCTACAGATGAGATATGCTACACAAGCATTTCTATACCATAATATTCTACACTATCATGAAGCGGCATTCACACTGAGTTTCAATAATATTTTACAGCTAATAATGGACTTAGTTAATCTTTCATTACATTAGGTCAGTTTAGAAGTTTAATGCTGGACATCCTGAAAAATTACCAGATAGATTGAATTACCGGGTGATTAGTATAAAAATCATTAAATTTTCTTGTAGAATTATTCGTGTAGAGTTTGGCCTGTGTAGAACTGGTTTTAACTCATTAAAAATATTTGAAGAAATTATTATATCTATTATGAATAAACAAACCCAGCCAAGTCGACAAGATGCATTTTAGCTTTGGTATGATGATTAGAATCATGTTCCTTCATAGACACGATGATAGTGAATATACAATGAGACCGCGAAGAATGAGGATTCATAGGCGTTTCGGAAACGGCTCTAAAAAAAGTTCATTATAAATATTTTGAATATGAATAATTACAAAACGAATCAATATCGCTTTACCTGTTTGTCTCACCTAAGGCTAACAAATCGAGAGCATCGCCTTCGTTGTCGACATTATGAAAGCTTAAATTCTTCAAGTGAAGAACCCCAGTCTCGTCTTCCTGAATAGTGACGCGTTTTCTGTAATATTATCGAAACGTATGAGAAGTCATGAAGCATATTTTATATTTGAACAGAAGACATAGTAAACTATGTAGGAGAGCTATAGGGAATCCAGTGGAGACGGTATGGATTGAGCTTTAGAGGAAGCGAATAACCTGGTGCAAAGCCAGGATTAAGTCGAGATCGAGAAGTCTAGTAAAAAGGAACATTCCCCGATTCTCCTGCCATGGCTTACGCGTATTTCCAATTGGCGAAGTAGTTGCAAGTAAGTAGTCGAGCCACTACCAGTGCTACTGGTTCAACTAATGCTACTAGTTGTCTAGACTTTCGCGTACCCTGTCTCCCACTGTTTCTCTCTCTCTCGCTCACTCGTTCGTTCACTCTTTACTCCTATGCGTAACAGTCGTAACGGGTCGTTGTCGTGGCAATCTCGTTTTTACGAAATGTCAAGAATTCTCATGCAGCGACTTACGGGAAATCGTCCAATCTCGTAGCGATTTCGTGTCGCTGATAGAGCAAGTCGTAACCGTTCTCGTTGTAAATCTCCAGGTATGAGATTTCTATGGAGTAGAGATTTTCCGGTTTCTGAAAATAAGCACGTAATTTCTTGTCGTTGTCGCCGAGACGAAAGGATTGCCTCCGCCTTCGCATTCATTTTAACTATGCTGGCATCGCTTACGGCCTCGTCCTTTACTAACGTCTACGACCTTTCGCGCAATAGTTCTTAACGTTTTTCACATTTAACAAACTCACCTTTCGAATTACGTCAAAGAGATACTCCAGTGTTCTTGGTAGTACTCCACGATCGTTGTATTTTCTTTGGTCACCCGTTATCGAGTAGGTCTTGCCACTCCCCGTCTACATTATTTGCCTTTAAATCGCTCGTAAAAAATTGCACGTTCGTAAAGCAGCTTGTTACTCACCTGACCGTATGCGAAAATTGTCCCGTTGTAGCCACAGAGAACACTGATCGAAAGATCTATTAATAATTGTTATCTTATTACCGAATGGTGTTGCATTATTGAAGTCATTATTAACCTGTCCAATACGGGACGTGCGACATTTTCGAAAATTTCTTGCTGATTGGAATCCTCTTGGAAAATTTTGTAAAATCTAAAGAGTAATTGGTTCACATTTTGCAGATGTATTTGTATATATATTTTTATGCGTACGAGAAATTCCATGACTCAGGACGATTATCTATGTACTCGTTGAATGACTTTTGAGGTGCTGTTAATACTAAAAAATCCTCCTCGGAGTGACTTTTTGGTCGGCGATGTATCTGGTAATTCTGCAAGAATAATTTTGGTTATGACTTATGTCTCACAGTTTATAACTCGTCTCGTCAGTGAATAAATAAATTTCCAGATTTACCACGGCTTTACCACGTCTTCTTTCTGGCTTAAGCCGTGCAAATACCTTGATCTCATTTTTTACCATTTTCCTAAGAATTCACGTATATGCATCACGACTTCGCATCTACTGATGTAAAGTTATGTGCAAAGCGCGATACAGTTATTTGCATTATATCGATATGTTCATGGTCATTAGCTTCGATATAAACAACGTATCATTGAGCTCAATGAAAGCTATCAATATTGCGTGTATTTTACATATAACCTTCACTATATAATATAAACTCCATTTGCATGTTAAGCAATAAATATATTCCAAAATTTCATACGTGCTTAATGGAGTCGCTGAAGAGGAAAGATTCACAAGGTAAGATAAGTATTATTACCGCAGACAGTCGGTCCACAAGCTGAATATGAAAACAATGAATTTTTTTAGCAATCCATACGTGGTTCTGCAAAACAGTTTTGTCACAGATTATACAAGTGGATGGTTGTGCACTGAAATATATTTTATTTTTCGACCTTAACATATGTTTCCCTGACCTTATGGAAGGCCACGTGCGATTTGCTAAGTATTGCATTATTTTGGAAACTATGAAAAAAACACATTGAACTCGTGAACCGACTATGGATGTGTTCCGAAATTGACTGACGGTAATTCGAAAGTAGTTCCGTCTCTCTGAGATACGTATAGATGAATAAGGAAATAGCGCTAGTCGCAGCACTGTGAGTAAATTTCTAAATATACCTTATATATTACACGAAAAGTATGACGTATATAGTTTAAAACATTTAACAGATTAAACATTAAGTAACGCACATCATGACATCGCGCGAGCAAAACATTCCCGAAAATATAAATTATTTCGTTAACAAACCCGTTACGGCCTAACGTCTGCTCGACATGACGAAATTCGTCAAAACGATCTTTCGAATAACCTTCAAATAATTACGTTTTGTTTTTTGTCTTTTTATTAACGTGAGAAACAGTTATGACTAATAATAATAAAAAGTGTACGTACGGCATTTGAGAGTCGCAGATGCAATCGGCGCAGCATCCCAGTTTTCGATATCTCGAGTAAGTAACACCACGTGAATTCGATCGATCGATCCCGGCTAGAATCGCGTTGCCTTGACAACGGCGCCGGCGACGACGACGACGTCAACGGACCGGCGCAGAACGTCGTTAAAGTCGAGAGTTCGTGCTTACACAGAGTATCCTGACTTTTCTCTGCTTTCGCACGCGTTTTTTCTTTTGTGGACGACACTGTAGGCAAACCAGTCGTTCTCTCGTTCGGTCCGTTGTTGATTGTTTCGTTTTCGGTGGCAGTGACGCAGACCGGCACACATCATGCGTCCCAACGACTTGTGGTGTTTTCCGCGAATGTGGCTTTTCGTGTATTGATCTCCATCCTCGACGCTACAAAGAAATTTGACATTTCACACGCGCCTAGTAAGTCAGATATCACTGAGATAATGCAATCTTCCAGTGCGTAGGAACCCACGAAGAAATTCTTGCACGATGTGCTCTTTGTCTTCGATTAAAAATACAGATGGCATATTACAAAATATAAAGTGCACTAGCAGACTCCTTTACAATGAAATAGCATCTTCGGGACATATTTTATTTGAAGCAATACAATTACCTTAGGTATAAATTTAGACATTTCTTTATGAATGCAGTGCTTAACATTACGAACATTTCTGTAATATGTATTAACCATAATAGTAATGGCATGCATTGGTAAAGGGTAAAGTACTCGATTTATTTTTATTTCCTCAAGATCTGTCGTGAGATGTCTCTCTGTGCAGTACTTATGCTTATTACTGGTGTCGTGTTAATTATATACTGATTTTGATAACATAACACGCGGTGTATTGTGTTCCGGCGATATTAAATGTGAATGGAGTTTTATATTGTTATTATATTGTCTTTGGTCGAAGCCTCGGAAACGTATTGACAATCGATTTGCAGGTATCGAGTGTCAAAGTAAGGGCATGATTGGACTTCGGACAGTTTACACGAGCCACCGTTAATTCCAGACAAGGGTACGTGAACGCTAACAATATCGTACAACAAAGATCCATTGTAACCTAAATGATAAACGGCGCATTGCGCGAGGTCCATGGCATTTGAAAATGTCAGTGCCTTCCTACATAAGTTTCACCTACGTCTTCACTTCGTACTACACTACTCTAGGAATTGTGCACGAACTCTTTCGTGAAAGAATCCTGGAGCAAGCGTGACGCGAGCATTCTTTATCCAATTATAAAACATACTTCATGGATCCTAGACACGCGCTTTCGTATTTCATAGAGTAATTTTAGTGTATATTATATAGACATAAATGTCAGCAGAACGCCAATGCTAATTTTCATGATAAATAAGCGCAAAGTTTACGATATACCTATTCGTAATTTGCACTCGTTAAATATGACGGTCGTGCGTTGTTAGATGCATTAATGAATCGGCACGTCTTGAAAAGCACCTAACCTCTCTTTAGAGAAAGCATGTTCAAATAGCGCTACGTAAAACTATATGCGTTGAAGAATATGGTGCCTATAAATGATTACATGTGAATTGCTGAAATTTTTTTGTTCTATAACATACATAATTGCGTGGTGCTTTTGTGAACGCTGTATGAGATCACTGCGAATTTTCCTAAAATGATACTGGCGTCATTGCAAGGATGTTCAGGGAGGGATAACCTTGCGATAATACACCACGTACTACGTGCACTGCCAAAAATAGTTCCTACAAGAAACGTACGAGTATTTCCAGGCCAGACAAGAGAGGACAGTACCCCGAAGTCTTTTTCTAAATATTTAGAATGACTGAATTCCATGGGAAGCTTGAAACGTTTCCTTCCAATGGAATACTCAATATTGACAATTATTTCTTATCGAGGTAAGATTAATCTTATCAGTCAAACATATTCCCTACTGGGTGTATTAGGTCATCACTTCCTGGCACTTCCTGTCGGCTCTTGTCTCTTAATTAGATATACATTCAAGACCCTTCGTTAATATTACTCTCATCATTCTTTCTAAATATGACAGGGACGAAGTCATTGTGTCTCGTGTTCCAGGATGAGTCTGCGTCTTCCTAAAGATCCTCTATGTGGTTGACAACCAATAATTCATCGAGATTAAAGCAGCACGACTAGAAAAGAGTCACAGACCCGACATTAAGGCGCCTATAGTCATCACAACCAAAATGTTTCTAATGACTGCACGTCTGTTAAAGTTCAAGTATAAGATTCTCGAGTGCTATGCTGCGAAGTGCACTGATTTTTTTTGCGGATATGAATAGATCATTTTTCCTAAATACTAATGGGTTAGGGAAAGATATGGGCCCATTCTACGGATAAGAGGTAATCCTGGAAACGTTGAGGATCGAGAGGATAGGAATTGATAAGCCAGAAGATCAAGTCCAATAGTATGCTTATATATATAAATCACAAAAAATCTTTTATTAATAAATTATAGTACATTGGCAAAGACAAATCATCTGGATGAATGAAAGATAAACGATTGCGAATGATGAAGTCTAGCTATCCTATCGATAGCCTCTATTGCATTGGCAAAACGATGGTGATAAAATCGATAGACTCGCATCCCGACAAGAGCAGAACGCCATGTGGGCTATCGTCCACAGCTGGCAGCTCCCTATGCACACATTGTTCCGTTAGGCAACCCTCACACCGAAAGTCCATAGAAAATTCCCAGTCCATGCGATAGTCCCAGCTATCGGGTGTTTACCCGTTAAGTGGGTTTCGTATAGGATTCGATAAGGGAGAAACTACCCTTTCTTTCAGCCAACCACTTCATTACCTATAATAAAAACTTTCTTTCCTGCTTTTCTATTGCTTCATTTTTCTCTCATCTCAGCCACTCAGTTACTTATGTGAGCGCACCCTTACCATGTATCGTTATACAATGGCTCGAGTGTTCTGGCTTCGGTGAGTCACGCAGTTCAGGACCACGTCTGCCAAAATATTGTACTAAACCTCGCCAACGTGCGCTTTAACTTAGAACAATGACGTCATTCAAGCAAGTCCCCGATAAAGGGCCGAGAGCCCAAGTAAATCGGTACTTTCTTCAGAACGTAATACGTAATACCGACTTTGCTAGCATTTCGGAAGGTAATAGATTTCTTGCAGACGCGTATAGGACGATTCAGAGATCAAGTACAAATAGAAAGTATATATAGATAGGGAGATGGAGGGGTACGGTTAAAAAGCGGCATTACCTTCCTCTATGAAATTTCATCCCACTGGACCTTCCGCCGTCATCTGGACTTCCCCTGCAACGTTTTGACGCATCGATGCTCCGATGCCACGAAGATCTCTTGTTACCGCAAAGTGCGGCTTAGGCTACTCGACCGTAGTACATACATTGTCGTAAAGTCATGAAGCTACGTGATACTTTGCGAGGCCACTCGATTCTCTCGCAACCCTTGTAAGGAGAAATGGACCTCAAGGCCAAGTCTTTTTATCTTCTCTCGTCATTCCCTCGTCGGCTTCCCAGTTCCCACTCGTCTCGTCGCGCAGTACCCCGTCCCGCGCTTCGTCGAATTGCGCGACGCGAAATCACTGTTCCAACGTGCATTGGCCCTAATTGCCGTCAATTTCGACCAATTGTAAGCGCTCGACCGGCGAATTGCAATTTGCACCAGTGCCGCCGCAGAATCATCACATCGCGTCAGCCTTCCGCTGAAGTTGTATCGTGCCAAGTTTACACGAACTTTTCTGTTATCCATAAAAACATACAGATTCTGCGAGTTTGCCTTTAATGACAATAGTTCTGCTCGATTTGTTTTATGCGAAAAAATATCCCTTGGCGACGTTTGCAATTATATCTTTTGCGAGTATAGACGCACCCATCGGCAGGCTCGTCTAATTATCCGTGAAACAATTCTAATTACATCTTCGCATACCCAGAGTTGTGTAACGCGGCGTGGCTGAGCAATAATGCGTATAAGCGAGTGGGTGTGAGTTGACGGGGGAGGTTGGTCTTCGTGGAACGGAAGGGGGGGCCGGGAGACGAACGTAAGAGAATAAGGGAGAATAAAGGAGACGTATTAAATTAGCATGGCATTTCCGGTGTGAATGCGACTGCGCCACGCGCTGCGTCGCCTCGTATTTTCTTCGGTTAAACTTTGGCACGTACCACACGAAAAAATAGTGCAGTCGGACCTCGTGGCCGTGCAGTATGGTTGTGGTGGGGAGTGGGGATCAGCGTGGGGTTGTCGGACAGATGGTTTGGTCCATGGGACGAGGGTGCACGAGGGCTCAGTCCCCCATGGGGTGCCGTGCCAGAAACTACCCTTGGCTTATACTCTCGGCAGCAATAGTGAAACACGCGGGTGCTCGGCAACGTTTTGAATATCTGTGAAGCATCTTTACGGGCACGAGGGGCTCTTGTGAAATGAATTGGAACCGGCGAGCACGTGGTCTAAGAAGACACGAACGTAGGGCTGAATGCTTTTAAGAATTTATTGCGTGGACTTGCTTTCTAATATTTATTGATATTTCATAATCCAACTCTTCGGTCCTATCGAATCTATCAAGAATTCCTCGAATTCTTTTTGGAACTTGAATCCAGGCCGGAGAAGTGTTTGTGTCCGATTGCGATGCCCGAAAAAAAATGTGATGAATGGCAGTGCGGTATAGTCATGATCGTCGGTGCGTTATTCAGGTGACACGAAAGATTTTTTAATTAATGATAAAAGTTCGTATCGAAAGAAATTCCGTTAGTGGGAGGAAATCTGTGAATTGGCCAAACGGTGAATTACGTTGAGGAAGACGTTTACGTAATACAGAAAGTAGGAAGATGTAGTGCCGGGAGTGAATTAACTGTGGATAAGACTATGGGACAGATTTATTGATCGCTGCAAAAAGGAAAGTCGTGATCATCTAACACGTCGTCATCGATTTCAAGTGAAGCTCATCCTTACCGGAAACTCGGGTCTTTCGTTTTCGACGTTACGCAAGACATTGCCACTATTAAAACTTGTTTGGTGGACTCCTGCGAAATTTTATGTCGCTTCGATTCATCTGAATTCTGTTGTTCACGTGTGAGTATTACCATGACGTTCGTTTGTGCAAACTAAAAAGGTTCCGCATTCTCTTGCAGAAGAAAAAAGACTAAGGCTATCAGTTACGAATTTAATCTTTTGCCATCCTGCTTATACGTACCTCTTTGACACTTTCTCTGTAGGAATAGTAACTATCTTCCTTGAAACGAACTGTAGCTCCGTCCTAGTGGGTAGATCAGTACCTGTTTGCGTCCCACGCAATCACCAGTTCGAATCTCTCTAGAGTTTAAACCGTTTATGTGTATCTTTAAGTTTTTCTATGTTCCTTTGCCAGAACTCTTCTAAGGAAGTAGCATCTTTCTTGCAATTATTTAAAGGATATTAAAAATGCTACTCAGCGACGAGCAAGGATATTACGTTAACTCACTTTACTTCTATCAGCCGTTTTCAACGGTAGTCGAGTGTGCTAAATGCCGTTTTCCGTTTATGTAGACTGCAATGCCGGCCAATAAACCTATTTCCATAAGTAGCCGAGAACCTATTCGCATTTACTAAAAACGGCCGCGCGTGCCGGTAAAAGGAAGAATTTTCTTAATGGCAATGCGTATTCACAGTTAGGGTGATTTCAGGAAATCTCGATGAACTAGCCGAAGCTGATGGTTTAGTCTTAAGCAGAGTCAATGCACCATGGTTACGAGGAGCACAAAGCTGCTGCTACCCGTTCGCGTCACGGGTGCATCGAGGACTGAATAATGAATGCTTGAACGGCTGCCAAGATTCGCTGTGGCTCCATGGAGGATTTATTTAAATGACTCTCGAATGATCAAGCTGTTACTTTATTAAACACTGACGGTCTTTCACTGCGTTTACTTGAGTACCGACTGTTCACTGTGAAGAAAGATTGAAATTCAAGTATAGTATTTCATTATTGATTCTATTGTCTATGGGTATAAGAGCTGTCAATTACTTATCCGTTGAGACATAAAGAAAGTTCCCTATATGATTAGAGATGTTTGATATTACTTTTATCCTTTACTTTCCTTTGTATTCGAAACCTGCCATCACCTTTCTCTCTAGCTGTTTCTCTTTCTAAAAACAACAGGAAGAAGAAAGTCCATTGACTTAACCGTACTATTTATCCTGTCCTACTATTGATTTCGTCTGGGCCTAAGGCTTGCACCCTACACTCCTGTTTCCCACTAACCGTCTAATATACAGGGTGACTCGCTTGAGATCCCTTTTCGAAATTACCTCGAAGTTTCCTACTTACGTCCAGTATATTCTTGTAGAGAGATCTAAATGCACACTAGGGTCTTTGTGCTTTTAGAAATTTAAGATGGACGAATAACCATTACGTACTTCCTTGTATGATTAAGTGCCTGTGTATTTTTTGTATATACTTAATTTAACGTATACTTCAGCAGCAACGTGTCACTCCAAAGTGAAGTCTTAATAACTCATTGATATTTTACATACAGCCATAACCCAGCGATTGTCCATGTTACACGTAACAACTGCAGCCGGCAGGTATGTCACGTATCGTCAAAGTAAAAGTCGCAACTTTTTATCCCCTTGAGAGATACACGAGGAGTCAAGCACTCGTCTCGTCACTGTCGCTGATTTGTCTTTTTTCAAGAATGCCCTCCGAGGTGATCTCACGCTGACGTAGATGAAAAGCAAAATTCTAATAAAAAGTATCTTTACTGTTAGATGATCCCAGTGGAAACAGTCGCCTATAACGTTTACGAAGAGCGATCGCTCTAAGTTGTGAAGCTCCGCGATGCGTGACGTTTACTTCGACTATTGAGAATGTAATAAAAGAAGGAAAAATTCAGAGTTGGAACTTACTGGATACTGGACTCTAAAAGTCGTGGCATACTGACCTACAATGTGTCCTAAAAATTTAAGCAAAACTTATCACCATATCAGACTCGTTTATCACTGCCATTAGTAACCCTTTTATTTAATTTTAACTCCTTTTACATGGCCTTTTCTATATGCCCGTACCAGACTCTAGCATGTACCTGACTTAGTTGATTATTTTTTGTGAAATCGTTATTTTCTGATTTTCATGTTCGCCGTGAGTTCATCCCCGTTTATCATGTATCTGGAATACCCGTTAACATCCTGTTGATGGATCGGTCAGACGTCAGGGCGCTATGCTCATAGTACTTTCCGGGCATGGTAATGTGTTACGAATTGTAAAAACATCTATGACAACTGTCGCTGTAATACGTGTGCTGAAATCGAAGTGGTCCGTTCGAATCCGACACAATAACAATGGCTTTCGGTACTGGAGCACGTACATGGGTACGTAGGTACATGAGATAACGGCGGCCCGTTCGGCTGGAAAATTAAAATGCACGTCTCACATCAAGTCGGTCTCATTATTGCCGGAGCTCTAAAGTTATTCTAAAACACGCACCGGGTCAGTGTGCCACGATTTTTATCGCAGATCACCGAACACACCAAAAATATATCAGCGATTTCACGAGATCTTTGTCCCAGTCACCTTCCGCATCCGCATTCAAGTCAAAAGCTGATTATGATGACATTTATGTGATTATAGAAAAATGACGACGCCGCAGTAACTGTAAAGCTAGCGTTAAGCTGTAAAACAAGCGTAATATGTAAGTAAGAATTGATATGATAGTATTAAAATACAGTGAAGATCTAAAAGGATTAGATGAAGGTAGATAGTCCAAGTGCGCGTGGATGCCAATAAAAGTAAATGGCATTCGCTGTCGGCTTTTGCTGCCTGGTTGATTTATTGCTAATCTATACGGGATCGCTGCATCGATAACTGGGAGTTATTGGAAGAAATTTCGATGACGCACGGAAACGGTATATTTACGTTTGAACCGATTAACGTGGTCGGTGTTAAAGATAGGGTTCGGCTTGTCATAATTTTACGAGTAATTTCCTTTGTTCTTCGGTGGAGGATCGGTTCGTGGTGGCCTGAATAAGCGACATATAAAAATAATCTATGAATGAGCCTACGCGTTCGGCTTTACGCCTACGTAGAATGCTAGGCGAGGAGACTATACTATGGACGAGGAAAGGCTATGCCAAGTAATAACCTAAGGACGTTAGCATAGCGATGCATCGGACTGGTAGTGTAGCATGTCGTAGTAGTCTAAAAGCTAGGAGTGAGAGATACAACATAACGGGTCTTTCTGAGTAGGTCGATACGTGCAGCAATTGACACCGATTAGAACACTGAGAAAAACGCATAAATTAATCCTCAGACGCTTTTTTTTGTAACTGATAATTTTACGATTCAGCATCATCGCTCGAGCGGAAAATACGATTACCATCCTTATTTCGATCGATACGGGGGACCACCCAAATATTTTTCTCGATCGGCATTCCGCTAGTTCATTTAACTTTTAGATGGATCGCTTTCGAAATTCCGAGGAGAGCCCCGTAAACTCACGAAGGAACGACGGGATCGGATATCAAGGACTATACACGACGATATTTGCTGATCGTTCATTCGCGCCACACTTAACACAATTTCTAGGGAGTTCATCCACGGCTTGTCGGATCATCTGCGTTTAACTTATATGCTAATCCAACCGAGTTTCGTGCGTCGTTGTTGTCTCGCTGGAATTTCAGTCCTATCTCGATCGCGTACACGTATGTATACAAGAGAAACTTTTCAAGTGCAGCACTCAGGATACTTTTATCGGATGTGTCGCTATAGTCATGCATTTTGAGGTTAAGGCGACGAGCAGACTATCATCTCTAAGGTATAAATTAAAAGATAGGGAAAAGAGAGAGCGAGGGTGACACGTATATGACATTTGAATATATAGACTGTGTGTACTTGTATCTACGAAATGGCACTGATAGTGAGTGATAAGAACTAGAGAGCTCGAGGTTGGGTCAGCAGGATGAAGTGTGATGATGGAAACGGTCGTTGACGTTGTCATCGTCGAACGGTTTCTTAATGGTGGCCAAGTCGAGTCCGAGACAGTTCTCAGGCTGCAGGGTGTGCAGTACCGAGTTGGAAAAATAATTCGAAAGACAGTAACAATGTTAGCCGTTGGGTTTTTCAACGAACTACCCAGGCAATAACATGTGTACACGGATGTGACATCCTGTGAGAGGGAAGGGGGGGCTGGGGGGGTTTGTTTTGTCTCGCATTCCATGACATCGGCAGTCGAAGGATCGTCATGCCCCGTCGCGACGTTAATGACGATATACTTCTAAAAGACTCTTGGTAGGAGTGGCCGCTTTGCCTCCAAGGACGTCCGGAGGACCGGGGATAAAGTTTATGGAAAAACTTAACTGGTGACTTTTATTTTTCAAAAAATCTGCCGGCAACTACCGCCAAGAGACAGAGCGCATTCCGATGCAAGGCTCGCGCAAG
Source organism: Trachelus tabidus (assembly GCA_030142655.1). NCBI lineage: Eukaryota > Metazoa > Arthropoda > Insecta > Hymenoptera > Cephidae > Trachelus > Trachelus tabidus. The sequence continues at coordinate 246,244 of JARQTI010000023.1, forward strand.
GCAAACAAGGATGATCGCGTTCCAGTTTCACCATCGCGCGGATACGCTTCGTTTTGTGTATTTTAAACTCGCCCATTGGACTCTCCGCGCTTTAACGGACACGAGCGTGAAACGTGCGTAGCACCACGCATCAAGCATCTCGCGTGTAAAAGGCGTAAACCCAGTGAGCTGTTTAACTGAAATCTTGCTCCCTTTACATGGTTATTTCGGTTAACCGAGGATGCATTTGTCATAGTAAATGTATTGCACTTTCAGCTTGCTCTTATACGTATGTATATACAATAGATGCTGAGTTCCTTTAGCTATTAGAGGGCCAGAGTCTGAGATTTTAGAACGTCTTTTTAAAACGACCCAAACTTGTGTTTACTGTATACAATGTTCCCTTCATGGGTTGAGCCGATTTATCGGTTTTCCGGCCCTCTAAAGGTCAATGTATGGCTTCTGCGATAATTTGGGTATTTTTGGATTTGTCTAGGATATTCACGCAATTTATCCTTGAAAAATGATTTTCACTTTAACCCTTTTGAGTCCGGCGAGTTCGAGGAGAATGATTCGTTGATTCGTTCCTAATGTTGCAATATTATTTGAGCTAGATAAATTCTCTTTTTGCTTGTAATTTCAATTTTTGTCACTCTTACATAATTTTTTGTATATGATAGTCGTTTTACTTTATTTTTATATATTTCTTTTTTTTCCTGTGGCTCTCAAAAACTTGAATAAAAGTCTTTTGAATTTTGGAAATCACTCTATAGGAATAATTGATATAATTTTTTAAAATCAACATCAATAGCATATAACATATTCTTTGAAACGTCGGTGTTTTCTGGTATCTGAGTCATAATTTTATAACAATAAAAAAATTGTTGTCCATAAAAGGTCCTCGATGAGTTTTCATTGCGTTCCATGCATAGCAGAGAACTGAGGTTCGTCGTCATATACCGAGTGAAACCTTTCTCTCGAGTGCAGATTATCTTTCGTTGAAATCGTAATCTCGTAAGTTTGAATTGATTCGCGAAACTCAGCGTCGCGGTGATCATCATCAGCATAGATGGATCTAAGTTTGAATAGTACCGGTACGTAGGTACATCGGAAGATCGGTGTCGTCGTAAGCATTAGCCTTTGAGTGTGACGGAACACGAGTCCTGAGGAGGCCAAGTAGGCCCCCCTTCCTAGAAGGTCCAGTTGGCAGAGAAAGAGCGCGAGCGAGGAATAGTCCCTAAGAGGAAGAGAAAGAGATCGAGAGAGAGAGAGAGGAGACAGTGCCCCGGTGCACCTGTGCAGGTTGAGAGGTGTTGTGTTTTCACCTGGCAGTTCAGGCTACAAACGCGAGCCAAGAGGTTCTTACCACGTAGCGCTCTCGTCGCGCGCACGTTTTTCGTGAACTTTTGTCACGCTGCGAATCACATTCAGTACGTCGCGATACTTTTTCGAGTCAGCGCGTTAGCCGAAAAGGTCAAAGGCAAAATAATGAAAAATGAACTGCAGCAATTATGCAAGTCGTTGCTTGATAACGTGTCAGTTAGTCCGTTGATCGAATAACAAGAGCAAACAATTGGCGTGAACAACTTATCGCGTTAATGCAAATTGTTCTCGCTTGTTGTTACCTGTACGCGGGGGAGTTTATCGTTCGGAATAAATGAATCTGTTTTCGAATTTGTTCGAACTGTTTTTTTGTCAAAAATTACTCGTGAAACTATTTGGCCTGATTTTACGTCAAACGTCCTGACGTACCCGATACTTTTCTGGATCTACCGTGTCTATCGTTTCTATCGTGTTTACACAGCTTTGGCTTGCTTCGAGAAACTTTTTTTCGAAGGAAATCGGAGAACCTCTTCGTAGGTGCGATGTGTCTGTCGTTCAATTTGACAGTGTTCCTCAAATATTGACACTAGTCACGTGTCGAAGGCATTCGGAAGGCAGAAGACACGCAACGCTGGTGTCGTTCATCGATTAAACGTAGTGATAGCTTTTTTTTTTTTTCTTACGTCGTTGGAAGAAATAAGATCAACATCTCGTCGACATGGATACCGTACTGGAGAAAATGGGAAAATTAAATCTGGTAATATTATTTTTGCTGTTTTATTCGAATCGTAAAAATAACGAAAATGCGAATTTTCGGTATCGCCGAAAGTTCATGCAGATTCTAATTTTAGATTACGTTCGTTTACTAGAATTTGGAATATCGTAAAATAATGGTGCTAGGAGCATTGTTGCAATTTTAAGTAAACAGGTGTATATATGTATACATATTTACGTGAAATGATACGAGTGGTCGAATCGTTTGGTATAACAAAATATCGTATCTATCTATAGCCCGATAACACATTCTTCCATAAGCTTTGCATAATACCCTATTGTTGGCTCAGTTACTTCAAGTTATTATTAACTGACCCGAGAATGATTAGCATAAAACTTAGATAGTGGTTTGCAAAAAAATTCCAATTGCATTTTATCCCTTCTAATTACAAGTCCGGAATGAGTATGCATACAGATCTTACGTATTTGCTGGTCAAATTACTGTGAACGATCTTGCAAATTATTAGCATGTAAAATTGCACGTTCGAGTTGGGCCGCTCCTCATCGAGGATGGAAGTCAGATGCGAAATAATTTGTATGAAAAGAAAATTTCCTAAGCGTTACCGAAGGTGCGTAAGAAAATTGCGAAGTATGCAAAAATTCCCACTGGCGCTCATCCACGCCTAATTATGGGTTACGTAAAAAGGATCATAATACATTAAACCAATTTGAAGAATAATGTGCGAAGGAACGTGTATCTTGCTGTACCGACTCCTCGCGCACTCATGTGTCTAGTACCGGGGCCTCGTACGCGAAACCAATTGTTCCTCGGCATTAATTCCGATTCATCTGCATAATTATCGTAGCGCTACGTGGGGCACGCATGCAGACGTAGATACCCGCGCCTACGTAGTAACGCGTAATAATACGTAGAGAATAAAAAAAACAACGAAATTATTCGTTCGCGGGACTCTCACCGAAGATATTTAAAAAGTGAAACCTACATACGCTATTGTGCTCTTTCGGCGAGGAATGATGTTTTGCCGCTGAGGGTCTACAAAATTTCACAATTTCAATGTCCAGAAAAATGCCTACGGTATCTGTATCAATGTCAAAGTAAAATTTTTTCGAAATTACATAAAAACAACGGATTCTATCAACGAATTCGAAAGTGACCTGATCTCTAATGCATTTTTTTGCGATACTATCACAGCGTGCCAACGTGCAAAAATCAGCAACGATTGCCGATGCTACAATCACCACCCAGTGTCGACATAGTCACAATAGATACGAAACGTGTACACGGATTTGAACCGTAAAACGAACTGTCAGGCTTTTAGGTCTCTTCGGGCTTGCCAAATAGTGCCTGAAGTTAGCCGTGTGATTAACGGCGAAAAATTAACAATTGCCTAACTGCTATCAAGATTTTAACTTCGTGCCAGATACGTGCACCGATCCCGTTCGAATTCGGAGGCACATACGTCGTGCATTTTGAAATCATATGTGGCTCGTACGGATATTCGGTATGCCACGCATTGAAAGTTCACGCGTGCCCCGGGCTATGGGCCGGACTTCGGCTACTTTACGCTAACCATAATCGATCTCGGTTGCACTTTCGATAAAGCATATCTGTGTCAGTAGCTTTCCCGACAGTGTAGTCAAGCCTCGGAGAAAATGTACTCGCTACTTTTTTATCGGACTGCTCGTATATCGACGAGGAAGTGATCTCCAGCGCTACGGAATGCTGTGCAAAATCGATTGTCGACAAAAAGTGCGTAAATGCCTAGGGGCTAATTGTAGTCGAATACATATAATAATTCTATGTACAATTTTTTTTAAGTTTATTGTTTTCACACCTATGAGATTTATGGCCGCTGGAATTGTCTTTTATTTTCATATTCTTTCCCGAAACAGATCCTGAGGACATTCTTGATGGATTATGATGAAACATATGTATACTCGTTAATGACTGTAACGGGTGTCCAAAGTATTTTCAAATTCATTATCATCTGTAAATTCTAGTCCATTTAGTCTTTATGTATCCCCAGGTATTTAACTGTACTGTACGGTTTATTTGACATTTTGAAATTTTCTTTGGCATACGTGAATCGTAACGTACAGTTAATTGGAGATAGTTGTCTTTTTTAAAGCTAACTGTAGTTACCGCGAGTCAAGCGTGTAGGTGGAAAGTGTAGGGAAGTAGTGTAAAATTGTCATGTCGGTCAAACGAAAAACAGGAGTAACAAGAAAGACGAAAGTTCAACGTATTTTAGGGCTGTTCTAGTAAAGAAAACTCATTAAACGAGACCTGGCAATCACGAGGATTATAGTTGCAAGTTCCGAACGACTAGTTCGCGTAATAGAAACCTGATTTCAGCTTTTATCTTAATGATGTTATACACAGAAGACTATATATATATACACTTGCGATAAGTGCTTTCATATAATTAGCATTTATTTCGGACTCGGATGATGATTCATGCCGTGTTCTTCTTTATTGGTTATATTGTCGTGTCTTTTAAAATAAACTAAAATTGAAAGACCACTTTAACTAGCCAAGGAAAAGTGGTCGTCTGGAATTCATGCTTTATATTGATATTTAAAATCATGACGTACTCACTCATTGCGAATTCTCAAACGGACAAGATGTTTTGCAAAAGATCGCGTCATGGTTGTAAACGATATCTTTAAATTGCATTGTTCGGCGTGATCAAAGGGACTTTAGATTCTTAAGGTCAGAGGGAATAAATTTTGAAAAACTAAATAATCCTGTTTTACTTTGTTTCAGAGGATTCCAACTTGTCCCGTAAAAAGTCCACAACCGTTGAAGGAGTTTGTTGGTCGCTGCCAAGCGATGCCGTCCCGTGTTAAAAAATCGTTTTGCGGCTGTCTCCAGGTGAGTGTACAAAAAATTGAAGAAGAGAGTAGTCGCTAAAAATTCTTAAACGGCATATAAAGATACTTAGGATCATCCTTTATTTTTGGCAACAAATAAATCATTTTAATCTAAAATATATATTAGATTGGTGTGAAAACATCGAGCATACTATGCTCCGATATAAATTTTTAGATGTCGCTGGTGATCTTAAAAATGATAAGAATCGACAGTACCATACCGATGTAAATAGTCGGCATGTCCGGGTAACAATGACGCCACGGAAAATTGTTATGCCGGGTACACACCCATGAGTACAGAGAATTTTCCACTTCCTTATGCGAACTCAAGCGACACTTTCGATGCAGGTTCAACCTACGTGCGTTCCAGGACCACAATTCATGGATTAATTAGCATTAATAACTGAGACATTCGGTTACCGTAATTCAAATCTTATTCAAATATCAAAATAGGCGTCACAGGCAGAATATATTTTTTTTCCATTAACGTTTTGATCAAGATAACTGTCATGTTGTCAGTAACAAGCAAGCACGAGCACGAGGTGACATTGCGAGACTGTAAAAATAATTACTGTACATTCTTTAGAAATCGATCTCATGTCGATTTATTAGAACAAATGCAATTAATGAACATGACGTAAGTTCAGGGACAAGTATTTTTTATTATTTCTTAAGATCGATTATTCGAGTCAGGAACGTTTTTACCGGTAGGATCGATCGTATGAACGTGAGGTATATGTACATGTAAAAAAAATAGATAAAACAAACTCAAAAAGTTTTATTAGTGGAGCACAGTATCAATGTCGAACATCGTTGCGGGACCCATAGATATTGCGGCCTTGATTCGTCTATAGGCAAAAGTATTGTACAAGCAGTGTACGAAGCCTTTTGAAAAATCCTAATCGAGCGACCTCTTCCGAGAAACGCTTGTATGATAAATAATTCAAGGTCCGGCTTGAAAAAAATCAAATATTCAGCGCGCAGAAGGCAGAAGTTGCATCGAAGGGGCCTTGCAATGTCACGGGGACCTGCTCGGCACGTCGCGCGCTGTACTTTCCGTCTGTCCGTTTGTCTGGCCATCCGAAATGGCGAGCTTCGAGGTCCTTGACATGACGACCGCGAAAGTTACATGGTTTCGGTCGTCGAAAGAAGAAAATAGCATGATATCCTTCGGAAACGTAAGAATTTCCAGTCCAGTCGTCCTTGGCGCAGGATCTTGGCTCCGGATGATATTCCTTTATTCTGTTCGTCCCTGATCCTCGGAGAGCGTTGGGTGTGACCACGATTGCCTGGAGAATCCGACCGAAAGGCAACCAATCTTCCCGGCAACTTTTCTAGCGCACGAGGCATTTCCAAGTAGCGATCGCGACTCTGCGATCGTAACGACAGTGTTTTTACTAGTTTCATGGACATTGCTCGTTGTATATGGGCGTTTGCGACATGATTTAGACCGACTTCTTCCGTAGTTGTACCGCACCATTACATTCTTGCACGTACTGTCTGTACGTTCGTTGCTGGAGAACATTCAAAAATAGATAGGTAGGTTTTGAAGACATGCCCCTACCTATAATACAGTGGTATGCGTACGATTAATGTGAAAAAAAAAGTACAGCTGGCATTCCTCCAGAGAATGACCCCGGTGTGTACCAATGGTCGAGGATGATGTTTGCAGGCAATAAATCGACGTGATGCGCGAATAGGGAATTTCCTAGTCACGTGTGAAAGTACCTTAGGAATCCAGTGCCCAAGCCGGTCCCCTGACCTTTGCTGTTGGTTATTGCCTTATTGCTCGGCCGAGTAGACAGCAGCGTCTTCCTTTCAGACTCTCCGGTTCTAGTACTTTGTTGTATAGTAGTATATTTCTACTCTCCACCACCAGACACTTTGTGCCAGATTGCTCATTGGCAACCGATACAATCATATGGCAAAGTGGAAATCTTAAATGTGCTATTCAATGAAAGGGGTGTGGTTTGGCTTTCTTTTTTTGAACAATTTCAAAATTTCGTAACACGTTACACATTTTGAAGAGCTGGCAAACTACGTTTTTGTACTCATTATATTTCATGCATCGAAATTAAACATACGGGGCTACGCTATTCAGAGCTACCAACCCAAGTTAGTTTGTCCATTTGATTTCTATGGTAAAGCCAGCTTCAGGTGGTAACTTTGAGCTGCTTAACATTTTGTACGTAGGCATTGTCATAAAATCTTGTACTAATAACCAATTGGGTGTTAACAGTGCTGTTCGAATAAAGTACAAAGTTCTTTGGCTGATATTTTTTTTACCGTTTAACCCGCGCTGTGCTGTTTGAAGGACACGTGCATTTATTTTTACGTATTACTGACTTTACGGTTAGGGGTTATTATAGGCTGCAAGAAGGTGGCAAGTTTCTTTTGAGACGTAGGATATTAGAATACATATTACATAAATTGTAGAAGCTGGGATAACTAACCTTTTGCTACTTGAAATGCAATTCCATCAACGGCTCTGTATGTTGCTGCGTCAAGATAAATATGAAGTTCTTTGATTGTTTTTTGAGTTTGCTGCTAGTGAAGGTAGTCTTCGCTAACCTGCAATAAGTTTTCTTGAGGCGTAACGTATTTTCCACTTTAACTCGATGTTCGATTCGATTTTTATGAAAATGCATATTATTGGTCTTTCATACTGAACCTAATGCGTTTGGAGTATTGCAGAGAATATTTTTTCTTAGCACCCTTAAAATGGTTGTTACACATGTTTTTGCAGTGAGTCGTTAAAATAATATTATTATGTATAAATGACGAAATCATGAGAAATTTGAAAAAAATTTGAAATAATGTATTACGAGCAATTTATCGGTGAATTGAATTATTTGGTGCATTCTATTGTTCTGTTCTGTGGAAATCTGGCTTGTATTAGGTTGAAATATACAGGGTGTCCGAAAAACTCCGTATCAGGTATACATATATCGCTACAATCGTGATGAAATTCTGAAGAAAATGGTACTTGTAAAATTGAGAACTTTTAATCGGTTTTAGAGAAAATTGCAATTAAAATTTGATAATTTTCATCAACCAAGAGCGTTAGCTGGTTGACAAGAATCAGTGAGACATCGGATTGGTGAAGTGTTCTCCCTAATGAGTACATCGGACGAATTAGGTAAGGGCCCTTCTACACCCAAAGAAATCGTATGAAAACATGGTGAAAGACAGGGAAGACGAAATATTCTTCAGCCTAATACGACCGATGTATCGAGCGCATGGAGGAATAAAGAAATTCGGGAAAATACTTTGCCAATCCGATGCTCCACTGATTTTTGCCGATCAGCTAACGCTCTCGGTTGGTGGAACATTTCAATTTTTAATTGCAATTGTCTCCAAAACCGATTAAATAATTTCAATTTTGTAAATACCGTTTTCTTTTTCAATACTTCATCGCGATTGTAGCGGTATTGTACATCTGATACAGGACTTTTCGGACACCCTGCATATGTATACAAACTTTCATTGTGTCTTGACAAAGGTTTCTTTGCATGACAATGACATTGTAATGTTCCATTTAAATTTCTTGCACCTGTATATATATTGTAACTTTTTCTATGGTTCAATTAAAACTTTGTACTCTATTATCATATATTGCAAAGGTTAAATTAACATGGTTTATTTACTTCCTGATAAAAAGTTAACCAATTATTTGGGGATGAAACAGAGGGGCTTTATGCTCGAGCAGAATTTGCATAATGTAATATTACGCCTTAATACGTTAAACACGCGAGACATGGGTGACTTTCCTGATGAATCCTGAAGTCATTATTAATTACAGCCATTAAATTGAAAAGGGCAGAAATCAATAGAATATAATTTATTATATTAAAAGCATGTCTTATATTTTTTTATTGCACCTTGTTCATTACAAATGAATGCCAATTTATGACAAATTGTCGAGAATCATTAAAAACATCTAATGCTTTCTGTAACGATTTTTTTGTACCCAACGAAATGAAAAAAAGTGTCTCATGGTCATTCGGAATGGTAAAATGAATTGTCATTGTGAAATTGCAAACGCCGCACCCGATTTGGTATTAAAGATATGGAGATACGTCTATTCGTTAGAGGTATAGCAGTGTATTATATAAAAGTACAGTCAAGCAAATTCCCTAATTTACGTATTTTTATCTGTCAACTTAGCGCCGAAGGTATAACAAATTTAAAATCTTTCGTTTCCATTTTATTACTGCTATTCGTAAAACTTTCAACATTCCTCGACTATGAGAAAATATGTGTTATGCAAGAGTCTGAAAGTCATAAAGTTAAATCGAAAATTGATGTTGTAACGTTTATAGGTATCATTTTAATATCTTCTTATTTAAATGCTGACCTGTACCAATTTCGAATAACGTAAAAAAGTAATAGCGTTGCCGACATTGATTTGCTCGTTAAGACATTAAATTTCAATTGGCACTTCCGTATCCTGACGGCTGTTTAACGAGCAAATACGTATTTTGGGTATTTGCCAACAAACGTGAACACAGTCAATAACTCTCTGTTAGATCAACACCTAAAGCATTCTCAAGGTTCTAGAGAGGCGACTGAACCCCTCTAGCTATTTCAATGTTCGCTGTGGCGTTTAACGAGACCGTAAGGTTGAACCTGATTGGTTGACGAGCCTCTGATCGTTTTACAGGATGATGAACCACCGGAAATCACGTATTGCGTGGTGGAGCACACGGGCACGCTCACGCTTCAAGCAATGACTCCAACCCTGCCGATGCCTGCCGAAGAGGAGCTCAACAAAATGTTTCTGGAGCTAGTCGACGAGCTCGACCTTACTCAGACTAATAGACAGGCGGTGTTGGCACTTCCTGCTAATAAAAAATGGCAGATTTATTGTTCCCGAAAAGGCAATGGCACCCTGGACAATGGGGGACTCAGGACCACAGACCTCAGTGGGGATCCGGAGGACTACATTAATAGACTTAAGACAATTGCAAGTGTGAGTTTTCAGAATTTTATAAATTCTCAAACGATTCTCTTTCTGGGATTTATGTGTTTGCTAAATGAATTCCGGATGTTCTAGTCACCGTTTCCTGAAGAAGGCGAGGAGATCTCGAATCAGATGCGACAAGTGGAGGCTCTGAAGACTGCCCTCAGGACGCAGCCTCACAGCTTTGTCCTTAGATTTATCGAACTTGATGGACTCAATGGTCTTTTACAAGTTCTGGGCACTATGGATGCGGATGCAGGCAATAGTAATCTTCATACGAGTGTAATAGGATGCTTGAAGGCCCTTATGAACAATTCGGTAAGCTTTACGACGTGGTAATCGGTAAACATTGACAATCGAATGATTTACTTAGGTATTGAATTTATCAGTGTCGTAAATTATGCTCAAGGCTCGTTTGTTTTTCATTATAGAATGGCAGAGCACACGTATTGGCTCATCCTACGGCAATAAACACTATTTCTCAGTCGCTGGCGACTGAAAATATTAAAACGAAAATTTCAGTTTTGGAAATACTTGGCGCGGTCTGCCTTGTTCCTGGGGGACACCGAAAGGTCCTGGAAGCTATGTTACATTTTCAGCAATATCATTCCGAGAGGACGCGTTTCCAAAGCATTATAAATGATCTAGATAAGAATTTTGGGATTTATAAGGATAATTTATCATTGAAAACTGCCATTATGTCCTTTATTAATGCCGTTCTAAATTATGGACCGGGTCAAGTCACGTTGGAGTTCAGACTACATCTGAGATATGAGCTTCTGATGCTTGGAATTCAACCTATTATTGAGAAGCTAAGAAAATATGAAAACGAAACGTTGGACAGGCATTTGGACTTTTTCGAAATGGTACGGAACGAGGATGAAAAGGAATTGGCTAGAAAATTCGAAAAGGAACACGTCGACACGAAAAGCGCCACAGCCATGTTTGATCTTTTGAGGCGAAAGCTTAGTCATACTGCAGCATATCCCCATCTCCTTAGTTTGCTCGAGCATTGTATCTTGTTACCATGTAAGTGATACAATTTTCTTTATTCTGTTTGAATATATTAATTTTTGTTACTTTAAACTATTATGCTTCCAATGACATACTCATTGGTAATTGCAGCAAACACGTATTATCAAAATCATACATAATTGCTGAAATCCGTTTGTTGTGTATCTACCTAATAAAAGATGGTTTGCAGTAACAGAATTCATACTTGCTGTTACTCCTGGTTGATAAAACTAGAATTATCGTGAAGCCTCATATATTCTATGATCAAAGACATGTAATTTAGGAGCAATTTGTTTCCATGCTTTTTATTTACTTCCTCTTGATCAAGACCCTTGAAGTGTAACGGAATCATCTTCATATGATCTATGTTGTAATTTCAGTGGATTACGGTTCGCATCCTCAGCACTGGCTGCTCTTCGATAGGATCGTTCAGCAAATCGTCCTGCAATCGGAAGGCAATGATGCGGGAACCACGAGGAATCCTGATGTAGCTCCCATCGAGATAAACGTGAAGGAGATTGTTCATCTACTGGCTAAAGAGGAGGAACTGGTGGCAGCCAGAAAAAAGGCCGAAGAGCTAGAAAAAGAGAATTCCGACATGTCCTCCAGGCTGGCTAAGAAGGAGCAGGATCTTGACCTCAGGACACAGGAGAAAGTAAATCTTTTTCTTTTCAATTCGAATTTCATGCATCGTTAATTTTATTAAAAAGTTCCATCTACAAGCTGCAATATATGTTATATATCAGTTCAAATTATGAAGTTTCGATGATCAGATGATTAGTCATATTTCCTTTTGCATAATTAAATACTCCTCAATGAATTGTCTATTGGAAAAGTGGATGACCTACAAGATTGTAGTTGATTAGAAGTATTATTAAGAAAGATAATGCTGTTTTTGCAGGAAGATATGGAGGCCAGTTTGGCCAGGACGAAAGAAAGACTGGAAAAGGAAATGTCAATGCATATTGAAACGAAACAGAGAATCTCAGAGCTGCAGGACAGCATGGAGACTTTGTCTCGTCAAGTGAACAACGAAAAATCAGAAAGGAAGCGATTGGAACAGTTGGTCGCTTCCGGAAGTCTTCCAGATGATGCAAAAGCCACGATTAAGATAGTCGAGGATGAAGTCGTCGAAAAAGTCGAGGCTAAACCTACTCCTCCACCTCCACCACCACCACCTTTAGCACCTCCACCACCTCCAAGTTTGATGCCAGCAGCACCACCCCCCATGAAGGTACATTATTTTTCTTTAATTGATTTAAAAATCAACATTTTGTACTCAACAATTTATTGCACATCGAAAATGCACGACTATGCATATTTAACACATTGGCAGCCGGAAGGATAAAATTATGCTTTATGCAGTAACAGCGTTGGCTCTGAATGTGTTAATTGATAATGAGGCTATAAATCATGTATGACTATATGAAAGTATACGAATTATATGAAAAGAATATTGTGAGGGAAAGTGATTCATTTGCAGTGTCAAATTGTTAGATATTTGAAATTAGGTTGAATTGAGAACTAGAATTTTATGACTTAATTAATTAACATGAATGTTTAATAAAAATGATCAAATGTTTTTTGTAGATGGAAATTGTCAAAAATGTTCCTCAGCCAAGTAACCCTCTAAAGTCATTCAACTGGTCTAAGATTCCGGAACAAAAATTGCAAGGAACTATTTGGTCAGAGTTGGATGATACCAAGCTGTACAACGTGATGGATCTCGAGTCGATTGATAAGATCTTCTGTGCTTACCAAAAGAATGGCGTCTCAACCGAAGGTTCCATTGAGGATCTACGTAATCTTGGCAAGAGCAAGAAGACAATGTCAGTGATTGATTCAAGAAGAGCACAAAATTGCACTATTCTGCTATCAAAATTAAAAATGTCTGACAGTGAGATCACAAGAACAATTTTATCAATGGATCAACAGAATATACTTCATATCGATATGGTCGAACAACTTCTGAAATACATTCCATCTTCGGAAGAGGCTGCTCTTCTGGACATGCACCAAAAAGATCTTCAAAGTAGGGCCGACTGTTTCCTTTATCAGATATCAAAGTAGGTTCTAAGTAAAAGATATTCTATTTCATTTCTATATCTTGGGAATATTTTATTAAGAGCAACCGTTCCATTGAATCAACAGGGTACCTCATTACGAGCAGAGATTGAGGTCTTTGCACTACAAGAAGAAATTTGCCGCCAGCATTGCTGAACTCACACCGAGGATGAGAGCAGTTCTCGAAGCAAGTCGACAGGTGGCTAGATCGCGAAGACTCCGGAAGCTTCTGGAACTGGTTCTGGCACTTGGGAATTACGTGAACCGCGGCAACGCTCGTGGCAACGCATGTGGCTTCAGATTGGCTTCCTTGAATCGACTGGTTGATACTAAGTCGTCATGTTCAAAAGGCACTACACTTTTGCATTATCTAGTTCAAATTTTGGAAACGAGATTTAGAGAAGTCTTGGATATTGAAGAGGATATGCCTCACGTGAGAACCGCTGCAAGAGTCAGCATGGCTGATTTGCAGAAAGAGGTTGCCAACCTTAAGAATGGATTGCAGGATGTTCAGAGAGAGATTGGTAGGAAGTTTTTCATGTAACTTTATAATTCCTCCTTATCGATTAGAGCGGATTGGTAATCATTTTTATATGGTTTTTGGTTTCTTTAGAATTTCATCGAGGTCAGTCACAGGTACTTCAGGGTGATATGTTTTTACCTGCCATGAGAGACTTCCAGGCGCAAGCTACCTGCAGATTGGCAGAGGCTGAAGATCTCTTTCAGGATATGAAGACGAGAGTAAGTTTGATAACTATTTCTTGTATCTTATTGTCTTGATAACCAGTTTTGTTTAATCGTTTTTAATCTAATGGCTTTTTTTCTTGCTTCGCTGCTCGCGCTGCAGTTCGACAGAGCAGTTCGACTTTTTGGTGAAGATTCTGCTGGAGTCCAGCCGGACGAGTTTTTCGGTATTTTTGAAAATTTCTTGCAAGCTCTTGCTGAAGCACGACAGGATGTCGAAAATATGAGGAGGAAAATCGAAGAGGAGGAACGTAGAGCTAAGCAGGAACAGGAGGTTAGTTTTGTTTTAAATAAATTATTAATTGTTTTTATCGTATTAAACATTGATATGTATTAGCGGTTCTCCATTGAAAATTTGTCGTGTCGCCATAGCTCCTGTTTCATGTTGATTTATACATATCACACATTCATAAATACATTGTTTATCTAAGATTAAAAGTTTAATAACTGAATTTAGTTTTCCAATATATCAACATATAAGACAATCAAAATACTTAATGTAATAATCTCATTACAGTTGAGGAAGAGAACTATGGAAAGAAAGAATTCACGCGAAGGTATTCTGAACAGCATTGCTTTGGGCAAGAAAAATGAAACCAACGGTAACGGTCAGAGCGATAATAAGGGCGAGTTCGACGACCTCATATCGGCGCTGCGTACCGGCGATGTTTTTGGTGAGGATATCGCCAAATTTAAAAGATCGAAACGCAGACCAGTGACGCCAAGTGGCCAGGAATCCCGGCGACACAGCGCCCACAGGGAAGACTCTAGAGAAAGACACTAAAGATTTTAACTATTCGTTTATCCTAGCAAACCCCGCCGTGCTGGAGACGTTTTGCAAAATGTTTACTTTTCTGCGTCCAAAAAAAAAGAAATGAAAGAAGTATCATTGATTGTTCTAACTTTGCTCGTCGTTAAAAAAAAATGATATCGCACAGCGGAACCAGTGAGATCGTAAATTTCTCCAAAACTAGGAGATTTTTGAGTGCCAAGATATGAAGAATCTACCAGGTGTTTCTTACTAGATGGAAGATGCTGCAAATTTCAACGTCGATTAATTCCATCTCCTGAAAATTCTTTGAACTCCCGCTTCAAGGATATTCAGTTCCCGTACTACATTTTTAATTAAAGGAGACTTCCGGTTAAGTGAGTCACGAACTTTTGTCGTGAGTCACGAAATGGGGTTAGCTAATCAAATGGTACAGGGAAAGGGAACTTGTAAAAGATTCTCAAAATTAAAAAGTAAATATTTAAGCGAGAACATATAAACTTATCAGATAGGCGCATTCGTTAACTCCATTACTATCGAAAGCAATTCTAGCTACACAGATAGTATAAGTGATACTTCACGTTGTACATATAGTAGTCATTATATAATTTTTGTTGTGTCGTTACTTACGCGCTAAGACAGTCATTTCATTTAAGAAGTAAACAATATTATGAAAATGTCGATGGAAATATTTCAAACACAGAGTATATGGACAAATAGGCGTCAGCAATAATCGGACCAAGAAAGTTTTAGTTGGTTCTTTTTGAATAGGAAACATAAACTAAGATTTAATTAATACAGACTGATTGGCAAGATTTTATTTTATAATTAACTAAAATGTCGAAGGCCTATACGCAGTTTTATACTGCAACTACAATGGACAAGTCTGATCATTTATTTTCCAGGAAATAATTAAACGAAAAAAAAAAATGATAATCGAAATCAGTGACGGAATAAACTTTGTTCTCCCGCAGCCTCGAGTTTGCGATTCGCTCGAATACCCTTGTCCTAAACGTTTACGAATGGGTAGCGAAGAGAAATTAATGAGGCCGCTGTAGGGGAGTCAATGTTTTCTAAGCTTTTGTACTTTTGTAAATATCCAATATCGATGTCCCCTTCGTATCGTAGAGGAAGAACCTTATAAGAAATTAATGTCCGATTAATATATTGCTAGTAATATCATATGTATTAATATATAAAGAAAAATATATCACACAAAAACAAATTTACATATGTTCGTTAATCAGATTTTATGTAATTTTTTAACCTCAACAGTTAATTGAAGAATTTTTTTAAATCACCTTGTGTAACTTCATGTCAAGCCAAGTTAATAGAAAGTTTATAGTTTGCGAGTTATTCACGAGTATTGTACTACGTGAAGATCATTCTACAATTAAAGTCAAATGTATGAGCTAAGTCCAGTGAGAATAATAGTCATGAATAACCTGTTCTATAAGATATGTATACGCTTAAAACGATGCATTAGTATCAGGGACAGTAACAGAAAGAAATGTCGGTTCGGTTACGGTTATCATAATGGTAAAAGCTCGAATTTCGGTTTTGGATTTTTCATTCAATCGTTGTTCGTTTACGGTTTCCAGTTTTTGGTTTTCGAATTTACTAGATTTCAGTTTTAAAGAGAGATAGGATTGGTAACAACTTTTTATTTCCTGTTTTTCCTTTTCAATTACCAGTTTTCAGGTTGGGTGTGTTTCTACCAGAGATGAGTAGGAACGGTAGCGACCATCGACATATAGCATGGATACGCGTCCCTACTTCAAACTCCTTGAAAAAATGTCCGCTCGAATAGACAAGGAGGGACTGAGGTGGTGGCCAGTAGCTCTCGTTTTCTATATTCTCATACTACGGCTGCTGATTAGAAAGAGACAGGGCTTGGCCGTCACCAGTCGCCATCTTTTTCTATCAGCCGACCATTTTTCCTATGCTTGTGCATAGTCCATGCTATATGTCGATGCATGCGACTCACGGAGTTCATGAATATCAAGCCTGTATATCTATATATACTCGACCATTCAAAACGAGGGTATGGTTCGACGGCCCTCCGCTCAGGTGGCGCGACGACGCCAAAAAAAATTGATTTTTAAAAAATCAGCCCACTGGCTTTACTTTATCCTTACTCATCTCTGCTATTATGAATAAAATGTCTTCCATTTAACAGTTTCGGTTTCAGTTTTCCATTGTAACAATTTCAGGTTTCCATTACGGTTTTAGGTATAAATTTAAGAAATTTCGGTTAATGGTTGCAATTTTGATCCCTTATTTTCCAGTTACTATCAGTGTTTTATTTCGATTTCAGTGACGGTTCCAGTTCCTGATTGGAATAATCAATAAAAATCATAAAACTCTTCCGTCGATACAATAGATCACATTCAATCTCGTGCAGACTTACCGACGTACCGTCATGGTATAAAGTATAATACCATTTGAATAAGTAGTGAAGTTTCCTCATAGATGACGCGAGGATGTCAAAAATGACGATACGCGTCATTACCCATACAATATTTAAAAAGTGGATGTATTTTCAAAAAATTAATTCCAATTTAAAATTAAAAATTCCTATAAACGACTTTTGCAAATTCCAAGTGATAATGACCAGTCATTAAAAAAATACTTGTTGCCATAAACTAGATTTGTTTCAATAAAAATACGTTAGTCGTGAAAAATCCCAACATTAAGGTTTAAAATACAGTGACCAACATAATTTTTCTTACATGTCTATTAATATAATTCTGTTCGTCGATTCATTATCAACCATTAATCCATCCTGCTCGAACATCATTAAAAAAAAAACCTTCGAGTATCGTATTGTAAACATCGAAAGATGATAAAAAAAAGAAAGGTAAACAAAACTCGCAAATAAATTTTTGTTCAGAAACTTTATTTTTTTTCGTACACTAGTCGACAACTATGCATGCGTTTGGGAAGCTCGGACGTATGTAATTTTCATGAGATCCGAACAGTCCGTAAGTATCTTCGCAATAACAGCGGTTTCTTTGAATTATTTTTTTTTCTGAAGAACATATGGTTACTTTTTTCCGTAATTGATTTTTAAATTATACTGCGTTACATTACGTGTATAATCTAGAGTCCGTTCGCGTTAAAACGGTGAAATTCTCAAGTTAGCTGCCGTCATCAACGATTTCATCAGCGCCTAACCAATTCGTCAAGTTCGCAGGATCATCGAGTAAATTCTAACCTCCATTTACCGACTGCACCGAAGCGTCATCGTCAGAATGATTTTTCTCGCGAAATCAAAACGCTTCGTCGCATCTGCCGTGTCCGTCACGAGCAACGTAATAATAATTAATCTAAACCACGTGCTAGACAATTTACACGAGTTCGTCCGAATTAACGCGAAGTGACTACATATACATATATATATTTATATACAGTGGACCAAAGAGACAGGGAACTCCAAGATTAATTTCTTAATTTTATAAAAATCCAAGAGCACCATGACTCTCCGAGCCACTCGGTATCAATTAATAAAGTATAATGCCTTAGTACTAAAACTTATATCGATATATTGCACATCTGACAACAGTTACGTCTTTTAAGTACTTAGGTATAGGAAGTGTTCGCTAATATTTCTTTTCAAGTTTTCATCATGCTTACCAACACCCTGTGTCCTCTTTCATAATTCGTCATTTCCCTTTACCATTTCCTATACTCTTTTCTTTTTTTATTATCTCTTCCTTCTCGCACGCAATATGCTCAACCACTCACACATGCATACATACAGACACACGTTCTTATTAAATGCACTTCTTACTTCATCCTCTTCCTTTCTTTCTTCGATTCTCAGAACGCAACACATTATATATATATATATATATATTTTTGTTCACTTATATCATTCTCACGCAACGGGCTCTCCTAATATATCTTGAGAAATTCGATAATTCGATAGTCACTAGGTCCTTTCCAATCGATTCGATGTGTCTCTCGTCACTAGGTACAGCATTCGTTGCGACCAGTTATCCATTGTCAAGTCTGAAGGCGGTCTTCGTTATTTCCGTTTTATAACAGTCCGGCACAATGGGCCGTTCACTAGCGAAGCGATCTAACATCTAATTGTAAGTAGGTCGTTGCTTTTTCTTATTTCTTCTCTTAATCGTATTCAATCGTTTTTACCTTGTGTCGTTGCATTAATGCTTCTGCATGCCGTGCGATTCACATCTTTTTTAACCAGTTTCCTTCCTACGTACATAAACACACGTTTTGCCCCTAACGCTTTCTAAGTACAGTGAAAATTATATGTGATTCATTCGTTCCTACAGGCTCGAGACTTTTTGCCTCAAGGCGGGCATATTTAGGTGCTCAGCCGTTTCGATGAGATTTTATGCTTTTCGACTGGCTTGAATGAGGAAATATGACAGAAAAAAGGAATATTATCTTCGATTCGTTAATTATAGATTCGGACCTCGCGAACAGAGGTCTCCTTTCGTTGATTGGGACTATCCACTTAGGTACATTGTTTGTTTCGTTCTTTCCGACTCGTCGTATGCACGAACGACGTGAATTAAGAGTCGACTGTTCGTTGAAATATTTCGATTCGTTTTTTTTTTTGAGACACGGGAAGTCGACGATTACGTCGCGTACATCTTGTAGGTCTAGAAAGGACATAGATACCCGTTCTGGTTCGATCGAGAAATTGAACGTCGCGCCTACTTGAATTTTTTTTCAATTTTCAGCGCCTATTTCAGCGTCGAAGTTAAATGCCCTTGCGAGGATTAGGTCGCTCCTTAATTATTTTAGGTTAGGTTAGGATTTCTTTGTTATTTATATAAGAATCTCATATTCAGCCGATCTTCGTTGGTTCTATGGGATCCATAAAGTCTTAACGCTTCCGTCTCGATGAGACGATACTTAAAATATGGAGGATCCATCGGATTTTTTTCTTGGGGTTAATGGAATTTCGATCGCTTCCGTCTTTCGGATGCGATCAAGAATACTCGAGATATCCTTGTCACAGGAAGTGCCCTCTGATATCATCCATAAAGAGGTGACCCTGGTGATCATCGCAATTCTGATTCGTCGATTGGATCTTGATGAGGAAGAAAAAGCTTGGAGCTTTTCTTTTTCATCCGCGAAGGATTCGGATTAAACCGAAGCGTGGAGCGTGCTGGTTTGCGGTGCCGGCGGATATGACGTATTTCCGGATCCAGTCGAGGGCTGCAAGCTCAGTTGCAGCTGATGCTGCTGGGCTTTTGCCCTGAGACACGCGATGCTCTCGTTTCTGAGTTGTTCGGTGTCCTGGACGCCTGTGGGAATAAGAATGCTTTTCCTTTAACCATGGGATGCAACCAGTGAGGGAGCTGGATAGAGGATGGACGAAGAAAGACAGGATGGACGTCCAAGGAGAAAAAGGAAGCGAGAGAAACGGACAAAGGGAAAGAGCAAATGAAAAGATGGCAGAGACTCCGGGCAAATCGAAAATCGAAGGTTTACTTGCCCGTGGAGGAGGAAGGTCCCATTCCGTCTTGGCTTTCCTGTCCACTCTCGGAGCTGGCTGGTCCTCCTTGGTGGTGGTTGTGGTGAGGGCTGCTTCCGCTTCCGGTATGGTCATTTCCACTATCCTCACCCCCCGACTTGAGATGCTCCGCCGCCTCGATCGACTTTCGGTGCATCCCTACGGGCCCACAGTCAATCAGTTCTTGATTATTTTCGAAATCTTGGCTAAAGCTGCTTGTCTTAGACGATTGCGCTGATAGAGACGGACAGAAAAAGTTTCAAGATTTGCCAGAGGTTAGATTTTTCTGACTTGTTCCTTACTTTACAGGGGTGGCGTCAGCCGGAAACATAGCTCGAGAAATGTCAAGAGTATCAAATTACTGTACAAGGGATTGGTGTACTCAAATTTGGTCCGATTTAGATTTTCAACCTAATTCGCACGATTTATGCCATTATTGAGAATCCGTAGTCACTGACAAATATCTGTTACTATTTTTCAAGATTTCTCGCTTCACCTCGCGGATACCAAAAAATTTAATGGCAATGCGCAGTAGACAAACAGATATTTCTATTCCTCTCATAATGAACGTTCGAACTGAATTTTGTACGTCGAATACGTGCAAGGCGCAGACGTTGCACGTATTGTGCTTCGTCTGTGTACGATATTTCTAAAGACACAAGATTGACGGAGAAGGCTTACCTAGCAACCAGGGTGCGACAGATTCATTTTCCTTGGCACTTTTCAAGATGGTCTCCGGAAGCGGCAGAGAATGCCGCACCATGGCACCGTAGAGTCCATATTCCGCCATTATGGTACTTCTGCCCCAGCACTTTTCCGTTTTGCGCCACTTTGCTCTTCGATTTTGGAACCACACCTGCAACACGCGAAGCAGTTACGTTTGAGCAACTGAATTTACAAAATGGCGTACACCCCACGTATAATTCTCACATTAGCCCGGCCGACCATTTTACCCTATCTATCCAATTATCGAGGACACGGAGCAAGGGTGTGCACCCTCCTGCTCCATAACTAGAACGATTTGCCCATCTTTTGGGCTTGCTATCCTATTTTTCACGGGCTAACATCCCATTAGGCTACTTGTTAATGATTCCAATGATCGGACCACCTACGGTCCAGACGCGTGCCACGTTCAGCCGTTGGAGTTTCGACTTTAACGAACCGAATTTTTTAATGAGAAAATCTTGTATCTCTTTGAAATAACGTCAAGGGAAATTCACCATTAACGAAAAAAGTGACGTAACAAAATTTTATAATCGCACGAGTCTTATCACTACATCTATTTGGTCACGTTTAAGATTTCAAGCAGCTATGGTTGGCAGAACACGATTTTCACCGAAAAAAAATCCTGATAGGTGGAAATGAAAATAGGAGTGGAAAGAAGAAAAAAATGTCTAGTGTGATTGAAATTGTAATTGAGAGAGATTTGAAAATTTTTTTTATCGAATCATACACATTTGTCTAGTCCTTATCCTACGTGCTGTACGTGAGTCGCAAAACGATATTTAAAAGAGTAACGTGCATGATTGTCGCGCGTGCTGGAGGCAGCTAGGCTGTTTGCAAAACGCAGTAGGGTCCGCGCCCGAGGCCAGGGCGGTTACCAATTTGCACCAACAATGCTAAAGTCACCGGCAGAATTGGAACGTAATTCGAACGAATGGGAACACGTCGCCCTGTCAATTTGGACTGCCACCCTGAAATTATCTTTCGCTTACATTAGATGTGAGTGAATGAAGGTAAAAAATGTGTAGAGAACAAAAAATGTTATTATATATGAACCGCTCACGGTATATTATACATGTATATATAGAATTTATTTAATTCAACTACTTTTCTCTGTACCCTTTTTAAATACCAGTTTAGAGTTTTGTTCAAAATAATTAAGTGAAATTTCATATTCATCCGCTTGTGTACCCTACTGCGTATAGAGAATAACGACCGTTTTTTCTGTCGAATCGATACGCATTTAATAAATAATAGTTATAACTGAAAATACTGGTATAAAGATAATTTGAATATCACGTGTACGAGTGTCTGTAAAAATGTGAAACCTTGAATGTCAAGAATCATCGAATCGTCCATTCTTTTAGACAGATGGATATCGAGTTTCCGCTATTTCTCCATAATAGTAAAAAATACCAAAACATATAGTCCGCAATGCAGTGGTTATCGGACTTCGACGAGATGAGTAAGCTCGAAAGGGGGTCCTCTTTATTGGCACACCCGGTATAATAAGGAGCGAGTTTGTATTTAGTCGGCCATGCGCAGTACTCTGTTGGCGTATCATCGATCAGACCGACGACTGACTATTGGACCAAAACAAGAGGATGAGAATGGGAATGGGAATAAAGAGAGAGAGCGAGAGAGGGAGATAGGAAGAGAAGAAGAGAGAACAAAAGAGCCCCGAAGAGATATACAGATATAGATATATACAGAAATACATATAGCACTTGGTATATCTATATAGACACGGATAGACCTATGGTAGGGGAAGGTGGGACACGACGAAGGGATTGGTGGAAAGAGACAGACGGAAAGAAAGAAAGATAGACAGATAGAGAAAGGGAGGGGGAGAGAGAGTGAGAGAGAGAGAGAAAGACAGTTCCAATGGATTACCAATACACCGATGCAACGTAAAGTCAGGATGATAGCCCATAGCTCAAGTGTGAGACTACACCCACCTGCCAGCTCGTGCAACGACACTTGATGCGGTATGTTGTATTGAAACATTGAAGTATCGTGGCTCAAGATACAAGGGTCCTCGAAGATCTACGAAAAGCTTTTTGATTCGTGTGTAATGTCGTAAAAAATAATCGGCCGAACGATTTCCTATGAATTATCTTCGGTTATATCTTTCTACGTGTTTCTCGTATAGTCGTCACTTGATATGCTTAACTTGTTCGAGTATGACCTGCCAGTAGTAAATTCTGATATACTTACAGGCTTAATATCCTGCAACCTAATTGGAGATCTCGTTATTCTTCTTCTCATGAAAAATATATGTATATATATAGAGAGAGATTCCTTAATTTACAATTGGATGATAATGAGATCGGGGGACCATCTTTCTTATTATTTGCCGCTGCTATGAATTCGTCTGAGGAGACTTTTGAGATTCTTCTTTGACTCGCTTCAATGGACAGACGTCTGACTGTCTTTCTCCAGTGCCGATTCACTAGACTCTATATTGACTCTATTCGAGAATCTGACCTTACAGCGATAACCTGATCTGATAATGGTATTTATGACGGAAGGAAACGATGTGATAGAAAAAATTTTTTTGCAAAAAATAATAGTATGTAATGTCTGAAAGAATGTATGTATGTTTATTAATTGACTTTTTCTTGACGATGGGTACCATTGAAGATAATCGATTTCCGTTCGATCTGGAAGGATTTGGTAAATAGTAGGATCCGATAGAGGTCATAGGTAACAGGAGGAGATTTGAAGTAAAGCGAATCCCGAATCCGAATCGTGTTGAATGGAATCGAATGGAGGAATCAAAGGATACCGAATCTAATTTCCGATTCTGTGCGCCAAGGACTGATTAGATTCCCACAGCCGCAAAAGCCTAAGCCAATTAATCCGCGCAAATAAGTAACGAGTGTGTGAACCGAGCGCATTAACCCTGACGCGCGACTTATTTACCACGTAATACATGAATTCATCCCCTGGTTACACTGCTCAATAGTTAGATGGACCGAGGAGTGGACACCCTGCTGGGATATGCGGCACGCGTCGGAACATCATTACGCGCGGGACACTTGCTCAGTCAGGTCGACCAACCTTACAAACACTTATTACCCTGTACCATAGCCACGGATGCAACAGCATGTACTACGTAGATATCGCGTCGATGCCTTTGATGAGCAGTCAATGGTATTTGTATACCAATAATCCTGATTGAGACGCAATATAATTTTGTATGAATAAATTGAAAAACTTTGATAAATTGTTAAGTTTCTAGAAAGCGAGAAATTATTATTAGAATAATCATTAGAATTTGGATAAAAATAAATTTTAGTGGCAATGACTACAATTTTGTCCAAATTTCTCATTGTACGTCTCAATGGTTTACTTAGTCAATCTTATTGGAATTTTCATTGTCACTGGACAGTTTTTTGTTGTCCACGTACTCTTGTTCGTCCATCGCGACTTTAAAATTTTGTCCATATAAAATTGTTTGCATTGGAAATTTATAATTGTTTTTTATCGGTATTACGATTTATGTATAATAATTGTGTAATGGAGTAGAAAATAAAAATTTGCTTGTAACAATATCGCTTATACCGGTAGCGTGAATCAGTTTTTCCCTGAAAACGTAAAAATCAGTTGTGTCACATTTGAAGGGAGGTTAGGTTCGCGAATGAAAATTCCATTGAGTATTAAAAGAGAAAAGAGTGAGTGGAATTTTCGTCAGAGTCGATTCGTCGGGTTTTTAACGAGGGATGATTGTCGGATTCGCCAACGGTGGGATCATTGAATGGGGTTTCAAGGGATCCATAGTTTTCACATGGCTGTTTCAGTGGCCGAGAGTGGACGATTGGTACAAACGTGCAGGGGCTATTTTATTTTCTAACCGGACCAGCGAGAGTTCACTGTGAATGTTTGCTGCACGCAGACTCAGATCCGATAACGTTTCATCGGCAGAGAGGGCGTGGCAAGACTTCGGTCCATGTTTCTAACGTAATTCGATTATACGAGATTTATCTGTTACTCGTGTGTACGGGGATTCACCCACTTTCCCCCCGCCAACCCGCTAACCTGCCACCCAACTACCCCGACCACCTCCTATAACTCCATTTTCCTCTACGAGCCACGAGAGTTTATTAGAATTTATAAGCGGTCCCGTTGACAATCGCGCAACGCCCAAATTGGTGGATATTCCATAGATTTACGAGAGAACCCGCACCCTTATTTATTTGCCACCCGTTAACCGCGAGAGGGACTTTCCCAATGCGACATTATTGGTCAATTTTTGGGGCGAGACTCGCCCATCCGGAATTCATCGCTTTGTTTGTCGGAGACTTACGAGGCCTTTCTCTTATTCAGAGATATAAAAATCATTGACCGATTACCGATCGAGAAACCGCTAACTTCATACAAGATTGCTCCGAACAGATGACTACTTTAAAATATCGTTTCACCTATTTCTTTATCCACTCGATAAATTCGACAATCGTATCAATTCAAAAGTTCATATACAAACAAAACGTCTGTCCAATTTAATTTCGATCCACTGATTAATATTATCATTTAAAATTCAACAATCATGAATATCATTGTCGTTTAATAGTCGAAACAACCGAGTGACAAAAACGAGTCATTTATTGGTCGAAGAAGGACCTGCACTTTGTAGGATGCCTATTAATATAAATAATAGATGACAAGGGTGCCCCTCGATAGGGTGCACCCTTCGTTGAGTCGTAGAAGTCAAAAGCCGACGCGTTAAGCCATCCCCTTCGGCGTGAAATCATTTAATCATTTCGACAAGCGATAGAAAATTCATGAGCTCACGGTGCGTCTAGCACCAGCCAGCCAGCAGCAGCAACACTAGCACCGGCTACCCCATATTATGGGCCACGGTCTGCAGACAGCAAGGGAAATGATGATGGGGATGAAGATGAGGATTGGAATGGGGATGATAGCCCCAGCAGCCGCTTTTATGTGCGAGCGATAGTTCCTTCCGTACGACTAGATTATGAGCCTCGTGTGGGAATCGGTACGTGCTGAATCACGCGTGGAACAGCTCTAATTCGATTCTAATTTGATTCCGGGTTAAATGGCGCTAACAATTTCACCAACTGACTGCCGATAGAGAAGGAAAAGGTTTCGAAAGTCGGTAGGGTCCGGACCCTGATAATACAGTCGATTATAGAAGTCTTCGATTGTATAATCGTATTTGACAATATTTCTCTCTCTTTCTTTCACTCTCGTTTTTCCGATCTCTCTGTTGCATTTACGTTTTCTTCCTCTGGCGGCATTCCTTTGTACTACGCGAGAACCGACCAATCTTGAGCTCAATGAGTGCTGCAGAAATATATTATGGTGCGAGAGTGTGGTAAGGGCGGCGGGCGGGGGAGGGGGATACGTTCAAGGGCTTAAGGGGGATTGCGAGGTGTGAGAAAATGGGGGGGGGGGATCGCGAGAAGAGGCACGGAGGCATCACTTAAAGGATTGATGGAGGATTGAATCAAACAGAGACGACGTTCGCCCCGCAAACTTTTTTTTTTGTGAGATTCATCGCCGCCCGCCACAAAGGTCGCTCGGCAGAAGAAAATGAAAAAGCTCGTTGTATTTTAGACGCAATCAATTTGAGTCGCACCGCTCGTAATGTTCATCCGAGGACAGGCGAGCTCTCGAGTATTTAATGCGTTGTAGCTTTGTAGCCCCTCACACCCCTCTTCTGTGTCAGAGAGACACTCACACGCGGGCCCTTTCCACGTTGCGCGAACATCCAAAAGACAAAATCAATAGCAGCGCAGTGACTAACGCCTAATTTCGCGTAATCCTTTATGCGAAATCACGGGCCGACGTTTAGACGTAAGATGCGTTTATTCTATTTTTATCCTACTCGCGCTCCAGTTACGTAATACCAATAAGTTTGATTTAGCGCCCTGAGTGATTTTTGACAAATTATATTTACTTATCGGTGGTTGTTATTTTTTGCCTTTTCAGTTCGATATATGAAATGTGTCGTGTTGATAATAATTATCAAAATTAAAAAAAAAATTTAACTAGCTTCTTTGCCTTCGGATACTTTGGATTGATACTTCGGAGCTTTTCTTTTTCTCGATGAAAAAAAATGATACGTCATGGGAATTAATGACCGGGGGAAAATATCTGCTCGATCATTCGGTATACCGTTCTCGGGCCGTTGAAGATTTCCATAATCCCTTAACGATGGTCAAATACGAAAATATTTATTTTGCCGAGTTGAGAATAGCTAATTTCTAAGACCCGAACCGTGTGTACATAGCGTCAGACCAGCTCTTGGACACATAATCGAAATTTTTCCGAATCCCTTTAGATTACTGGGAAGGATACACCAGCTGTCAATCTTGAGAGGAAGCTGCTACTCGAGAGCGTCTTTTTTTATTAAGGATACGTGTCGTGGGCTTTGGTATTCTTTGGGAATATACATGTTAATTTTCGTGAAATAACATTTCATCGTGTATCCGTTTAACGGGTGTGCGATAAAAAATCAAATTGTACTGGACAATCATTTTTTTGAATGGGTCCGTACAGCGACGATGACAGGAGCACGAGTTCTGCGGTTAGTAGTAAAACGAGTAAGTGCTATTGAAAAATCCTTTTCAAATTGTAAACTACAATTTTCCGGTCCATTTTCATATTACGAGCGATGTTCAACTATTTCCATTCATTCCCACCGGATCTGACAATATTCTACTGCAAATATCTACAGCGATTACCAAGGATCGAGTCACGAATCGAATCCGTATAGTACGCTCGGCCATATGCAGATGGCGCATAACGTTCCCACATATCCCTTATTCACATATTCCATCTCCTTCCGCAAATACATATAGAGAATAATTTTTTATCGATCGATCTTATTTCGTACACCCCCTACGGTGAAACATTTTCAATACTATACAAAAGCGACAAAAATATGTGTCCCAAAGAAAATATTTGAATCGAAAGATAATTTCCCATACATCCACAAAATGGCGTATGTGCGCCAACTTTGAATTTCCTTAGCGAGCATCCATTCAAACAACTGTCATTCTTACGTATGTATAGTAAAGTGTAAGAAATGAGCGGGATATTTAAAAACGAATATTTCCCATAGACCCCTCATCATATCTCCTTTCGAGATATCTTAGCCTGAAAATTACCATAAATTTCTCGTGCGAATGGTAATATTCCCGTATAATTTTCCGCAACTTATGACATCGAGCGCCTACTAAACATAAACACAGAGTCTTGAGCTCGAGTTTCGCGGGTCATTTGAGTCGTTCCGCGCCATTACCCTTTCTTGGCTGTACTTTGGAGACAGAAAGGTCTCTAAGACCGAATCGCCTAGACGTGACTTGGGTCTTTGTCGTTCCAAACCGTCATCGAAGAGCCTAGGATATATCTTCTAGCCGTAAGGAGCACGAGCCAGAATCAGAGGGACTGGAGTCACGCCGAGTTTTCTCGACTCGACTGCAATATCATTTTCGCGATAGTTACGGCGTTCTGAAAGTCAGAACCGCCAAATAATGCAGTTGTTTGCGAAATAGCCTACGAATGGAGATTTTCAAAATTGAATTATATGAGAGGGGAAGAGGGGTGGCTCTTTACGACTGCATTTCGTCGGAATGACCCTGCGCGCACCACGTAACCCCGGCTTGGGAACGACGTCGGAAACGTCATTACGACGGCCATTTTGTACGTCGGAGTCGTCCTCGGCTCTCGGCCAGTTTGCACGATTTTGCACCGCGTCGCTTCGTTGTCTGTGCTTTATAGTTTACAGCCTCGTTTTCGACATATTCACTTTTCTCTGTATACCGAGTGTCCCTAAAGCAAGGAACCCTACCGTCGGTACTAACCTAAACTATGCCCGTAACAACTGTACGGTTACGTATAGCGAAAGCAATGGCGCTCGATGTCCACTGAAAGTTCTATCAAAAGTTTCGGGAGGAGCGTCCGATGATTCAGCCGGCATCGTGATGATCGTGCAGGATTAAACGTTCCGAATGGCCTCCCTACCTGACGAGTCCGTGAGGCCAGACTGTTTTAACGAAATTTCAATGGCGCCTGCAACGTTAACCGGGGTCTTCGACAATGGTGCCCTGTTGTCAGGAAGGGGGCTACCTTCAGAAGAACCTTTGTCAGAAACTGGCAGGCTACGGAGTTGGATGAGACATCGAGGAGCTTCGGGATGACTTGTTACTTGTAAATGCGTCTGCTGGTTGCTACTTGAAGTCAATTTTTTTTAGCGGACAAATTTTATTTGTATATGACGCGTGGACCATCGCGCGATTGTGACTCCCGTCAAAATTCTTCGACGATAGAAACGCTAATACCGGGTTGGGATCTGGTCGTCTTGTATTCTCCAGTCACGGAGTATATTTTTCAGGGAATCACTGGAGCTTCTTTGCGACCCGGACAATACACATTTATGATTTTATTTACCGAATCAAATTGAACGATTACTATAGCCTGTGTGTCACTTGAATTATGAGAAAGGTAGAAAAAGATCGAGTGATCTTTCAAGAAATTCAAGAGATCAATAGAAACACACGT
Organism: Trachelus tabidus; assembly: GCA_030142655.1. Classification (NCBI taxonomy): domain Eukaryota; kingdom Metazoa; phylum Arthropoda; class Insecta; order Hymenoptera; family Cephidae; genus Trachelus; species Trachelus tabidus. The sequence continues at coordinate 275,455 of JARQTI010000023.1, forward strand.
GTCGCGCAAACAACGTATTAACGATGTGTTCTCGAAGGGATAACTACGTGTGTGTCGCAGCGTAGGGAAGTACCCTTTTCATGGAATTTGGCCCAATTATACCTCTACAGAGACCAGGACCACGTACGACCAGGACCATGGTACTAATCCAATAACCATCCAATAGCAACTCGCGATATAATTTTGTTGGAGACCCCCAGCGATATCGATCCTTCGGTAAAGTGCGCGTGGCCAGACAGGCTATAATTTTGGCGCCCCCGCAAAGGAACCGCAGGCCGGAATTAAGTCCGTTTGTCGGGAAAGTCGTCGCGCAATCAGACGCAGGATAGTCGGTTAGTAGGATAGCTTCGAGATAACGAGCGGTAGGCGTCGGGACGCTGCACGAGGCTGATCTATCGTTTCCATCGCCGCGGGTGGGAACCGTCGCTTATTTCGATACTTGCCCTTAGAAAATTCGAAAGAATTGCACGGGAAGTCTGCGGAGGACAGTTCGATTAACCACACTGCGGGGACACCGATAGCTTTCAAAAGAGCCTCGTTTTCCGGTGATCGAATCTTTTTTCGAAATCCCTGACATCGCGTTTTCGAGTGATATTTTTTTTCGATTATCTTCGGTTTACAAGGGTAATTCGAAGTTTTATGTACTCCTTGCCTTGCCTCCGCGCTCGCGTCGGTTTTGAGAATTTCTTTCAGGACTTTCGCAGCGTTTCCGCTACGTTCCTCGTGCAAGCTGAGACAAAGGAAGCGCACGTCCCGGGAAATTTCTGTTTCCAGAAATTCACGAGAAGGGAGTCTTCGCACCGTAAGCAATCGGGATATGGTCTCTACTAGACGGCTTCATCTTCCTAAATTGAAAAGTGCCTCGAGTACTACGTGACACTTCGTAATGGGACCACAGGAACAAAACAAAACAAAAGTGCCACTAGCTGTGTCCCAGAAGTAATTACAAACAACCAATTTGAAAATTACCATTGACCATTAATAAATAAAAGTTCTCCATATAATATTTCAAATTGACAAAATTTTCAAGCTTCGAATACATCTCTTGAATTTACTAAAAGAAATTTATTACCCATCAAATAAAGCATATGATATCAAATCCAACCCGATGACTCTTATACCAGCATCTTTCAATCATGTTCATAAGTATAATATATAAATAAAATGAAAAAGTGCCTACACCCAAGATGACGAAAAAAACAGCTGAACAAATTATCACGTCCTCGCTGAATTAAACTAATTAATTAATTGCGGTGATTGATTCAAATTTTGGAAATTTATTTGTGTACCTACACGCACGGCATTCCGGTAGCTGACAGACAATTCGCGTAGGTTGACGGTAACGCGGCAAGTAACCTGTCGACGATCAACCGAAGACTAATAAGCGGGCGGCCATTAATAATTAATTTACTCCCTTGTAGGCCCAGCTAACTCAGCCTAATAATTTAATCAAGAACTGACGCGTCACGGGCTGCCTAACAAGTAACAAGGCGTACTCCTGTCAGAGCACAATTTGATAATCGTTGTAATTTCGTTCGAAGGCGGAAACGGTTTTCGACGCCAATTGACTGCTCGCCCCTTCGGATGGCCGGGGCCTAAGCCTTTCTTCTCGTACACCTGAAACGCCTTTCGTAACTAGCGACGCGTATCTGGCAAGGAGGAGCAAGGAGACAGGGGGGCGATACAACGCTCGTCCCTTCCTGCGGCTAGGCAAATGCACGCTTTTCTTTTGCCCCATTGCCAACGGTACGTAGCCGCAATGCTAATAGCCGCTACCACCGCCAGAGCGACCGTCGCCGCCGCCACGCGTTGCGGCTGCTAGTTCAAGAAGGGAATCCTATTGTCTCACTTTTCATTCCGTCCAGTCATCGGACGTAGAAATTACGTTGAAGATTATACACGGTACACGGGCATGCACGCTCAGACGTCTTTTTAGCTGTCGTCGAATGTCTGACGGCCTAATCGTGCACCTGTCTCATGCGCGTTCTTCAATCTTTTTTGAGAATATAGTTTGGGTGACGGGCGAGGTTTCTTTTTGAAAACGGTACTAGGTATCGTGCGTCGGTATTAATGGCGGCACGAAAGACACGGTGAGACCGAAGATTTCTGGCAGATTCGTACTTGTTAGGTTATGTCGCTTTTCTTTAAAAATAAACTTATTTGCCATCACGATGTTTTCAACGGAAGCTATCACAAAATTGGTAGTTTTTTCTGTCAAATTTGGGAAAAGTTTCCTCGAATCGATCGGAAAATGGCTGTTGGGGTTGATCGTGGAAGCCATTTTCTAGAGACGAAAAATCATAAGCAGGTATAATAAATTCTCATTACTGTCTGGACCGACTCACGAGTCAAAATGGACTGTCCGACACTTGTCCAAGATTGAAAATCTTCAAAAAAAAAATTCGTCAAACACAAGCATCAGAATGTCCGCGTATCACAGCCAGCCGGTAATGAGACTTTACCCAGACAAAAATCCCAGCAAAGACTCGACCAAGACTCCACCGAGTTGAGAGGTACTCGATCGACATCAAAGAGACTTTTCTCAGACACGTATGATACTTAAAAATTTTTAGCACAGGATATTCATACGGTAATTCAGACTTGCGTATATTTCCCGGAAATGGCAGGTGCGCGAGAGTCAATACAGCAATAACGCTCAGCCGATGCTTACGAGCTCGTATAATTTCACCGAGTAATCTCTCGTACGAAACGCAATACAGGACGGAGTACAGGCGGCAAAGAAAGAGAGGAAGAAAGTAAATGCGAGACTGAGCACCGGGTAGTGGGACCAAAGAGATTGGTAGAGAAGGAGCAAACACTCTCGTAGAAAAATATCCCGTTAACGATTACCAGCCCCTCTCTGCGGGCTCGTTATTGTGTCCCCTCGCAGAACTTAGAAACAAAAGACGGGTGGAAGGCGTGCGCTGATTGGCCCGCGTGCCGCGGCCCGTTGTGCTGATTGGCCCGCGCGACCGCACCCACCCTGCAATGGCCGCTTTGTCGGTGTGTACGCGCCAGTACGTTCAGCGCGCACCCCTTCGCGCTCTCCAGATTATATCAAAATATAATCACTACCCGGTATACAACCCGCGTCTATGCTCCATCCCGTCTACGGGCCTTATTGCAGCTCGCCGCGAGCCCAGCATACAGAGGACCTTGTTCCGAAGCCACCATGCGGAAACCGATTCCGCGCATAGTCTACCGTTTGCCGTAACTAACCTTCGCACCTAGGGAAAATTTTGCCTTTATACACCCGCTTCTTGGACCTCACGGCTTTCTCGGCCTTTCCCTCTCTATTCATTCGTCCCCTTTATTCCGTTCAGCGCCATTGCCAGCCTTTTCCTCCGCCGCCGACTCTCACCCTTCGCACTCTTTGCTCAACTCGCTTCCTTATCTCACCTCGCCATTTGCGACGTTCATACGATCTGATCCTGTATCCGGTTATCTCTTCTCCCTCTCCACCTTTCACGTTATGATCCTTTGTCATGGATTTACTTGGTATATCTATATTCCGTTACTGGAATTCTCTATTTTTTCCTCCCCTCTTCCCACTAGTTCGGTATTTAACTTCCTTTCACTGTTTAGCTTAAATTTGAATTTTAGTACGTTTCTGCTCGCTGTTCATTATTATTCATTTATTCCATTGGATGTGTTCTGTTAGTGCATGGCGAAATGTACGTGGAGGCGCCACTGGGAATAACGACAAGTGAAGAGTGGCCGAGTGTATCGTGACGTGGTACGATCGTTAATATATATTATTGTCATTTGACGTGTAGGCTGTGATCATGTATTTGGTACGTAACGTAGCACCGTAACCCCGCTCACCTGTATCCTGTCCTCGGGAAGATCCGTTCGAAGGCTGAGCATCTCACGGGCGTAGACGTCCGGATAATGGGCCTCCTTGAAGGCTGCTTCCAGCTCCTCCAGCTGCTGGGACGTGAAGATCGTCCTGGAGCAACAACCATATGAACCTAGTTATATGCCATTACAACTTTTCCCCTAAATCTACCCTATCTCTCGGAATCTCGAGTATACTCGCGACCTCATCTCGTCGGCATTGTCTGAGGGACTGTACCATGTAAAATAGCGTAATTCGTAAAGACAGGTATATGTGCTCTTGAGGAAGTGGCGGATTCGATGGCAGGTGATAATTTTTATTTTCTTAATAATCAGAACCAACATGAGAGACTGAGGTCAAGCTTGGACTGACCTTTGAGCTCATAATAAATATCGTGAATAATTTAAAAATTATAGGCATCAAGACGCTGGGAAGCAGCGTTCCTAACGTATGTATTTACGACTTAATTGAATCATTGCGTAAAATGACAAAAGTCAAGTTGGCCTGACGCTTTCTCTATCGTGTGAAGACCCAATACGGACGCGGACAAATTCGACGCTAAGACGCCCAATTAGTAATAATTTGACAAATTGCCGGTTGCAGCAAATAGGCAGGCATCTGTTGGGCTCGAAATTCTTTCGAACCGAAAGTCACTCTCTGGACGATCATCATCTCGTTAACTTGACTAGTTCTGCTTCACGTTCGAATCGGCCGCTAGATCGATCCTCGATCCTATCGATTCTTGATCATAGATCGCTGATCGTTCCACCTCGGCTAAGACTGACACTTCGCTTTGTTCATGGCTGTGCGTTATTATGAAGGGCGTTAACGAGATTTCGTTAACGTTGACACTGATGAGAGTGCGAGCGTCATCAAGGCAAAACAGTCATTCCGGTCGATCGCAATACTTAACATTGGACCACGTGGCAATATTCGATAAAATCAAAAGGATGACACTAAATCGATATTAAATAAACAAAAATTTTAGCTTTTGGACAAGAGTAAAATATTTTACAGATTAAAAAAATAATTTTTATACGGGAATTCGAACTTTTATGAAAATCGACATCACGCTCTGGGAAACATGTTGCGAGGTTCGTGAGAGCGTGGTGCAATATAAAATGGCGCTGCGCGTTGCGAAATGGCCAGGACGGAATGCGAAGGAATTCTGCGGAGACACGCGTATGTTAATATTGCTTTGATATATTTAATTTGTCAAGAATTTTGTAAGTGTACGACTGAGTGGCAATATCTTTGGTGGATGACCTTTTCAGGAGGATTCCTATGATATGTAAAAGTCCATAGTCATTCCACAACCTGTCATCGTCTTGTTAGACCGATCATTGAAAATAATGCACACCGTGTTCTGGCTCTTAAGGTTTATTAGCATTTATGACCTCTAATTTCTTCAAAAGGAAATGTGATGATCTGTCGGTTATGTCTTGTAAGGCCATTCAGGTTTCTTGATTGCTTGGAAATTGTTCGTCAAGCGTTCAAAATGATTTTACGAGATGAAATTTTAAAGAAAATATATGTACTTTTGTTTACCTATTTTAAATTAAAAGCAGTGATATAATCGTATATCACATACGATATATATTCTATACTATACAGTAAGATGTGATGCTTATAAATTTATTTGACACTCAGATTACGTATATTATCATTAGGTGATCTGGTGTTGGGTACAGTATTCGTTAAATGTTATTGTTCGATTACGATCAGAAACTCACCTATGACGACGTTTTTTCTTCTTCTTTTTACTGTAACCAGGAAGTCCGTCGACTGTGAAGTCTTTGCCCGACTCGATATTATGCCCGACGCCTAGAAAAATACAGAAAAAAAATTACAATGTAGTTTCAATAACTATTCAGATCTGATTTATAGTTAAGGGAAAATAGCATTATAAAAGTTGAAATTGTAATGCGAAAATGGTTGAGTGGTAATAAAAGAGAGATATATAGTAGAAATAGTCGTTAGAAGTGGGTAATGTAAAAAAATAAATAAAATGAAAAAAATAGTATATGCCCGCGTCTCATAATAGCAATTACGAGAATTCATTAAATCTGCGCCAGCAGTAACGTGTTTCATTGAATTTGACGTTCATTATTTTATTCTATAGCCTGTAATTGATAACCATCCGAACGAGTGTAGAGAGCAGGTAGACGTAGAGAAGCCCGTATATCAAATTACCCATTATAATCAGCTTAGCGATTCTCTAGTTCGTCGTTATTTCATTGTTGGATAAATCGCATTAACTAGCAGGGAAACTGAGAGGTTAAAATTCCGAATGACTCGAATAAAAAGCATACTGAAAGCACTGTAAGTTGTTTGGTAGAATTAGACTAGTGAGTAGGAACTGATATGAATGACATGTAAAAATATGGTCTACCGGATAGATAAAGACTGAAAAAGAGAACAAAAATAAATCAACGCGATATTTAACAACGAATGATTTCAGAAGATATTTAAAATAAATTTACATAAATGAACAAAAAATATAATAAGTTGAATTCATCTCTGACTGTACTGACTGTACACCTACTAGGCGACGTCATAATTATTTCCGAAATCGTATGGAAAGTCAAAGTGAAAAAAATTCAAATTTTTTAGCTTGTCAGGGGAAGGAGTATTCGGTGGTAAACAAAAACAATAATTAATACAAAATGCAGACCAATTTATTTAGGCAAGATAAAAGTCCTCCTTCGCTAGGATACGTAGGTTGAAAATAATTATTAATTATAAATTAATTTTGAATTAACGAGTGAAAAGTTCAGAGCGGCACGGCAGTACAATAAAGGCCAAACCCTTCCCCGACATCAGCCATGCGCCGTTACAAGTTCGCAGTAGGTATGTACCACCGCTAGTGGCGGCTAATTAACTATTAATTACGAGCTTAATCCCAATTATATATCCCTTGACTAATTGGACTCTGAAACACTGCTGACGTCACTATGGAGCGCTCCCAACTCGACTCGCGCAGTTTACCTAATCGTGAACTCGTGCTACTCCACGGCGTCGGGGTTAGAAAAGAGACTTTGGGAAATTTTCGGAACAAAGCTGACGGTGACGAGACATCGGCCATATGGCTGGTTCTAAGCACTCGTCAGAGCTCTTTTAAAAAGTTCCAGTGCAGCCCGTCCCGAGTTTCCCCCCCCTCCACCCTTTGCCCCTTGTCACTTTTTCCTTCGAGTTTACCTTTTCCATGTGGTTATTAGCCACACGTTAAAAAAAATTAAATTAATAACGACGCAAGTTCGTATAGTACAAAGACAGTTTTTTTATAGAAAAATAGCAGCGACCTCATCCGCATTCAAATTTCCTGGTTCATTTCCCCTTTCAAGTACTCCTCAAGTATCCTTTTCACGAAAATGCGAAACTACATATTTCAAATGCAATTATTAACACTTAACGCGAAAATACGTGATGCATTGTTTGTCGAAGCCAAGGAACCCTCCTCTTTACGCCCCCGCCGGTATATTTCTTACAGCGCTTAAAGTGCACTTATTCAAGCCGTGCTGTTGAACCAATCGTTCTATTAGGCGACAAAGAGTCGGCACCTGATGGATATCGTAAACCTCTCTTTTCAAGAGAGGAAAAAAGATGAAAAAAAGTCCAAGTAATTACCGTTAATTTCATAAAAAATTTTTCTCCAGAGGCATACCATGGTAATTCAGTCAATTGGACATTTCTAGATTAATGACTGAATGCAACAAAATGATTTCTACTGTAGACCAGTTAGTGTTTCAAAATGTCGGTACTGCACAACGAGATCGATGAATCCTATACCAAACGGTACGAAGACCTTCAAGCGAATTGCTGTAAGCAAATCAATTAACGAAATCCAGTTAGCGTTTGCCAGAGTGAGTCTAGAACCCTAATGCACGAAACGTTAGGTGGAACATCGATTGTCTAATTCCTACTGGATCTAATCCGTTTGCAGTACCAGCCTCAAGGGACCATCCGAATCCCTCAGGAGACCAGGGATTCAATGCTGGCTGTGGTGAAATCCTGGATCAGCGTAGACCGGAAGACGGCGTAGATCGGTATCAAGATCGAGTGCAAGTACGTAATTGGATAACCTATAAAAATGTTCTAAATTCTTTGTTACGACCTTTGACCTCGAAGTAGAGAACTTGCAATATCATTGATGACCACAGTGAACAACACTAAGGCGAATCTCCTGAATGAGAAGTAGCTGCTCCTCTGTTTTTAGTCGAGCCTCAACGACGCATGGTGATGCTCATTCTCTCGGAAGTGCAGCGCGTGCTTCGTTTTGTTTTGTCCCCGTGAGTGTCATCGAACATGGGAATAGAGGATTACGTGGAGCAAGAGCCGGTGAAGACTCCCGGAAGAGAGGGCAGAAAAGACTGGAATCATTTAAGGGAGGCCACTGTCTTGGTTTTCGCGGAGAAGCAAGCCTCTATAGAGAGAGGGAATCTGGCAAGAGTCGGCTCTCGAAACACCCTCGCATCAAAAGGGTGGTAGTTTCGCCGCTAAATATATTCAGCCGATACGCACACACAGTGCCCACTCCCGGTATAGGGGTTGGTACTGGGCGAGGGTGTGCTGCTCTCGGGAACTCGAGGTTGTGTTGGTATACCGGTTACCAGGCAACCGGCAATAAAGGAGCGTGGATAGCCAATGGCGGCCCTCAAAATACCCCTTCGTCTAACACGGCTTGTTTCCCGTGCTTAAGAGCGAGACAGAAGGAGCTTTTGCTTTAGTAGCTGTTAAGGCTTTAAAGCCACAACCCTGTGCTAAAACGGGCATTCGTCGGGCCTCTAGTTTGGATAATTGATATTCTAATACATGAAAATTGGTAAAGGTTTTACTTACCAGAGCCACTGGTGCCACTATTATTGTCAGCAGTGTTATCGCGTCTACCGTTAGAAAGGAACGCTATCTATACTGACTCTTGACTACCGGGTACTTTTTTGTATTGTTTTTTTATCTCCTATTTCATCTCACTCTACCACTGTTTCTTTTGCTCCTTACCTTTGGAGCTTACTCCCTTTGTCCGTCCTCAACCAAAATTCACACCTTTTCTCTATATCTTCCACGTCCGTCCGTTTCTCGTATTTTATTAACGTGCCGGTTCAGCCTGAACTAGCATTTCCTTTCTGGTAGTGACCCTGGTCGATCCGCTAAATTTCCACATACTCTTTGTACGCTGCATGACCTTAAGTAAAAATTTTATTTTTTAAGTCGAGGACCCGCCGACCTCCTACCTAGGCCTGCATTGACCCAGTGAAGACCTGGACACGTTTTAAAAATACGGTATAAAACTTCTACCAGGGATCACGTATTTATGGATTTTATACGTGCTATACTTTACGTAGGTAACTTAGCTGACTATGTCCTCGGATGTAGATTTCGATTGATTAACGAGTCGGTTGCCTTGATCAGAGTCCCACGTTGCAGTGAAAATTAGATTTAATCCCAGCGGCAAGTAGCTTCTGTCAATGGAGGCGCGACTAATAGGCTACCCACGAGGATGGGTACGATAGAGTTTGCGCCTGGCAAATGGAAACGTGCGAAATGTATCTACACGTCGTTACGTCGTTACGCGGACGATTGTGTGTGCCCTGCGTCTCGTGGGAGGATGACTGGGTACAGCACGTAGTACGCCCCTGGGACGTCTTGCGACCACTTGTCCGTATTAAACGGGTACTAATCCCGAAATTTAATTTGAAAATCTTTTCACCCTGGTCCCATTGCCAGTCGCTACCCACGATAAGGCCACCTCTCTCCATAACTTCACTACGCCACAACACGGCCGAAGACGCTTTAAACCCGGAATTACGTCTTTGTCCGAGATAATTGAAAATTTATTTCGGCTCGTTCCCGTTCGGTGCCCCGGTCGACCCTGAAGTCCGTGGATTTTGAAAATCCCAACGCTACTCGCGATCCGGGCAATGAACAGCCTTTCACATGCTTCCGTCATATGGACCCACGCGTCACTCCCTTTTTACGAGACACCAGTGACCCGTTTGCGATAGTTCTACGTCCTACCGTCTACCCCTTTACGCCGGGAAATAACGCTGCTTTCCGATTTGATACGCTAGCCTATACTTTCGTCACGCCTTTTGGATGACTTTGCTATTCTTCCTTCGTCCTTCTCCCACCTTCGTCAGTCCTTCGACTCCGTGCTCCCTTTTCTCTGGTCTCACGACACTGACTCCCCCGTTGACGTCTGGAAGCCACTACGACGTCGACGTCGAGGCGCCCGTGGGAGATCGTCCTCGAGAAGGGGTGCATCGACTCATGGATTTTTCAGAGACGCGTCAGAGCGTAAACAGTGTTTTCAATAATTTTGAAAGCACCAAAAAAATCGATCTTCCTTTCCATGGGCTAGGCGATACATCGCACGGGGGTGTGTATGCCTAAGGGTGGTGGTTCGTGCTACTAGGGTTATAACATGCCTGTATGTAAACGTGTGTATACTACGAAGGGTTTCGGAGGAGACGGAGGTGAGGAACGGAGTCGGCGTTTGGTACTCAGACATTTATGTTGTTGCCGGCAGGGCGAATCGAGGGTCGCCCGCGCGGACGGAGTCCCTGATCCATCCCCAGGGATGTTTCGCTAGATTAGGGACCCCTGTTCGTTTTTGCTAGACCATGCAACAACGTGTAAAACACTTGTAACGGAGCGACGGCTTAGGGTAAGCTATACTAATGTTCTCGCAATTTCACTCGCGCGGGAACAGGATTAATTCAGTTAATTCGTTCTCGGTCTAGCATTTGATTTTTTTAAAAATTGTAAGCACATGTTTTGCAATAAAAAAGACGGGCCCTTTGGCACATACGAAAATACAGCAGAAGCGAACGCGCGCACGCGGAGGCTTCCCGCCATCCTGGGAAAAGTGTTGCCAGTATACGCGTGCAAAGGTGGGAGAGAAAAGGACGAATTAAAAGGAAATTAAAATCGTTTGAGGCGAATAAAGTAATTACGAGCATTTGCCAGAGTGCAAATTTGATGCATGGCTAAGTGCGCCGAGGAATAATTGGAAATGATTTTGACGAACGGAACGGTGTGTGTAGGCGCGTTGCCTTTTTTTCTTCAATTTCACACCTTGCGGCTAAGAACGTACACCAAGGGTCTCTTGCTCCATTCTACGTCGCGAGGTGGTAGCCATATTGAAACCCTACACTCTAAGAAGGGTGTGAATATTATGATGGCCACGCATTGAAATGCCATTCGCGGACAAAGGGCCAAGTGTTGATTGCCTAAAAACAACTTTTTTTACTTTCGCACTACAAGGCACACTTTGTTCCATGGCATCGTTGCGTCTTGTCCTGACGATAGTACGGGTCTTCTAAGAATCTAGTACCTTGCACAGGTACCAACAACAGACAAAATTTGAGCGAACTTGAAATTAAAATTTGTGCCAACTGGGTAGCACGAATTCTTTATGGTGCTGATCTTAGTGGCTACTATCATTATGATGATCAAAGTGAATTGTTCTGGTAAGCAAGGGAGAAAATTCGGGGTCCGACTCCGTTTCGGTTCATAACATGAGGTAAACTGGGGCCAGAACCTTGCGATTCCTGAAATAAATTTGCTTTTGCCGTACGAGCTCGGTGCACTATGGCAGCCCTTATGTAATATACCGGTAAAGCTAGCTACCCCTTTCAGTTGGACAGTGGCGGCATAAGTCAGGAATTCCTGGCACGCAGTATATTGCACGGGGGTGCGGTGGTTATAAGCTATAGTCCCTGGCGTGGCATGGCATGCACAGCCATTTACTTCATTATGTCATTAAGCTTAATGGCCCTGGCCCTAACACGACTTTAGGCTATAGCCACTTCTACAGTCTGTCCCCATTACCTCTCCCGTCCTTGCCCATCTCCGGCTGCACCCGTCCAAATGAGCATTGACTTTACGCGATGACCATCACTCTCTCACGCCTTTGCGTTAGAATTTTCGCGTTACCCTATTCGTGCTAATTTTTTTTATGAATACATTATTACACAACTTAGACTTTGTCTAAATGGACATTGAAATGCAAATCATTATAGGTTATAGGGTATGGGATTCGGCAGTGGGAGCCGAAATGTAAATTGGAATGTTATTAAATATTAAAATTATTCAATAATGATAATTAAATGGCTGGAACTAGTTACATAACGATTAAAACGATACCAATCAAATAAAAAATAATTCATCTGATCTGACACGTGGACCCAAATTATTGACGTAGAGAAGTCGAAGGGATCTTAATTTAAAAAATAGGCATAATCATTACAATAATTATTTTCAAAATTTTTATAACATACGTAGTGTTTTGTATTGTATGTAATTGTATCATGTCAGTATACGCTTACAATTTGAGATTACAGAAATCGAAACGAGCAGAAAGAATCCAAAAGTAAATTAGACCCTCATGACTTTTCTCATTGATTTTCTCGTGATTTTGGGAGTCTGCATGGCTATGTCACTTTTCCGGAAACTCGACTGCATTAAACATATACAGTTTCTCATGCCGTTTTCTCGTGTCGGCAGCGCTGTTACGAAAACACGTGTAACGTTTCAGGAAGGTGTTGACTGCGGTGGTGTTTACGAAGTAACCTAATATTTCTGAACCGGCACTTCATTCTGTACGTTGGCGCCAGATAAAGTTACGTTCACACATGCTGGACTAAGTATAGATCTTAAATGTTATATGCTTGCAGAGAAGACGCATATCTTATTCGAAGAGGATCGTTTTTACTAGCGTTACAAATTATAGAAATTTCAGTATGAAACAACGTTCAGATATATGTATTGAAGTAAGCCGAATTTTCGCTGACATATTACAGATTTTATATGGCTGGAGAATTTCTTTGATAAAATTAATGATATCCATCTGATGATGTTTTATGATTATTTTATCAAAGATTATTTTAGTAAAAAAATTAAGATTTGATATAATTGAACATAAATTTTGAGATCCTACGTTCGCAGTGTATTATTTTCGTTGTTTTGGATCAAGGCGAAAGGCTTAAACAAATTGAAAAGATAAGGTCGTCCAATTATATTATGCATTACGCGTAAACACGAAGAAGAATGAAATCCTTAGGGACGCGTCGAAAAGCAAATTTCTCTTGAAATTCAAGACAAGATTTACGTGACAAAGTGTTCGTGTAGCGAAACGGCCGAGAGTGGAGAGAAATAAAGACTAGTGATTTTCCACTAAACAAGAGACGCATTTACATCCTAATGAACCATTAGTTCTGCGGACGCTCGAAAAGTAGAAGTTACATTAAACGGAGTATAGAAATACAAAACGAGAGTGGAGCATTAAGCAAAGCGGATAAAAATGAGAGGACAGTCGACATTTCGAAACAAGTGAGTTTTTATCACGTTACAGATCCAGGCGAATCTGCAGCCCGAAGATGTGTCAACGCCAAACAGAGCCAAGGATTTGAAAAATAAAAATAAAATCTCAATCCAACTGCCATATCTCTCATGACTTTACGATAATATTCGAAAAAGAAAATCTTCCTGTACCCTGCTTATTGACCGATGAAACGAAGCAAAAACTATTCCAGCTACGCTGCTTTATATCTGCAACCAGTTAAAGGTGTAAGGGTTGATATGCACGTCCTTCCACAAAGCGGTCAGAGGGGTCGTGGGCGAGTCAAGGGATGAGAGGATAAGAGTGCCAGAGAGTGAATGAGCGAGTGCGAGAGAGAGAGAGAGAGAGAGAGAGAGAGAGAGAGAGAGAGAGAGAGAGAGAGAGAGAGACTGGCGAGAGAGCGAGAAACGTTATTCGCTAAAAATCTTCGGGAAGATCGCGTGTTCCCTCTTACTCATTTCGAGATGCCCTCTTCCGCTCAATAGAGCCCGTGGAAAATCGCAGTGAAAAGGTGTGAATCTCCGGCTCTCAAAAGGTGACAATGCCCATAGTGGTGCACAATGGCCCTAAACCCACAATGTACGATCACTGAAGGCCTTTTCCGAGAGCTGCGTGCAAGCATTGCCTCTCCTCGCCCCTCTTCGCGTTCCTCCTCACCTCTTCGCGCCTCTCCTTCACTATTTTCTCTCTCTCTCTCTCTCTGTCCTACAGTCGAGGTATCTGCCCGTGGCGATGCACGATGAATCGTCATCGTTTTCCACCCCTCCGGTCGTCATCCACGAACGCTGACTATCGTCGACGTAGCAGGCAGCAGCCAGGTTTAAAATATCGTTTTAAACGCCGTGAAATTTAAAACCGAAAATTTCCTTCTTGTACGCCTGACACGGGCCACGCCTCCGATGTCAAAATATTTCCGTAAGGGCTCTGCCCCGCAGACTCTAAAGGGTTCGAAAATTCTGCATAATGACTGTATATAGTGTGTACACTCCAGTGTACCTATACCCGCTATATGGTATTGTCTATTGTGCTCGGCACGATATGGCGTCCTGCCATCGAAGTCTTTTGTCGAGACCAGCTGAGCCAAAATGGCCTCCCGAATGACGTCACGCGAACGCATGATTTTGCCCTACGTACCCATCGAACAGCTATTTTTTTAAGAGGTCGCGATTGGCCGCTCGTCGGAGGACTCGCCAGACGTCGACCTACCCACCTGGTCGCCCTTTTTTTACCTTGCGTGAGACGCCCTTTTCGTTTATTAACCATTACAATCTTCGAATTTATACTTTATTCTTATTTTCATTTTAACCCTCTTCCCTTCGCATCCGCCAGTTGCACTTTTAACACTTTTGTACTCTGAACTTCCTCAACGGACTTGGCTATTTCGTGTTATTTACCGTGGATGTGCCTCCCCTATCTTCCTCTGCCATTTAGTGACTGTTTTTTTGTATTTCAACAATTTTTCTCATATTTGGATATCCGTTATTCCTCTAGTCTTCTTAGCAGTACCCTTTTTGTTTTATTATTTGCCTTCAGAATCAATTGGATCGTCTTCCATTATTCATTTCGAGCATATCAACCCGAGTGTCTTGCACTTGATGGTTCAGCCTGTACTGATAAGCGAAATGGAAGTGTAAAGTACAAGAAAGTTCATAAAGATTTTATCTATGCAAAAATGTTGAATAGCAACTAACACCTACAACCCATCACCTACGTACATCTACGTTTATTCGTATCTCTCTAAGTAGCTGTACGTTCCCTGCTATCACTCCCTCCTTCCTCTTCCACTTCATATCTTCTGTCAACTTTTTATAGCTACTGGGACGTTCATTTGAATCGCGCAGAATTTTCATAGCGAATTTTCTTATTTGCGAAGTGTCAATAGAAAAAATCTCCCGAAAACCATCATTTAAATCGTATGTTCTTTATACGTCAGTTTACAGCGTTTACGATCACCGAAAATTCCCAGTTATGGAAAAACAAATTTGTGACGGAAAAAAGTGGTGGAAAACCAATTTGAGCTCAGATACAAATTGAGTACAGTATTGTTTCTATAAACAAGCCAGAAGAACTTGTCCAGGTCTCATAAAAAAATAGGGGTCAAAGTTGTAAGGTGGATGACGACGCAGCGACAGGTGAAGATTGGTGCTCTTGTTGAGGTTCTCGTTGACGTACTCGTCGCAGTTGCATTGCCTTTCGAGTGAATCACCCTCGTAGCTCGAAGCAGGAGTAGCGGTCCGTGCAGACAAACCGCTGCTCCGGGCGCTGACTGTTACTAATTAAGGGTGGTTTCAGTACGCGTGTTAATTCTTAATTAATATCTTTGTCGCCTCCTCCGGTGTAGCTACCCTCGATCTCTGCCCCGCCATCTCCTCGTCCGGCCCCTAGGAGTCTCTCGAATGAAAGGAGACGTATGAAAATACACGTGCATCTCCAGTCATTGACAGGCACAATCATAATGAAGAAAGATGTACCTACATACATATATCCATATACTATAAATATATATACACATTACTTGCATTCATTTACGAGTATCTCTTTCCTTAGATTTGAGTATTCGAGAAGCGAGCCCGGTTTTTTCTGCAGCTACGAAAATAGCACCGATAGATATTTATATAGGAATTTTCATGTTTCTCGGATTTTTGTATTACGGTATTGGCAACAGCCCATAACTAAATTGCAATTGGATTGCAATGGTGACCGTGTATGATAATATTTTCTTCTCAATATTTACATGTATGTAATTCTGCAAATTTTACACGACTAGATTACCAAGCCACGTTTCCCTTCTTAGTTTGCCTCGTTTCCCACTGGTTTCCTTCTCCTATCGGGTCCGTCCAACTACACTCCAAGAGTCTCCCCTGCGGCTGCTTCTGAAACTACCCCTCGCACGCAACCCGCAAATACTTCTCTAATTCGCTTGGCATCGAGAAAGAAGTCCTTTGAAACGACGATGACTTACCGACAAAATTTCTCCAAGGGTTCGTTTAAAGCGCTCCACTAATCGGACGAGGTTCTCTCTCTTATGCACAGCTGAATGCACTTAAATTTTCATTTGAGAAATTCACTCTCTTTCTATATACTTTTTTACACACTCTTCTCCTCCGGCTCCACTTGGTTCATCCTTCCTTTATACTCCTTACGTTTCTTAGGCATCTTGCTTGTTTTTGGTTCCTTGAGCCACCCGAATACGTTGATCCTTTTGCGATTTCGTGTAATTCTGCGCCTCTCACCCCCTGTTCCCTTTTTACCTTTTTCTTTCTTCTACCCGAACGAGAACAGCAAGGAGGAGTGGGGCATGATTTTAAACCATTTATAAAAAGGAGCCTTTCGGCTTTTCCTTTTACTTCGTCTCTCCTGTCTTACGCGTTTCTTTTCACGAAGGGAATTTCAGGGAGAGCTGAAATCGATACGCCGGGAAATGAGATGATTGGATTGGAAGGCTCCTGCTCTCTTCTCTTTCTCGATTTTTCTCCTACTCTTCCTCTTCTGCTCGTGCTTGCTATGGCTTACAGAGATAGACGACTACTCGTCGCAATTACGCGAAATGCGGGAACGATAAAAACCCGAAATCTCTGAGACGTGAATTTTCGAGCAATCTCAGTATATTTGGTAATTTCTTAAAACGTCAGAATAACAAATTATATTTTTTTCATGACGTGCGTGACTAATGATTGCGAAATAAAAGTATCTTACGACTCTCTTAGGATACTTTTATTTATCGCTGAATAAATATAATGCATGGATCGATACGAAGTAATCTCAATAAAAACACTATCGTTCTATTTAAAATACGAATTATTATCATCATTTCTAGTTAGTGCTTACGGCACAAATATAATTTAAAATTAAAACCTTTCTCTTTCAATGCCCTGACGTTAAGTAAGTCTTTGAGAAAACTTTAACCTCGTTATAATAGTTCTTTAGTATCGCAATTCAATACACGTGCAAATATAAATCAATATCTCAAAGTATTAAAAAGTGCTAATGTTTTTCTGCCAGTTCAGGGAATCACAGAGAATGATTAAAGTATAATTTAACATTGGGGAGAGAATGTAAATTTCCAATTAACGACTGTCAACCAAGGATTTAAAAAAAGTGGTCAAAATTGAGTATATTAACGAGCCATACTAAAAGATATACAAGTATCTAATAGTGACAACATTTTTTATCAAGAAACATTACCTTAATTTCCATTATCAATCACAATAATTTTTCGAGCATCGTGCTTTGATATTAAATAAAACCCAGGCAACAAATAATGTCCAAAAGTCGTCTTTCAGATATCAAACTAGACAAAAGTTGTTTTCTAGACATATTAAAGTTGACTTAAAGATTTATGCGTTGTTTGGCAAGTGAATTAAATTACTTCCTATCTTTTAATACCAATTTACATTAAGCCTTCTTGAAAAGGCCTAACAAGCATTTTCGAGCTATTCCGGTCGTATGTATTTTTTTGCCCCATTATTCTCATGTAGCTATTTGATTTCAGAGCAGCCTGAATTATTTGACGCATCAGCGTGGGGCACAAGGAGGAGTAGAAGGAGGATAAAGGGAACGGTGACAAGGGAGGTGTACCACCACTCAGTAGAATGAATGGCAAACGTGTGCAGCGTATCTTCAGGCCTAAATATCCACTGTATGCTCTTTTTTTCTATAACCTTATAAAGTCGCTTAAAAAATTGCGCCTTTTAGTTCCATTCAAAATAATCACAAATTGACCACCTCAATCGATTAGAGTCGAGACTCCTTTCTTTACTTTTAATTCATCCAACCATCCATATTTGCATTCTTTATTCGACATTTAATTTCCTCAGGTCGCTCATTTCACTATGAACAATTATTATAAATTGTTCACGTTCACTTGGCTCGTCCATATAGTTTTGTTAATTTAACAGTCCTTTAAAGCACGGAAAATGGAAATTTCCATATTCGTTGCGTTTTCCTACCTTCCAATTTTCCACAACACCAACTACCAGTATACTAAGGCCAACGTCACTATAGGTACCAGGCATTGCCTCATCCTTGAGCGTCTCCGCTATTTTCCTTTGCTGACAAATTGGACTATTACGCTCGAAATGTTCCTTAGACCTCGGCGAGTTGAGTTCTCGCGAAGACCACCCTTGCTCTCCTTTTACTCCCTGACTCTCTCTCTCTCTCTCTCTCTGGCTATTCTGCTTTTTCAAAGTGCCGCGAATTCGTAACCCAAAGTTGTTAAAACAACCAATTCTCTTGGAAACTCCTTGTTAAGGACATATATATGATACATATATATCATATCATACATTTGCAAAATTATGATTGCCAAGGTTCGAATCTCTCTTTGCCAAATTATCGACTGAGCATATACGACGAAAAATTGGATTGTGCAAATATTCTAAAATTTTAATAATACACTCCTAATCCTCTCACATAGAATTTACTTTTAAAGCAATTAGTATTTTATTTAACGAGTTAAATTTAATTAATTTTCTTTCAGAATAAGCCTGACGGTAATTGATAGTCGTGAGTTAATTTGAAAAATTATATTAGGGCAGCCTCAACGTACTATCCGTTCAAATTGTCCCTGAAATTCTCATCGTGAATGATCACCGAGGGTCACTGGATTATAATAGGCAGTCTCGGGCCTCGAATGGATTCGAATTTCGTAGGGAAATCTCCAGTTACCGATTAGCGTTTCAAACGAGATGGGCGTGATGCTCCTGTCTACGTGCGACCACTTTTCGAAATGTTTTGACAAGATGCTCAATAGAGCTATACAAGAAGTTCGCGCGAGCTTTCCAGCTAGGAATCGGGTAAATGCATAGGTAGGTACTAGAAGGAAGCATCAAATAATCTCTAGCTTTCTAAAGATTTCCGCTATTTCCATTGATCATAAATAAATTCCAGTCTCTTAGGACAAATCGAGCCCTTACAGTCAGGCACAAAATGTATTATTTCTATTTGTACATATACGTATACCGCAAATGTCTTCCGTTAAATAGAGCATTGAAAACAAGATCGATTCATTCGAATAGCTATATAATTTATCCTATACGTAAGTGGATACGCGATTCATCGACTCGTAATTTCTGCATATTTAGTCGCATTCATTTATTTCCATTCATCCGGCTTTTTTTAATTTGTTCGTACGTCGTCATTCGAATTTATAGAAAGTGGAAAAGAGCAATTACATTTTTTTTACCCACAGATCCTATAACGCGAATCGATGATACTCTAACACCACTATTGAAACGCTAACGCATTTTTCACTATGTTCATCCGCACGACGCTTCGGCTCTAGCTATGGTAACGATGCATGATAATTTTTATGAGGGTAGAGAAAAACACCAGAACGCGAATGATCACCCTGTTCGAAGGTCATCCTGGTAATCATTTTCAACCTGTCGTTCCGTGTTTAGAACGACATCACTTTGTGGGGCGACAGAACGGGACTTAATGGTTTGGAAAAATCGGAATCATCCGTAGGAGCGTGCATGAATACGAAATGAGTTTTCTACCGTCTATGACGTCATCATCGCGTTTACTTCCCTTTCCCAGCCATCTGTAGAAAACTTGCGTAATGCGTCTAATCTACGTATGCATGTAGACACGTATGCACGTATAAAGCATTGTTTAAGCAAATTCGCAAGCGAAACTGTTTTCGCTGATTTTTAATGATTCGTACTGTGGCTTGTTATACGTGTAAAATAACGTAACTTTCCACTGGGAATTATTAGGAACAGGAAAATATTAGTTGATGCCAACGCTTCGGAAAATGGCTGGTCATATCCTCGAAAATTGTGTACTCCTCGTAACTATGGAAAGCTTCACAGGAATCGATTAGCTGGCACAGACGGTATTAAAATGGCGGCCGTGCTACCTTTGAACGACGATTATTACGATACGTTACCGAAAGAGTCTCGTGCCGAATTTCTGTCAGCATGAATTATTCAGACTGACGATGATGATAATAATAATAATAAGTGTAATCCGAAAAGCCTTCGTAGTAAGAGAATTCGAAAGTCTACATCCAAAGCGTAGTATGATTTTAATTTTGCTCACCAGGACTCGTGTTTGAAAAGGTATTCTTCGACTGTGAAAATCCTGAAAGAGAAAGAAATAGCATTGATTATTTTTAGGGCTAATAATAATAATAATAATAATAATGCGATTTTTGGGATTCATAAAGAAGTTGTAGATGGCGCTGCGATAGGGGTAAGAAAATTTATCAACGTAAACGCGTTGCTAAACGGGGTTGTCGAACCTGAGAGCGAGCATATAAATTATCCACTCAAATGACTCCAATTACGAAATTAAGTGAGAATATGCTCCTTGATGTGCACTCCCGAGTTTCTTCAGAGGGGACTCGAGATCTACGTAAGTTTTCAGTTATTTTTTGAAAACGTCTCCCCGAGATTCTAGTCTGCGAATTGAGCGGAGGAAAAGCAGTGCTCGGGGTATTAAGACGTTTCGACCCGGCCATTTTCTAATAAAGTCGTCGCGTTCCAAGGCTTGGGGGAGAAAAACAGGGGCTGAAAAAGATTCCTCTCCTTCTAAGAAAGTTAGGGGATTCTAAGAGGAATGGGGGAACGTTGGTTGCCTGGCAGAAGAGCCTGGGACGAAGGCCAAACTCCACCCTAAAATGACTTTAACGAGCCGGCGTCTTAAAATGGGGACGTCGAGTCAGAGCCGAGTTTGCGCGTTGTTTGATAAATTAACCCAGAAAATGTGTTCGCGCTCCATGGAGTCTAACAAGCCCTTAGATACCGGCAGAATAATCCTTCGCCGTTGCATTAAAAACATTCAACCCCATAGAAGCTTCCACCTATATAGGCCTGAAATTTCAAAGTAAATTTAGCTCTTTCGTTATTGATTAAAAAAAAAGAAATTAACAACGCAAAGTTATATCGTCCGAAAAAGAGACTTAAATATATCTTAAATCAATATACATATAAGTCCTCTGCTAAATCCTGATGTAATTCAGTATCGACGAGCGCTTCCGCCAGGAGGAATTGTTCACTTATGGAATTTGAATCGCACGTGTCACAAGATCCGGTTTTTCTTTACGACCCAGCATCAAAATCGTTTTCGGTCCCCTTCCATTTTTTTTCCCAAGATGAAACTTAAACCTCAATCATAGCTTCAGCACGAAGCGTTTCAGATTTTCGAAAACCGCATAATGCCAGCCGCCGGGACAGCAGGCAGAAGTAGGCAAGACCCATTCAGAAAATCCACTTCCTAGGTCTCGTGTTACCGGAGTATTTTGACAAGATCTCATTGTCAAAGGGGGGAGGCTAAACCCTATTGACCCTATTATGGTCCTATTAGTATTATAAGGGGATTTGCGGTTATTCCTTGAAAGAACTCCTCGCGTCTCCTTTTCCTAGAAAGCGTGTGCTTCTGCACGCTTAGCAGCACTCGTCCCCTTCCTGTTCCACTCACTCATTCGCTTTCTCTCTTTCCCAATATTTTTTCCTCTTCCTGTTGTTACCCCCCCCCCTATCTCTCTCTCACACCCATTGAGAATTCACTAGCTGTCGACGTCGCGCCTCTTCGAACATGCAATTTTCCACCGCCGAGTCTCGAGCCCATCGACTCCCGTCAACCTCAACCAGGTTTACGGCTACGCCTACGCTTATCTGTACATGAACCACGCACTCTTCCGCATCGTAGAAATACTTTGCCGAATGCACCCACCTACTTATAAGTATCGTCCTACATACACAATAGAAACTTACGGGTCTTTCTCAGTGTCATAACGCGTTCCCAACCATTAAGATTTGAATAAATTATCAACCCCTGATATCCGTCAATTTCCCACCGTCACCCTGTACATACCAAATTTTCCTACAAGGACGAATACCATTGTTTCGTCCTTATCGAATACACAACTGAAAAATGTGAAAGAACGACGTTCCTTGTACTTGCAACGACTTTCGGAACACCCTGTATCTACACTGTTGTATGTCATAGTAAGAACGTTAAAGCAACGTCCAGGTCCATATGCATACGCCAGATGCGTCTTGGAGAAACAAAGATGACATAGTTTTTTGTATGAAAAGTGGTAAGGATTATGTGGCAAAAGAATCCATTAAAAAAAAATTTCCGCCAGCGGGCCCCCTCGACGTCGACGAATACCTTCGTTTTGAAAGCCGCGAGCATCGCGGAATGAGCTGCTACTTAGAGGACGGGTGAAAACGCATTCAGAGGCATGCAATCAAGACGCGCAGGGGTGTGCGTGCGAGTGAGAGAGAAACGCGAGTTACGTCAGTGGGAGTTTGTCAATGTGTGTCGCGAGATCTCGCGAGAGACTGGCAACGTGCACGGCCACGCCTATATACATACATATGCGTATATATATACATCACACCACGAGGGAGAAACGACACGGGTTGCACGTGTAAATAAGTCATATACGATCGTGTACAGCTTTCGTTAGTTCGTGTGTCCTGTGTACGACTGCGTGAGTATCGCGAGGCGTGAATTCATGTATGCTCGCGAAGCACTCTTCACCGAGGACAATCGAGGTGTTGGACTGGAAATCCATACCAATTTGAGCGACTTACGCTCGTTCGCTTGAAAGCGCCTAGCTACGTACGCATGTACGTACGTACGACATACCCATGTACATTTGGAAGTACGCGTACGTTTTTGGTTACACGCTTCTCGTGTGTATTTCACTACGTGCGTATATACGCACTGCGCATTATACGCCAGTCTCGTGCGTTTAACGAAGATCGGTAACTTTCGCGCTGATAATACACAGACTGTTATCAGTCGTCGAAAAGAGATTCGTATAAAAAAAAATTGATTATGCATTTTATCAATGTATACATTACATGGTATCACGTGGGATTCGTAATAAAAATATTCAGAGAGTGTACGTACAGGTAGGATCGTACAGGCGTTATTTTCGGTAGAATTATGTGGACTGTGATTAAATCTTTCGGCAACCAGGTAACGGAGGATAATACCTTCGGCGATGAAGAAAGAAAGGGGGTTAGGGAACTGGTGGGGATGAGTGGAACTTTTGCCGGTCACTGTACATGGGGTACATAATGGACATAGTTTGGCGGTAATGTCCGAGACTAATTCCCGTGTTATTTCATTAACGTCCCGCAAGTCCCGAGGGGTTAGGCACCTACGTCGCTCAGTTCTACTACTACTAGTATCGATGCCAGTACTGGTACTGGTATTGCTACTACCCCTAGCATCAGTACGGACGTCAGTACAGGCACCAGTGCCAGTACCAACATCCGTAGTAGCCACACCAGCAGCCTCGATCACCCCATCAGCCCTCGGTGGGTTTAGCTATATGTCAAAGGGTGAAAATTTACGAGGTTTAACACACAGACGAAAGTCGATTTTATATTTCTTACGTGACTGGATGCTGCATTTAAATCGTACGAGTTGAACGGGTTTTTTTTTCTTTTCTTTTTTTGCCAAGCACCATCGCGCATCTCAGTCTCCTCTTTGCCGTAGACGGAAACGACACTCTTTTACCACCGCGGCCCGACCGCCGAGCCATCCCTTCGCAGAATCGATTGCCCAGACCGGAAACGGCAGTCGGTCGCCGATCTTCACGAGTGCGAAATCATCGGCAGCCTTTACCGGGTGCGGACTCTAGCAGCTTTCCTCGAGAGTCGATTGATTTGTTAGGGCAGATTATGTGATTAGGTCGCGACTAGGGTGGGGCAAATGATTGACACTGGTTGGGGGGTGGGGTGTTGGGCGATGAGAAGATCCAGCGTGGTACTGGGGGAAGACTGAGGGGACGAAGAGCCGCGGGAAAATAATTTCTGGGAAAACAGAGAAAAGTGGGAGCAATCACGCGAACCAGAGTGGGCCTCTTCTACGTCAGACTGACTGCGCATCATGAATGAAGTCGCGTTCAGGGATGTCAGGGTCGACAAGCATTCGCAACCGCATATAGCATTTGCATTCGGATTCGCATCCGCATTCGAATGTGGCAAAGCGTGCACACTCGAGAAAATACAAAATGGACAAAACCCAGTGCCGATGCAGGTAATTCGACGCTGAAATCGGATCCCTTCGCGAGCTGCGGACGCACGTCGATTCCCTTCTGGAATTCACGAATGGCCGACGAATTTTCTCGACTTCTCGCCGGGGTAGTGTTGTCTAATTATTCCAAGTTGTTAAGGCGAGTTAGGACGCTTAAGGGACTAAATTAAGACATTCCGTCCGACAAATCTCCCAAGAATCTCAATTAACTTCTCTAGGCATTCAGGCTTTAATTAACTGTTTAATTTCATTTAATTTGCATTCGCGATTATATAAACTACTTTTCTGCGCGACGGCTCTGCTTACGTTTTTGCGGACGGGTTAGAGTCATTTATTTCGTATTGAGTATCGACAGTCGACTCATAAAGAGGTTGGGCTTCAGAAATATCTTCTTTTTCAGAATAATTAGCGAGTACCGTGAGGTAGATCGGAGAAGGAAGGTGATACTTAAATAATTATAAAATCGAGGAATCGTTGAAAATTTAACAATAGAAAAATTCATTATGGAAGTTACGGAGCGGAACTCGAGGTTTGCTTTGGAATTGCAGTTCTTTAAATAGTAACCGAACATCAACGAATCGCGCTTCAGCCTAGCAATATCGGATTTAATCGGAGAAAGCTAATTTGAATTGCACGGCACTTACGCACACGCGTAAGTAAACAACAGTGATATAGCAAGAACACCAGCTCTCTTATTCGTTCACCTATACGTTCGTGGGCACTTTTGCGGAAACAAAGCAAAGCGAATTCATAATTCGCTAATTTGTTCAAGATTTTTTGCTCGAGTGCTGGTGCTTTGTCGCAAATCTGCCTAACAGGGGTGCAGAAGTCGCTTTGAAGTACTAATCAGTATCGACCTGCCTACAGTCTGTGCTCCTTAGCAACACCCGCACTATTTTTCACGCCACACGCGACCTACGACCTCTTGTCCCCGACCCTGTGACGTGAAAAAAAAACAAAGGTAGACGATTGCGCAACGTTTTGTTGAAAGGTTTCTCCAGAAGCGTGCAGAGGACGCGAGCTCAAAGGAGGGAAAAGTCGCGATGCGCGAGTCTCAGGGAGGAATTGAGAGAGGAATTGCGAAAATGGGGGGAGGTGGAGGGGGGTGAGGTGAGAGTCTAAGGGGCGACGTGGTACCGATGAGGGGTGGAGTGAGAGCCGTGGAGGTCGGTATAGGGAGGAGGTGAGTAAGGAGGGTGCAAGCGTGTTCCTCGGGCGTTGATAGGCAATCTAGTTGATTGCCAACTTCAAACGGACCGAGACGCCACTGACTATGAGAGGCGATCCTATATAAGCTGGTAGAAAAGCAAAGGCCTGAATCGCGTGAATATCTGAATCCTCAAACAATGACCTACCATCTACCTCTTTTAGCTCGTGCCGTTATACCTTCCACGATGCTACAGGTCTTTTCAGGAGTCACGCGATTTTCTCGACAATTGTACGTACGATTGTGCGTTTCAATTGGCCTCTAGCGCGCTACTTCTAGCTTTCTTTCGTTTTCATTCATTTCCTCTACGAAAGTCTTTTTGTCACGATGAAAGTAAAATTTGAAAAAGTTGGTACGATTTTGGTATGCCTTTTTTTTTGGAAGGTATACCTAAAAATAAAACCCTGTATACTTCTCTATGTCTGTGTAGGGTTGTACGTATTAATTCGTCGCCAGCGTATACGAAGGGACCGACCATTCTTTGAATTCATTCCGTGCCAGGATCGATATAATTATTTTGATGAATCGTCGTATAGGTTAGCATCTAGTGAGGTCTTGGTCTGAACTGTCGTCTTTAAGTCTACCTAAGATTTAAGACAAAAAGGAAGGAATAAAGTGCGTAAAATAAATGCGTACGGTAAGACGAGGTGCCAGAGTGACGTTTGAATGGAAGGGCAGATCTTTTGTGTTACCCAGGAAACCCGATACCCGAAAATCGTTCTCAAAATTCACTAGGCACGGTAAATTTGTACGATCTCTCGATTTCTGGATCGATTTTACCCTCGACTTATGTACCACTTTAAGTCCCAACGTGCCCACCGGTGAAAACTATAATTTTCGTACTTTTTTGTAATCCCACAATACAGTCAATAGCACCGGTACCACTATGAACCAAACTAAACAAACCTGCCCGGAGCATCGATGAAATTTTTAATGTTGGCAGTCCCTAATTAGTTAATTCATTTAATTCGTATCTATTCGTAATCAATGTCAACGATGTCTGTATAACGAACCTATGTTTACATTAATAAAATTTATTGATTGCTCTCGATAGTTTCGGTTGCTCGTTGACGATTAATATTTTCAACGCGAAATTAAAGGTATCGGACTTTAGCTTCATAGTGGCAAGTGGGGTTGTATTCGAGATTAATGAGACTAAACCTAAACGAAGAATGGTTGAGAACAGTTTGCCCGTGAGCGGCCATTTTTACGTTTTGTCGAGGTTCTTTGTGTTTTGGTGAGACATTGCAGGTCTGCCCAACACTCAACTCATTATACCACTAATTATTCATAACGGTGCCGATTATTCTGACAAAAATATTCAATTCCCACAGTGTACACCACAAATCCACCCTACCGTTCCTCCCACTCCCCATCGCCGCCCCCTATCTCCACCGTCAACCTCCTCTTCAGCTTTCTTCGGCATTCGCTTTCAACGTCCCTATCTCTCTCTCTCTCTCTCTCTCGCTATCCGACCCGATGATTCTCTCGGATGGCAGAAAACAATTTCGCCTGTCTATAAAAAAAAATCTTAAACATTGAATCCCGAGGACGTGTCATCCAGTCAGTTAATCATGCCTCGTCAGGAAGGTACTACAGAGATGAATGAGGTGCTATAAAACCTGCTAGATAGAATAATACTATTTCACGAAGAACCCTTAAGAGATTATTCTTTGTTCCCAACAAGTATACCGTTAACTTTAGTTAATGTGCCAAGATCTAGTTCCTCTTCGTACGAAAAGTTTGCCTGTACCAAGAAAAGAAAAAAAAAGGGAAAAAAATAATGACTACCTCTCAATGGTGATTGAGTAATATGAGTATTATTAAGGTGAGTATTTCTGATAGGCATACAGAGAGACTTTATTGTACGGTCACGCTAATTGACAATGGGTAATTATTTCTTGCGCTAACAAGAGGGATCCGTATGTCGTGGAATATGCGGGGAGTCAAGTTGAGTCGAAGTTGGTTCGAGCAAGCTGAGCAAGTCTGCAGTAATCCTGGCTGGCCGACTGCTTACCAGGTACAGAACTACAGCCGTATACTGACAGCTGTTCTTCATTGGTAAATTCCCGAAAAGTTAAAGGGAATCCACAAAGTACAACAGGGAATATATCTTATGGCGTATATATACATAATAGTAAAGTGTAGAAGGTGTATCTACTTTCGGTAACATGATCTATAGTGGCTCTCCGTTAAGTGATATCTAGCGTAAGCGGTGCGTTAAGTGCTCGTTTCACAACGTCACGATGATGATACGCCTATTAATCGACTGGAATATTGCAAATGCAGGTGGATAAACGTACGTTCGTGTTTATCGGTGCGCCGGACGGCATCGATCGCATGCACTTATTAGACCATCTCCATACATATAATTGAGTATAGAAAGCATTGGAATTGGCCAGACGATTGGTACTCGTGACACTCTAAAATGTTCAATGAATCGTTTCAATAGTAAATGTCTTATACGTTCGAGATATGAATGTAATATAAAGTGTCTTTTTGAGAGAGTCCAAGAAATAGTGAACGACGTTCCGTTTATTAATGTAGGGGAAAAAGTATATATGGAGCTCGGTGAGGAGGTTACCGAGTAAGTAGGCACCTCGCTGGTTGAGAAAGAATAAAAAGAAAGAGTCTCGAGGCAGTTTAAGAAAGCTGTGGAAGAATAAAAGAAGAAGAAAAAAAGAGAAAAGTCCAAGTTCCTTAACGTACCGTGAGGGGGTGTGTGTTGACTTGGGCTGTGTTGATGATGATTCGCAGCGACAGACGTGCCCGGAAGTACGTGTTGCGCGTGCGCAGCCGGATGTACGTTAACTCCTGGCGAAGCCGAAAGCTGACCCGGTTGATGGACCTGGTGATGCGCGACATGATGCGCAGGGTGAGGGTGAGGTGGCGGCAGAAATGCCGCTGCAACTGCTGCCTGGGCGTTCAAATATGCCATCCGTGATGCCGTCAGGTTACCCAGATTCCCTAGATTGCCTAAATTCCCTAGGTGGTTAGTTAGGCTGGGCATATAGTCCCAAAGTTTGTGATGGGGCGCTGTCGGCGCATAAGACACTGCCGATACTCCCGCTGGGGGTGAACCTTGCGGCGATCCCAGATCGCTACCACCGTTGCCATTTCCGCTCCCTCCATTCAGACCCAGCAGCTCCTTGATCGCGAATGGCGATCGCTGCGGCATCTTGGACTCTTCTTCGACCACGGGTCCTTGACACTCAAACTATCATCGCTTATCACGCGGATAAATACACGCGAGATGGCGTCCAATTTCTCGCACCACTACAACCACCACCAAAACACTTTATTCGATGTTTAAAGGTGCTTGCACAGTCGATTGGATGATCGCTGATTTGTGGATATTGATCTGTCCGATCTTGCTTCTTAATGGGACTCACGTAGATCGCAATACGCTGGGGCGATTCTCATCGAGAACGGTAGTGGACCTTTTCAGATTCGATTTAATTTTTTCTGCGTGCTAAATAATGCAAAATTTTGCAGAATATTCTAACGTAATACTGCACGGTTGACTCTTCGACTTTGTCGTTTATTTACTTGTTTTGTTAAGGATGACGCGAACCTCTCTTCTGCTACGTGGTCCCGCTTTGAACTCACCGGAGAATATTCATGGTAATCAGCAGTGCAAAAGTGCATTAGTAGATTCTTGCAAATTTTTAGGCTCTTGGAAATTACCCGTGTAACGCAGTCTGGTAATGGCTGCCGACGCTTTGGCGTGTATCCGTATGAGACTTTGATATTTCTAATTTCCAAAACTAGTCCCTGGTAGAACTAGGTATAATTGTTGATACTCTGACCCCTTACTTATATTTGATATAATCCGATAACATGTATTGATAACTCTATTTCTCCGTGATTCTCTGTGGAGGACCATCAATGGTCCTAGGTATTTTCATAAATCTCCATAATCTGATGGTTTTAGAGTCTTATCACGAGAACGACCAGTAGGTAAGGGCAAGTCGTGATAAAATTATTATTTTTATGAAAATTCGACTTATCTTCGATGGAATGTCAGCGACGGACTGTTGAAATCCAGTGACTTTGGTACCGACGGCCGCTTTCGAGAAATCCTTCGGCAAGTCTTCAACGAGCGACGGCAACCCGAGCGCGTTATGATGTTGCTCCTGTATTTTTTCCTCACTTGGCTACGTTTGAATACCTAAATGCAAATTCAGGACTTTGCTCCTCTTTTCAGTGACTGCGAAGAAGTTCGTTGTAATCAGGTACGAAATTATTAGTAGTTATTTGAAGACCCTTCTATCAGTTTCAATCGTTCGAGTTTATTCTTATGAAACGCAGCCTTCCTGTTAAGGACACCGCCGGGAATGGAGCTTTAGCTTGTTTTCAATAACACCAAACCAAGGAAGCTGTTTTTTTCTTTATTCTCTGTTCGAATAAGTGATTTATCAACGAGATCTCAGAGTAAATCTTGACATATCCCACGTGTCCCAAAAAATGATGCTCGACAACTGCTCCAAGAAATTTTTTAACTGCACCCTTTCTTTGACTTTTGTTCTTTGATCCTTTACGGTATCGCAACGAGCTGTCTTGCCTTCTCTATCTTCGCGTGCTCCTTAGAAATCGAAATAAAGAGACACGGACACCGAGGCCTGATCCTTCGTATAATTAACAAGCACACTTTAAATTATGGCTGAGAACGGTGCCCCATCTAGGCGTATCTTTATACCAGCAGCCAACCGCACCAGAAGAACAAAACGGAAATTCAATAAGTGACGTAGGATCAATCAGAGGATGCGCTCCCTTTCTTTATCTTCGGATACGTCCTCGAAGAGTGTCTTCAGCAATCAGCAGGGTCGCGGG
Source organism: Trachelus tabidus (assembly GCA_030142655.1). Lineage (NCBI taxonomy): Eukaryota > Metazoa > Arthropoda > Insecta > Hymenoptera > Cephidae > Trachelus > Trachelus tabidus. The sequence goes on from JARQTI010000023.1 coordinate 305,677, forward strand.
GTTCCCAGGATGCGTAGCGATATCGCATAAGCCGACGTCTTCTCTTATCACCAAATGAAATCTTGGAAAATTTGTCAATCAGGTATGCAGAGCCCTTACTTTATCATCATCCAATAGTAGTTTACCCTCATATTTTTTTTCTTAAATTTTTTTCTTCTCGTTTCCCCTTCCTTTCCGCAAAACGTTTTTCTCCTTGGTCCTCCGTTATCTCTTCTAATTTTTGTCAGGTCAATATCACCGTACCGTCGAGCACCGTAGCACACGAGACGACGACTCGCACGAATCTACGAAGATCCCGAAAAATCGCAAGGGTCAAGGAGTCGCTCGGGGTCAGCAAGTAGGTAGAAGCTGAGAACGCGTGGAGGTGAGTCAACGGGGCTTGCGAGATGCTGAAGTGCGTACCGTGTTGGCGTCGCGGCGGTGGGCAACTGAGCTCCTGACGGGGGTGATCGTGCAAGGAATGAACCCCCGGCGCGCTTTCCCGGCAGATTCACGAACGCACTAACACGCGGGACGGACCGACATAAAGCCCCCGTATTTTACGCACAACAGTGGCCGTCTCGCATCGCGGATTGGTCGGTTTTTTGAGCCGGGTATCCGGGCAGACATAGCCCTAGTTAAACCGGAAGGAGGGATCTCGAATGGTCCACGCCTGCTCGGTAACGCCTCCGGCAGCACGTTTCACGATGGGAAGTTTTCGAAAGTCTTTCTCACCCTCTCCCTCTACCTCTATACATCCTCGTATCACGTGTCCCATTCCCTATTCTCAGTTTCTCATCCCTCCGGCGTTATCGCTTCCTCGTGCATTCCTTCCTACTGCTCTATGCATTCTGTCAACTCTTATTTCTCTTGTATGCGCCACGCATTTACTGTACTTACTATCTCTCGTAAAAAGATTCAAACACGTGAAATACTGTTTGGATGTCATCAATAATTTGAGGTTACGTTTCCCGTATTATGAAAAGGAATAATTTGTTGGCGAATCGTAAATTTCGATTGCACCGCCGATTAAATAATTTCTTTTAATTTATTGCCGAATATTATTTTGCATCCTGCAAATGTGAACTTTCAAATTTATGAGCGGAGTTTTTTTCAGTAATTTTAATGTTTATCCAGGCCGAATAACATCGTTATTGACTGTTCCGGTGATTCAAAGTTTTATTGAAAAGTAAGTACGTTAATTATTTGTCATTGCTAATCTTTTTTTATAATATTTTTAATTTGCTCTATCGTAGTCCTGCTTTTGAAAATATTGTCACAACAAAGAATCTTACTTCTCGAGGAGGCTCGAAAGATCTCGAAATTTGTGGCATTGTAAAACTGGCTTTTGCTTAGCACCTTTATTAATGACGTAGGAGTGGCCTGAGCATTGACCAATCACGACGCGCCACTTGCAACCCTCATTGGCCGGGACGTAAATCGATTTATAACTTACCCCTCGCAACGTCCACCACGAAACCCACCCTTAGCGCGTTCACACTTACGGTAGGTTTTCGCGAAATCGTAGAGTTCTACACCGCCAATTCGCGATGGTGGGGATAACTCACGACCGTCGATGCGCACAGTCCAAATACTTAGATTTTCGAAAGGGAGACTAGACGTCTCAAAATTAAGCCATTCTTCCGAAACGATATTTTCTCGCTCGCACTTCTTCTGCAAGTGGGACGGGATGCACTTTGCGCTGCATACAATCCCATTATACGTCAGAATAATATTCACTCGCGCTATAATACCTGACGAAATTTAAAACTCGTCAAATAATTTTTACGGAAATTTAATCGTTATATTAAATACGAAAACAGTATTGTAATCTAAAACGCATGGAGATAAATGAAAAAATATGTATATATCCTGAACATTGGTTACTTTGAATTCTTTTTTACTTATCACTCCATATATGAATATATTTATACAGATTATTATTTACGGATAATAATAATTACATATTAATAGATATACTGTATACACTCGCATACAGATATACTAGGCTTTATTTTTCATTCGGGATCTCGCATAGAGATGTGCAAACGCATCTTGCTGCACTCGAACTAAAAGTTGTGAGAGCATCATGCAACCAACCCTCATCTTTCAACTTCACTTCACCCTTGCTTAGGATTTACACGAAGAGATTTTGCCTGCCGTAAATTCGTCGCATTGTACGAAAGCACGTAAGTACGTATACACGTATACAGGTATCTTCCTTCGGGCCAAATTGCACTCTTAAACTTAAGCCTTCTTCCAGAGGATCCGAAACTCACGAGACGTTCTCTTTCAATAGTCTCTAAACATCGCGAAATGAAATGGTGACTCGGTAGGAGAGTCCTCTTATTCGTGCTGGTGGATTGTACTCATTGTCGTTTTTTAATAATTATAAATAATGTTGATCCATCTGCGTACCTGCATCTACATGTACTTTATCAGTTGTTCCAAAACCATTGCCATAAAGTGCTCCATTATCTAAAATCGATATCTACGAGTTATTTTTGTAGATGAATAAACATATGATGCTGTACATCATTATTATTATTATTTTAAACACCATACTGGGAAAGTATATTAATTTGATCGATAACGAATGATAATATATGTACTTCATTTATAATATCTGAAAAATCGAAATATTGGTAATTAATTGTATCTGATGACGAGAGCAATATTTTGTAGGATAAATACCATTGTGTTTATTGCAAGTTGAAATTAAAAAAAAGATAAAAGTGTTCACGGTCTGTTAAATGACGTGAGTGTTTTCTTCGTTTAACCAGATGAGAATGTTTCACAGGCGCTGAAGAATATCCGAAACGAGCTCCCTCGCTCACCGGCAGATTAGCCGAAATCCTTTAGAAGTGTCGAAAAAATAACAACTCGAAAACCAGCAACTGGTACTCGAGAACGGTTAGTTTTGCCGTTGCCCATGAAAATTGGGCGATCCATCCAGATCCTGTTTGCTTGGGAAACGGACGAGGCTTAATTGCTAGTGCCACGTTTCATGATTTCACGACGGTTTGAATGACCGTCAAAAAATTACTTCGGAGAAGCAAGGAGCAAGTTCATCTCAGAATACTTTTTTTGGGTCAAAAAATGCAACGTCTCAACGACAAGTATCATTATACACATTGCCAATGCATAGTCATATACATCGGAATGTATAATACTATAAAACAAAACAAAATCAACGCAATGGATCGTTCGTGTATTAAAAAATAAAAAAATTTTTTTTCAAATACTATGTAAAATGTAAGCTCCAGTGATAATATTCAAAATGGCGTTTTCTTAATGTGTACTCTCGTGCGATATTCAGTTGATATTAAAAATGAGTCTTTAATCGAGATGAAAAAAATTAAGTCTGGACACTGTCCAACTTGTGCAACACGGACGAAACCAGAATCGAAAGGATCAACTTAGCCGGCGGTCATAACGGAATCGAAGAGTGTGCACGTAAGTGCATATTGAGGTTCTTGAGTCCTGATGTTCCACGGGATGTTGTTCCTATAAATTTCATCTGGCTACCTGGATAAGAGTACCTAGTGAACCTGCAATCGGATTACAGTTCTGAATTACGAAAATTAATAGCTCGGAGCCGATTTAATCGAGCAGGACCATTTGAATATTGATAAACCCCGCACTACCTATGTATTTCAAAGCTGAAAGGACCCATCCGCGAGCTGTTACCCTCTTTTCGAGGACGTTTTCGCCGAGTCTTGCAAAATTGTTAATCCGAAGCTTTTCCAATTACGATCATTCTGCCTCTCTTTCTCTGCCTCTCTCTTGGTCTATGTCTCTCTTCCTTCTCGTCCGTCTCACACTCGCTCATCCTATCCGTAGGATCTAGCTCTTTCGTACTAACCATTTTACTCTGTCCTTTCGCACTTTGCATACTCTTTGTAAGCGAAAATACTCAATTCGGATGTTAAATTCAATTACAGCATTCCTGATTAATCCTAAGTATCCTTTCCCGAAGGTTGATATCCTTGGTTACGGTCGTTAATTTCTGTCCGACTTCAGTCTCCTTATTCGGATGGTTTCTATAGACTAGTTTTATGTTTCCGAAGTGACATTGTGTGTGGGAATATGAAAATTGATTTTTGTTCGTATGTGTGATTTGTGTTACTGCTTAGGAATGTTGATCCTTACTTCAAGTAAGTATATTCGTCGAAATTTAGTGGTGTTAGTTATGCTTTGTATTAATTATGAAAATAACTTTTTTTGGATTTCTAAACTTATTTGTCCTTATGTTTGAAGGATGTTGGATTATGTTACACATGGTCAAATGTTAAGGTTGACGTTGATTAATTCCGAGGGTTCACTTCCGGCGGGAGTTTCTTCCCTTTGTAAAAGACGTCGGATGAGAAAACTTAAAGAAATTGCGGTTAATTTCATTTAATCTCAATCGCTTATTACGTCTCTTATTTGATTTGATAAAAAGCATAATATTTTGATAATTTGGAAATATACCAGATTGTTGATGCTAGTTCTTAAATTATGAAAAAATATGACTTTTTGATGAGTTAAGATTTTTTTCTGTTAAATTTGTTTTTAATTATATTAACAATTATAGAAATTCAAAACTTACAAAGTATCTATTCTAAAAATCGTAGCGTACAGTAAGACCTCGTCGACCTTTATTGAAACTAATTAAAATATTAAATGTCTCATGTGTAGCTATAACTTGTCAATTATTTTCCAAAAAGTGTTATTTGGGCAAGCAATGAATTTTAATTAAAAAATTTGAGGCTCACTGTATTCGTTCCTCCGTTTCGTATTATTATTTATTATATAAAATTTGGATTTGTACGTGGGCGTGATTATTGCTTGCCGCGTGACTTTCACAGGAAAAATTTATTAATTATTATACAAACACATTTTGGTTTTCGTGTCGAGATAGACACGCATGAGGCGGACCACCCAGGGCTCATCAAAATCTCGACAAGATAATTTTTGCCTCTCAAAAAAGTCACTGCGTCATCGCTCCTAACTGGTAGTCTTTCTTTTAATCTCTTCTCCATAAGCCCTTAAATATCTCGAGCCACTTGAAATTTTCATAATGCAAGCGCGGCGCCATGGAATCTCATTCAATTTCGATAGGTGCTTCCTTGACCACGAAGCGATTGTCTGAACGAATCACGTGACCCCGATGACGTTGAAATACGAGCAGCACCCTTTGAAACGATACATCTCAAAATTTTCATTATTTTCCATAAATGTATCTGAAAACTAATTTCTGTAAATAAAACTGATTCAAAGGCCATCGTCGACGTCGGATATCCAAACTTCAATATTTATTGATCCATAGATTTCCAGGATATATGTCCTATCTCTCATAATTTTTATTTTATCCTTCTTTCTTCAAATATCGTGATGCAAGCGAGGGATGACGTTATCCTACCCCACATTGCTATAATAATATTTTTTATCATTTCAAATTTGTAAAATTTTCATTAAAAATCCTTTTTGCATTCCTTAATAATACACTGATGGACGTAATATTCATATGATATATAAGTACATTGGTAATAATTTCGGTAAACTTATGTCACCCAGTGTATTTTTTTCTTTACCCAGAAAGGTTCAGGATTTACATGAGAGATGGCACCACCAATCTTGTCGGTAATTCTGGACGTGCTGCCGTCTGCTCGCTAGGGGTTGAACTGAATTTCGGTCAATACTTTCCCATTTTCATTCTCCGACATTCTCTTTTTTAACGCAAAATCAATATTTGCAAGGGAATTCAATAAGGATTCATGATTAATTACCACATAGTACCTTTGGAATTTTATTTAAAACATTTGCATGTTGCTTACAGCAACAACAACAACAACAACAATACTTACAGCATTTAATTGACATTTTTAGTTTTCGACTAACGACTAAAATCGAATTTGCTAAGCTTTTCTAATTAAACTTACCTCTATTTTATACATTTAACTTTTACACTTTAAAGAATAATTTTCTGTACCACGAAGTTTTGGTGCCATCGAGTCGCCCTTAGGTTTTTCTAAAGATTCGTACCCACCCTTCGTAACACGATCTTACTGAAGAACGAATAAATTGAAATTTATCAAAGATCGGTGAGCGAACGCCTTAATGGCCCAAGCAATATGGCTTCAAAAGAATCTATATTATGCAATACCTTTCGCTTGGGAAAACGGATAGCGCCTTGAGCCTCGTTAAGTATTAAACTTTAAAGTTCGCCCTCCTCGGTGTTGTAGCCTACGGGATTTCTTTTATTCTTCGCATAACGACATCCCGTGATCTCGGAAAACGAGACATTTTAAAGATTATGCCAATTCGTGGTGATACCAAGGAAATGGATAGCGCGAGCTCGTATTACACGCAGACAACGGTTCCTTAAAAAAAATGCCTAATACACTAAAAATTCATTGCGATCAACGATACCCCTAAGTATATATGCATACTTATAACACGTGATTCAGTATTTTGCATATCATAAGTACATCCATAAAATAAAAAAATTTTTAATCTTCAGACAGATCTTTCTAGCAGATCATGAAAATAAAATTTACCCACTGTACCTACATTTCTTCCGAACAAGATAACCCGTAGCAATTTGTAATCCAAAAGTAACCTTAAATTGGCTTGATTTATTGGTCACGTCAAATCTCGGTATAAGCACGTCCGGTATTGGCTCAGCCCGGGCATCATTTGCTCCTCATACGATCCAATTAGGATGGAATACGATACGGCAACAGTCACAAGTCCCTGTCTGCGCGATTAGCCCTATTCGGAGACAACGCGTTTCCATCCAGCCTCCGGGCTTGGGGACCTGATTCATTCGAATCTAGCTGTTTCCAGTAGGGTCACGACTCTACTCATTAGACTACTTTTTTTTTCTTCTTCTCGTCTGATGGACGTCTTTTCAAACGAGTGTAAACACACTTTTCATCTTACACTGTTGCACTCGCGTTTCCGACATAGCGCAAGCGTTTGCCGCTACCCTTTGAGGTCCTGAAAAGATCCGAGATTATCTAACAACTCGGTCGCTCCATGGAGATAGAGCCGTAAATTAAAGGAAAAACTTAAGTGAGTTTGATATCTAAGAAATAACAACGTTCGCTGGTCCAATTTGAATGGGGATGATTTATACGTGTGTTCAGCGCACTTTCGTTTCAGTATTTCACAGTGTTTCCGTTTCGACGAGAGGGTGACGTAGGAATCACACATGCCACGCCCTCTTAACGATGAAATTATAGCGGCCATGTTTGCTAACCTCAAGTTGAAATCCAGGTGCGAACTGTCGCGCTCATCCTTTGAAAAATCATTTGACATACGATACATTATATATGCTTTGTGTAACCAGTACGTCACGCTGCATGACGTTTTTTACAAAAGGAAACGAATTAATCATTCGTTGTAATAATTATATATATTTTGGATTTTATTATTACATTTTGAAAGTGTTTTTAAAAAAATATTATTCGAAAATTTATAATGGAATGAACATTACGAATGTTGAGATGTCATTGACAATTCTGTATATCTTTATAATTTGTATGTACTTCGTGTACATTTAGTCGAAACTTACTGAACTCTCAGCTATTTACTTTTTTTTTACAAGATTTATTCGCATTTCCGTAAGATTCCGTTTTACACGTATTTTTCGATGTAGCCGGAGGCTAGCGAAGATGCAACAGGCCTCTACTAACAAACCCGGAGAATCTGGCACTTCTCCTGTAGTGGCCTCGACACGTGTAGTGTCATACATGGAAGAATGCTAGTTAGATTCAAGGCTTCTCAAACTTCATGCCTATCTGCTGGTTTCTCAGTGAAAAAAAGACTCCCTCGGAAATAGGTACATAACGGAATATAAGAAGAGCCAAGATTTTCAGGCAGGAATGGGCTAAGGGGATGTCGTATTATCACATAATATGATAACAGTACAGATACGCTACAGTCGATTTGTTTCATGGGACTTTTCCTATTCCACAAAGTGTGATCGATAAGTTCGAATAATTTTACATCAATAGTGACATTCGAATTACGATAAAATTTTATTATCATTAAAAATCCGTAACCAAAAAATTTCCTGACATTTCATCCAGTCATTTGATTTTACTTCAAGAGCCCTATAGTTTGATTTCAAGAGCTCAAAGGAACATGCGTGCGTTTTACACCTTGAGAATCATTCTGTCGAGTGCTTCGAGTACTCGGATGCATCATTCGAATTTTTGGAAGCGCGTAGCCATGGCTCTTCCACGGATAAGCCCCATTGCACAAGCCAATAGATGGACGGCTGGTTGGATGAATTGATAGATGGTTGGATGCTGGATGAACGTGGGGATTTTCTGTGCGCAGAAGATGGCAAGGCGTTGCAGGGGTGTAAGAGTATGAATATTAATGTGCTGAGGCTGCTAAACACAAGCAGCGAGGGCCCTTCGCTTCTGCTATCTATTAATCCTCAGCTTTGGATCTGCATGAAACAGCCAAACTGTGGACGCTGTTTTAAAGGCGTTATCTCCGGCATAACTGCGGAAGAGACATTTTTGCGAAGACACATTCTGATTGACTCTTTCGCAAATTTGTCTGATATCATAAAAGAGTGGACGTACTCTTAAAAAATTGCGACCCTGTTACGTTTGCCTTTACCACAGCTTCCGCTAATAAAGGGTGGTTGCCCATTTACGGAATAGTCATTTATGAATATAGCATATGAACGGAGCTTAAGGATCGATCGCGCTAAGAAGGTAGAATTTGTTAAAGAACTCATCGGAATCTTTATAAGCGCGACGCTTTTGTCATAGACGTCCAGATGCAACGTCAGAAATTAGGGTGTCTCGTACGAGTGATGAAACGATGAAAGAAAGAGAGAAAGAGTATGCAAGAAAGGGTATGGAGGGGCGGAGGGGGGGTGGTGAAAGTACAAAAGATTCGTGGGAGTTAAACAAGGGTGAAGTGAAAAGTGTAAAAAAAAAATTCGTACGAAAATCTTGTTCATTTTTCTTTACGCAAATAAACGCAAGAAGGACACCCTGTTTCGCGCGTTGTTGCGTACGAGCCCATCGCCTGCACTTACGTATATTTTATGCATTCGAACGAATGCGGTGGCGCGCGGGGGTGGGTGTCGGGCTGGGGACCTACGAGGAGGTACCGACTAAGGGGGTTCGGGGAGAGCCCATCAAGAGGCTACATATAAAATCATAAGGCACGTGGCCACGCCCATTCCCCTTGGTATCCGCCAATAGGGGACCAGTGCATTTAAATCGCAACCCCCGGTGCATTGTCGATTTTTTTCCACGGGCGGGGTGAACGAAACGTTTGGTCGCAGAGACTCTGGGGATCCTGCAACGGCACACCGAGAACATTCATATTCCCTTGCTATATGTATACCTTACGCGATTCATATGTGACTGCATGTACATTCCTTTTGCAGATCGAACTATTTCATTTTATTTTTATGAGACCCTTTATTGGCTCACTTGGGAACTTAAGTCGATTGGAAATAACGTGGGAAACGTCTCCGATGGTAAGTTTGGTGTGAACGATTTTTTATGATGAAATTTCATCGTGTCAAATTAACGGGAGGATTCCTTGCTCTTTAGTTCATTTGTTGACATTCATTTGTACGCGTCGTTACAATTATTTTGTATTTTAACAAATTTTTCGCAAGGACGTGTAATTTTGTAGGGTATCTGTTTTTATATTGTGACGAGTAAACTTGTTGTTTCAACGAATCAATGCGATAATGATTGTTCTTGACTATGGAATCCATTAGAAAGCTTTTACGTCTATATAAATATGTTGATTGCATTGTAGTAGGTATATTCAGCGTTTTGTTTTGAGGGTCTGTCCTGAATTTTCATTTTTGTGGAACTATGAAATGTTAAAAACTGTTAATCAGTCTTGGCTTTCCTGTTCTTTCAATCTCGGTACTCAATTGGCTCGCAGCTATTCGCTTTCTGTGTTGTAACAAATTTTACGTTTATAATGGAATCTTTGAATTCAAAAGATTCTGTTATATTAAGTGTCATAAGGAAATGGGTAATCGAACGAAATGGACCTGGGAACAGTTGGCGATTAGATTATAATTTTATAAAAAGTATTATTTTATGTAAAGCAAGTTTTTCAATTTTAGAATTATTAAATACAGTATCGTAATAAGGTATACTTCTAATTTATATAATAACTTAATGAAATTTCATTTGGCTTTATCATAGTATATGCCATTATTGCCAATGTGTATAATAAATTATACATACAGTCTATCGCAGAAGTATTCTGACTCTATGTATTCTTGTGCTGTGTTACATAATTATTAGTGAGTTATTCGACGTATTATTAATTCAGCATTTATTACTATAACGTACATACAATTTGTTCATTTATGCCAAGTGTTCAAATATTGTTGTCACCTGTACTGAAGATAATTACTTAAAAATAAAGGAATCAATTTAAAAATACCTATACTACAGTTTTTTAATATTTAGAGCTGTCTGCTTTTACATACAGTATACTTTATAATTTTCAAATTCGTCATCAGTGAATTTTCTCCAGTGTGCAGGATAGATAATCTCCAGTATCTCCATTTAGTACACACTTGCCGTAACACTAGTTTCAAACCAAATATAAACCTGTATCTCAAGCACGTTACAATACTGTATTACAGTAAAAACAGGTATAAAAATTATAGCCAGTGTACTGTTTGTTCAATTTATTTTATAAATTGATTACACGAAAGAAAATATATGACTTTTAATAACTAGTTGAAGAAGCAGGGTAACACCAGTTGATTTTATTTTGTAAAATGATTACACGAAAGAAAATATATGATGTTTAATAACTAGGTGAAAAAACAGGGTATCACCGAGCAGCTAATTTGTTATGCAAATAGAAAAATAAAAATTTTATATTAATATGGTTTACTTAGTCGTTAAAAATTTAATTTATTCTATGCTAATAATGTATTACCATATATAGTTTCTATTTCATTTTTTATTACATTGCAATATACATATGACCCATTGCTGCTGATGTAGACATTGATTGAAGTCTTATAACCCCATATATCCTGTAACATTATATGAATATTCGAAATTTAAAAATTTGTGAAATCTTACAGTCAGCTATACTATTGTACACTTACAAATAAAAATATAAAATTAATTTCGAGTGGATGAATCTGTTGAATCGGTTTTGAAATTGTGTTTAAATTGTTATCAGAAAATGCCCAATAACCTTGAATAGCCAATGCAACGAACGATAGCGTATCTTACTCATTTAGGCAATGTACTCGGAGCTACCTTTCTTCTACTGTATAAGAGTTAAGATACCATCTGAGTAGTGAAAAAATCGGTATTAAAATTTACACCATTTCCTTGTTCAAAGTAAACCGGCAATGCGATATACCAATAATTAAGAATATACCAATCATTAAGTATAAAAATTAAGAAACTATCAGTCAGTCGCAGTAAACTAATTTGAAAAATATCATCATATAAAATATGCGGTGTAAATTACAACCGTGAGTGGTGAAAAACCCGGTATTAAAATTTACACTATTTTGTTGTTAAATGTACGCCGGCCATGTGATACACAAATAATGCCTACAATGGGTTTTTTTGTTCTTAAAAACCGGCATAAGTTGAAAGGGATGTCTGGTATTATATTTTTCCGTGTTAATCCATAACACTGACGATTTAGACCAACGTAATGAACCTATCGGAACTACAAAATGGTATTGAAATAGAGTTAATTTTAACATCGTATTTTTTACAGCGTACAAGCAAAGATTGTGTATCACAAAGAATATGCTTTCAAATGTATTGATAGCATTGAAAGAGTAAGGGAAGACGTATTAATACTGGCCAGTCCATTTTCTACATAAATAAAGAACACAAAAATTTAAGATTGATTGTGCAGTTTACTTAGAAGTTAAAAATTTGTTTTACACTCATCATTACATATAGGTTTTTTTTCCAATTTTTCTTACAATATAATTTACACATCCCACAACGTCACATACTCAACTAGTAATAATTTAATAGAAAAAAACGGTGTCTTTGCAAGAATCGCATTGACTATTAATTTAATATTACGTGGAAGATATTTCAAGGTTTTATTTTACTGTGTGCTGATTACTGATTATTAATAAATTTAAAAAATATAACTTTTTCCTTAAGTAAAAGTCAATATCCCGTCCTCCTGTATATGTATGGTCGGTCCATGGGCTCAATATGCTTTCTTGACAGTTCGCAAATAATGTAATCCTTAGCAAATCGCACGTAGCTCTGCATACAATTTTTGTTACAAAGTATGCATGTGCGTGGTTTTACACTGAAAAACATTTTATATTATTTAATGAAATTTCACGTGTGCTTTGATAAGATTTTCATTATTTGTGAACTGTCAAAAAAACGCATTGAAAGCGTGCACTGACTATAGTAAAGAGATTGATTAGTAAGATTACATTATTTTTTTTATGTAAAGTGACAAATACCTAATATAGATCTATATGCACTTATCGCATATTATTACATACATTTTTCAGATGCAACAATTGTGAGCCTAAAAAAGCCATTATAATTTTTCTTGTTTCTTCATTTCGTATTAAAATCTTGAACCTAAGAAATTTGAATGGACGATTGAGAGTCCATAGGTTTTTGAAAGTGAAAAGAAATATTGGCATATTTGGAAGAAGCTGTTCGATCGTATAGGCAAAAGTGCCAAGGGGACCCTTATCTTTTCCAGCATATCTTTTAGCGTGCCCCCTTCATCCCAACCCATCATTCGTTCATTTGATTTCTTCTTCGAGCGGAAATGGCTGAGCAGCCATTCGCGCGAGACTTCCGGTCGGTTGGAGATAGAAATGGAGTCCTTCGGAGGGCTCGGGGAAATTGCCGTTCACTCAAAATTGATAATAAATTCGATAATGGCACCCGGCCCGATAATCCTGCGAGATAAAATACCGCAATTTTATTGATATTAGCGACGGAGTACTTAATTTATTTTATTTCCCTTGGCCTCCTCTGCTTATTAACACTTAGCGTAGTGTAGCAGTCAAAGATATTTTATTCTAGTTAAAGTCCCCTTGGAGAGAATGACTCTATAGAAATTATTGAAAAAAGTAATTATATACGAGCACGTAATTTTATTGAATATATTATTGTGATCATGTTTTCAAAAATTTACGTAATGTTTTGTGACGATCACTTTGTTTCATCAATTATTATATACATTAACTTTTTTTAAATATTTTTGAATTTTTGTTCTTTTAACGTAAACACAACACGATACTTTTTTAGCTACTGATATTTTCTTTCCATATAGTCCGCCATTTTCGTAATAATAATAATTTCGATGAACTCGTACTCTCTCCAAGTGCTTGTAGCTTCCGCAGGGTTAACACGAGGATTCAGGCAAAGCATTTTTCACCGACGCCATTTTACCACCCTTAATTTCTGGCTCCAATCAAAATGACTCACACGACTTTGTAAAGCAGCTCGACCCCCCAGGCACAGCAGTTAGGAGTGATGCAATTACGTTTAACGCTAACGAGCTAACTCTCAATAGAAAATGGCTGTATGCTCCGCTGACTACGAACTGCGAAGCCATTACAGATTAATTTTTGGGGGATTTTGGGTTCGTCGTAAAAAGTACAAATGCGATGCCTTCGAAAACTGTCGACATTCTCCAAACAGGGTAATAAAGATAAAAATTGACCGTAAGAAATATCACAAAAATATCATTTTCTCTATTTATAAAAATCGTCGAATACGAGCAAGGAGAATTTCAGAAATTCTGTGAATTTTAATAAAACGTCATTTCTATACGATATCTTCTACCATTCTCCCTTACCTATTGTTATACTTTAGCATTAGAAGGTTTTAATTGAACCTTCGATTTCAAGTAAGAAAAGAATCCATTTGAAAAATTGCACAAATTTTTCTCAGTAATTTCTATCGGGTAAGATCGACCAGGAATAGGCAACCTTTTCCGTCCATCAAAGGTCCAATACGGAAGAGTCGTTCAGTCTAACTATTGTGGTAAATCCTTAGAAACGTATAGACGGTACTGCCATCGTGATTGGAGCCACTTCGCGACCCTTAGAGGATAAAATTCCGCGAGGGATTTTCACTGAATGCTTGTCAGAGCCAGAAGACATCTTTTGTAGCGGACTGCTGGTCCAGAGAAACCTGTGTGCTGTCCTCATCGATATCCTACAAGCTCAGAGAGAAATCTTCTTTATTTATCTCTCGATTCTCAGAAAAGAAATCGTGATGGGCAACGGAGGGATGCTGCGGGAAATAGCAGAAAAGCATCCCTATTGCTTTCCGGGCACAATCGTTAAATTGATAACGTACAATCAGTATCATTTTTCAAGATTACACATTAGGTGATTACTTTTAAAAATTCGTATGATCCCAGCTGTAGGTACAGTAGCTCTAGAAATTATTTGCCGTACAAGTTTATATAGTTTACTTAGCGTTTTTATCATTTTTTAATGGAACCTTCATGCTTTGGCGCATATGAACGGGGAGAGCGACGATAATAGTTGTTATTAGAATTTTAATGGCATATGGATGCACGTTTTAATGCGGTCTCAGATTCCGCAGGCTCCATATGTACGCGGCGAGGGATCGAGCTAAAAATGTCGTACCGGCACAAAGGCGAAAATTTTAATAATGGATTTATGCGCATATGTTAGTCCAAGCCATTATTATTTTCAGATAATGTATGTGCCGAGCTTCCGGATAATGGTATCACTTGGTAGCGGCAATGCCGGTTTTTAAATGTCCCCTTCACCACCTTCGATTCTCCAGTATAAACACGAGTCAGGTTCTCTCGGCCCGTTACGTACTTTTTTACAACCCTCGCGAAAAGTGGATGAGCTCTTGCGCGGCCGCCATTTTAAAACGGTCCGGAAGACGCCCCACGCGAACACTATGTTCCTTGGGCGAAATTAAAAAGAATTAACGTTATCAGCTGTTTCAGAAAAAAAAATCAGATTGATGCAAAAAATGTCTTTCAAAAAAAAAAGACTCGTTACAGAGAAAATTCTTTTTTATTATGTCCTCGTTTATTCTATATTTATATTTTGAACAAAGGGTTGTACTAGTTTATTTTTTTTGGAATATATGAAGGAAATTTGTGATCGGCTTTTTTTTAGCTCTTGCAGCCCGACAGCTGCACTTTCGAGGCGCAAAGAAACGTCTTTCCCTTCGAAGGAATTCCGGTGGCGCCATTTTGTCATTATTGTCCCGATCGAATGGTAAATCATTTATATCCTCATCGTTTTGCCCTAAAGGGTTTATGCCGGTGGTACTTGAAAAAAGCCCTTTGAAAAACATTTTTCTACTAATGGCTCCTGCTGCCGACCCTCAACTGTTTCTAGTAGAGGCTTTTGCGTTCTCCACTGAAACTCCGGTAGTAATTGAACATAGTTATAGGGAGGCTGTGTTGGGGAACAATTGCAAGAATATTTAGCTTCTTGAGTATCAGAATCTACACAGGGAGCAGCGCAAGTTCCGTCAGTACGGTAGAAAAGAAAATGGCGGAAACCGTTGAACAAAATTACGTACCACCGACTTTCTATGGTAACTTATTATTCTAAATGAACATTTCATTACAAAAGTGAACGATCTTTTTTTTTTTAATTTATCACCATCATGTCATCTTACACACAAATTGGCAATTACTTATTTTCTATTACTTATATAAAATATTCCTTGCCAAAGTACAATGAACGGAACAAGTGTAGCAGATGGAATAAAATACATAAAAAATATATAGATGGTATATAAAAATTTATATTGATGAGGTAAAATTGTAAATTATCAAAATGACCTTTTTCGACTATAGATATAACTATAGATAACAATTGTATAGATTTGAAATGCCAAATTCGTGAATAATCGTACGTCAATATTTTTGAAAAAATTGAGAATCACAAACAGTAGTAATAACAACAGAAGAACATATGAAAAAAGATTGAAGCGTAAACTCATTTAATTCTATTTAGCAAATTAATAAAGAAAAAAATACAAAATTACTGAATATAATTATTCCGATCGGTAGTAAATTTTAAGTTTGTGCAATTCGTTTTCTGTAATCACGTCTATCAACAGTTCATCGGTTTTTGGTCAGTGTGCAACAAATAGTACACAAAAATTAAAATGCACAATCGCAGTGAAATTCAGATTATATTTTTCCACAAATAAGGTATTGTTTAACATCGAAATTTTAATTTGATTATATAAATTTCATGTACAGTGCATATGTAAGCAAAATGGTATGTGAACTGTGTACGTTTTACACATTTTTAATAATTTTCTTTTTTCCACCAGGATTCCCATAATAAAATTTTGTTTTAATTGAAAAGTTCTTATATATTTTTATTATAACCGTAAAAAAATATAATTATATGGTTACTTTTAATCGTTAACGCAGCTCGTTATTTTCGATATTTGAGGGATGAAAATTTATTCGCAGATTCGTACAGCCTCAGTACATTGAAAATGTCCTGAAGAATAAGGATATATTGACCAATATATTTTGATATTGAAAATTGAAGAAAGACATTAACGAATTATGGTATCGGAAGGTGCGCATCGGCAAAATAAATTTAGCGTGTAACTAAATAAGAAAATCTCGTCCTGTCCATAAGGAAGATGGTGCGCATGTACAAGGACGATGGCAAACGTTAATAAAAACGAATGCAAACTTTCCTTAGGAAACCGTATAAATTTATATAATTTAATTCGTTAGTTTGTTATTTAGTTCGTGTTTACGAGGTTCATAGTTTTCGCAGCCTCGAGGAACTGAAAATCATTTGATATTTAAATTCGATAATCGTATTTCCGGAACCGTCCGCCATTTCTACGTCTCTGCCATGTTGATTTTTGCGCGTCGGCTATACCGCATGCATTCGAAGAGCCACCGCCACGAATGCATCCCGTTTCCCAACGAATTACCGAAAAGCCGATTCAGGAAATATCTCAAAATGGTCGGCAGGTGCGATATATCATTCGATATCTGAGAGTATCGAGAGATTTCGAAGATTTTCCGGCCCCTTCTACCGACCTCTTCCGGTGCTCGGAGTATAGGCAGAGTTATTACGAATGTCCCCACCTCCCGGTTTTGATATCCCCACCCCGTATGACACCCCTGAAGGGCTGGTACACACAAAGCACACATCTACCCCATTACGGTACAGTCGTTTCAGAAAGCTAGGTCGACTTTAAGAATCATCCGAAGCTTCCCGGAGGGTTTTATAGATTTCCAAAAAATATATCCAGCCAGCATCCCGCGGACTGAACCAAAGCCTGTTTTTGAGTTTCGAATAGGATTCGAGGCTATCGAGATAAAAATTATAAATCGTCACGAGCCGCGCGGAGCCTTTCTATCGGTACTTTTTTTGCATTAATTAAAAGCTCCAGCCTCCGGCCGCCAGTCGCTCGGCCATCTTGGCTCCAGGCACGCCCCCTCTCTTTTGTTTTCGGATTTTTTTAATGATTTCTCCTTTAGCACCAGGATGTATATATATGCGCGTTACCTATACGCGAGTTAACGTGTGTGCACGTATGTAAACACGTACGCCAATGTGAGCACGCTAACTGTGACGGCGGGCCCATATAATACCAATTCGCAAGAGCCATAGTTTTCGAAATAGTTGGTTGCCACTGGTGCCACAGACCCTTCCCTTTTCTCCGTTAGTTTTTGCCACCAGTGCGTGGCGTCAAGTTACGTACAACGCCGGTCCTTGCTGAACCTTTTTTTTTCGACGATCGAAGACAGATACACGCCTCGCGTCAGTACTTTTTGGTATGTTTTTTTTCTTTGTTCATCCTTATCAGTTATTTCTTTTCTTTACCATATGGATTATTTTCGTTTATGCTGTTTTATTAATGTATTATTAATTAATATTATAACTATTTCGAGATACTCCGTCGAGTCACACTATTATTATGAATTAAGATTGCTAATCTACATATTTCTTTTCTTGCTCTACTATTTCCCACTTTCACCCCTCTTAGTTACTCATCCGTATTTTGGAAATCATCAGAGCAACCGATACGCACGCTCTATACATTTTATTCATCATTGTTTTTTTATTGAAATATTAATATATTTCAATTTTATAAGCTCGTAGGATATACTGAGCATTCCTGTATTTTTGTTATCACTCTGATAATTTTATTGTAAACCCAGTATTTTTTATTTACTGCAGTAATTCAATCATACGCTTGTCTTTCAATTGTTATCAATGAATTTTTAATGATGGGAGAACGAGATTATTTCTTATGTTATTACAGGGTTGGATACGCGTTTAAAAAATATAACTTGTAAGGGTATATTCATTTTTTTAAATATATCATAATCATGTACCAACCCAATAAACACATAACATTTTAAATTACATACATGTTACATTGTAGGATACATGCGAGCTAGTAATCCTAACTGAAATATGTAATAGCTTAAATTCATTTTCATTACGTAAATTCAATATTGTCTCCTCGTAACAAAAATGAATGTAACATGTTACATGTTTAAATAGGAATTAACAGGTCACATGTATCCTACATGTAATATGTATGTTACTTAGAAAGTTAAACTTTAGCTAGGAATAATTGGAATGCAGATAAAACTTCTTGAAAAAATGAACAATTAGATTGATATTTGAATACTTGCAATAAGACTAATAAAGTTATGCCTTATATTAAAGAATACCATAGACTGTCATATGAATTTAGAAATATATTAATTTATGTATTATATATGGCTATTTATGCCCATTGGCATGAGAATTAATATCATACTCTTAATGTCTCTTAGTACTCTGATATAAATTTGCCAATTAATTGCTCAAATCTCGTAATTTTTGTGCCCGTGACTGAAATCTGATTTTGCTCCGTGTATAAGAAGCTGAAAAAAAAACTATTACACTGGCTTAAATGGAAACTGCATTTCCGTACTAATAATAAAAAAATAATTCCGATATGTATTAAATAAAATAAAACATCGACTATTCTTACTTTATACTAATCGAGCACTTACATGTTTGTCCTTAATAAATCAATATTATCTGAAAAATAAAACAAAATTCAGACTAGTCCTATTTTACAAAAACTTTTGGAATAATTTTTAAATTGTTGAATTTGTATAAAAATAGAGGTGTTTTTTAATAAAAAAAACATACCAAGGGCATTCGCTAGAACCAATTTTCTCGATATATCTTGACGTCTATATGCGAATACGTTGGCAATAGTTACGTCGATTTATGAAAATTTGCGGAAACCATATTTGCAAAACTTTAAAAAGTTCTAAATAACTATGTTGACGAATGGAGCATCGTGAAGCAGGCGACATCTGCGCCCGACAATGTTAGACGTGGGCACGACAACTTTTGTCCATTGGGACTTCAATGCAGATGTCTCCAGGACTTCTCGAGACTTCAATGGACATATTGTAAATATGGAAATATGAAATATTCTGGATTATAGATAACGCCCGAGAGTTTTATGCAATTTATTGTACTGACATATTTCCCCGGATTGTTACAAAAAGTGAAAAAGAAAATGTTAAATAATTTTTGAATCTAGACAAATTGCCCACCGAAATCAAATTTAATTGCTCTAATTACATTATGATTTTTCTAGTGTTTCATTTAACTTGTATATTCGCGCAGTGAGACTATTTCTCTCTTAGGTAAAGAGTTCGTGCGATGCATATTTACGTTCTTAGTTTTAATAATGCAAATTTATTGCAAATTTCATGAAAGCCTTTCTTAAGTTTGGGAGCATTGCATAATATGTTTGTCAGAGGAAAGATTATTATAATATTTTTATATTATCGGTAAAATCTCGCTTCTGTTTTGATACGATGAGAATGCAAAGACTTGCTAGACGAAACAATCTTGATAAAGTAAACATCTGTGTACAAGGATCGACGCATGTTCACCCTGTGTCAACAATGAAAATTTGAATAAGGAGGTAGTTGAAGGCTTTCGAAGTACAACGAGAATTCTGTAGAGTAATGAATACGATGTATTTACAATCGCGTATTTAATGCAAGGCGTCTGACATATTTGAGATGAATAACTAAAGGTGAAAGATAAAAATACTGTTTTTTATTACATATCGGATTACATTTTATGCGATACTTTTCGAACGCATGGATTTTTTTGGATAGAATTACATTAAATAGTAGAATTAATAATGACGAAGGTTGATTGCATGAGAAATCGTGAAAATTATTTATTTGAAATGTGGCGACAATGTATTGGCTATAAGAACGAAGTTTTTACTGAAAGATCGTCACCACGCGACGGTAAATTCAGTTCACGGCGGCCGTCGGCGCGTAGGCCTAAACTTTTCGACCGAATACAGGAAAAAAGGGAGTAACTCGTTTAATTTTTTACAAAAATTAGTAGAATCGTCGTGAAACTATTACAACAATTGTTTTTTGGTGGAGGCACATTCATAGAATTTTTTTCTTTGCCACAGAATTCTAACTGTTATTAAGAAAAAAGAAACTTTTGCAATCTTAGAAACGAAGAAAATGTCTTTTTTTTATGACAAAAAAATTAGGTTAAATCATTCCAGTGCGTTTATTGGTATTCGATTGTTCGATAAATTTGTTGGTAAGCGGAAGCAATTAGAAATAATGGAAAATCCGTTTAAAGCTTTACTAGTAATTCACGTTTGAAAGTTATTAAAAAATATTACAACCGTTTATGGACAAATTGTATTTATTATAAATTATGTACAATCGAGTTGCTATACTTTTTATATTTTCAAATATTTTATACGATAAATCCATAGCAGACTTTGCTTGATACAGATGAAAACTTGTACTGTACTTTTTTTCCATATAATTTCATGAAAAATTACTTATTTAAATATCAATGCAATAATTCGCGAATACTTAGAAGGAATATAATATCTTCTTTTGAATTTACATAAATAATACGAATTTTCGTGTGAAAAGTCAACACATGAAATAATATGTACCATAGAGCAAAATCCATTGTAAATTCAATGAATATCAAACATCGTTACAGTGTTCGCAATGTTTGAAAAAAAAATACAATACTTTTATAAGTATAGGTAGCACAAATATAAAAAGTAGTTGAGTCGGAAAACTTTGAATACGCTTTTACAATAATGAGAATGGCCCAACACAATAGTATCGCGAACACTTGACACCAATTGTAATTGAAGTTGCAATCTAAGAATATCCGAACATATAAAACCGTGTTTAGATGTGAAACTGACATTAATAATTATTAGTAATCGTGAATGAAAATTTTTCGAAATACTGTACTGTTATCGACATTGATCAGAATACTAAGAAAAAAATATCTTCGCTAGATTTAAAGTAGCCCCGATCCTTCTAACGGTGTCAGCCGATGAAAACCAATTTTTCAATTTTCTCTACACGAAGCGGCGCGACGTCGCACGCTACGTCGAATTTTCATCACCGCGACTTCTACCTTCGAAATTCAATATCACGATAGTTAGGTACTTTAAATTTCATTTGAACTTCACGGTTCATGCTCCGTTGCATGTATATAAAAACTTGCAACTGTACGTCTCATACTCTTCATCAGCGTCCGTAGGCGGCGGCACTGGCAGTAGAAGGAGAAAATTTAAATCTTGAAAAATTCTCATTAAAGTTTCTTCTATTTGTCTAATATTTCCATTGAATAATTTCTTATAAGAATTTCTCTATACACTCTTCCGCGGACGTTTCTTACTCGCAAGTAATAACCAAAATCTCATATTGCGAGAAAACTGAAATTCGTCAGTTTCGTGTCTTTGAAAATGATATAGAACTTCGTGTAATATCGAGTATCAATTTTTTTTATCGACAGAATTTCGTCCAATGTACAAAGCAACAGTACAAAAGAGCATCTATTTTAAAGAAACGTAAATGGTCATTGTAATATTCCAGCGAAATCTAGACCCCGGTACGTTTGTCCATCGTCAAGTATTTACAGACTTTTTGAAAAGTACGCGACACAATTCTCTATTATGACGGGTTGCATAAATAATACAAACGTTCCGAGCGTCCGACCGCGCGTCTGTTTACCAGTCCGTCCGTGAGTGTCGCTGGTTTCTATTCTCTAATGTCCAAGCTAATTTGGCAAGGGATCGGAGTTTTGAAATTCGAGGAGCCCTCGTCGCGAGAAAGAACCACGAGGCTGGGACTTGTCAAGGCACCTTTTCACGTCGCCCGCTCGTCTTTCATCTGGCTGGCTTCTCACCGCTCGTGTTTGTGGGATATTTTGAAATTCGAACGGGACCTTTTTGATGACCGATTCGGACGGCAACATGTTTTTTCACGTGGTGCGAACAACCGGGTATGTCTTTTAAATGCGGGTGAATGAAGTCGTCATAGTACATCAAATAGGTACCCATCGTGTTCTTTGTGTAAAGGGACAAATGGGTGACAAACGATTTTTCATGTCGCGGTCGTTTGAACGTTTGTACTACTCCTCTCCAAGCAGAGATTCAACGTTCAGCGTTTTCCAGCTTGGCGTTCCCGCAGCCATTCGTATTATAACACTCACCGGCCCTCGAGCAGAGGCATAAAGCAGTTCTATCACGCTTCCAGAATGGCGGACATAACATTAGTCCCGTGCGTTCTCAAGGAACATTCACCGATGCAAATGAGCACGTGATACTGAAAATCAGACTTTCCAAGCAGAGTGACAACAAAGTCTGTAGGACAACGCGCGCCAGAAAGAGAGAAAGAAGGACATTGGAAAAGCAATGGAGTAAATTAAATATATTTTTTTAAATTATCAAATGCAGTTTTCACACCCTGTCATTGCGTTTATCATTGTTTCGTACGATTGTCGTCGTAGAAGCTTTAAGCATCGTGACGCTATGCATTTAGCATTTTAGCGGCTATCGTGACGCCTCCATTCAATGACGTACAGCAGTGGGATGCGCCTGGACAATCTCAAACACAAACACTCGTGTTTCCCTTAGTCTCGTATGAAAAGCCACTGCCGCTACGGGGACGCGGAAAATTCAGTTGGACTTTTAACAATGTGTTCGGAGTTACCCGGGAGAAATTACCTAGTACGTACCAACCGACATTCCCTCTGTTACAATGGGTGTACTTGCGTTGTGAAACGTAGAAAATGGCTATTATCGTGGCCGGCATTGTCACGCTTCATTTTCTTTCAGAGTTTTACGTAAAGTGTCGCGCACCCACTCGCAGTTTTGTTAAGCCTCTAAAGGAGGCATTACACGATACCGTATGAATATCTCCAGTTTCCATGTGCATCCAGTTTCTTCTTCCTTTCTCGATGCGTTTACATGCAGCAACCTACAAAGTACAGTGCAGTAGTACAAAAACCTATATTACATTAGCGTTAAATTACTGGAAGCAAATCTGTATACACTTTCAGCTCGGGATACTTTTTTACTCAGATCAGAAGATTCGATACCAACGATACTTACGGATCTTGAAATTTGTGCGCCGTTTAGATCCGTGCTTTCAAAAATTCCCGCCAAATATCTTAAATTCTATTTTGACGAGTATCCCTTTTTTTGACGTTTCACGACACCATGCCGAACGCTCATTGGCTCGACGACTGGTGCCGCTTTGTATTCCTCTCCTAGGATTTAATTGCTGCTTGATGGCCGATCCCTGGATTTTGCATAGGGGAGGATTCGCGATCGGCTATTCCCAATCGGTCCAATCAATGCCTGCCGATTCTCCTCGAATTTTGCTCGATGCTTCTGTCTCCTCTCTCGTCTCCTCGGCTCTTAGCTATCACAATAATACTCTCAGGACGGAAAAATGTGTGCTGGGCTATTCCACCGGTGGAGCTCGTTCGATTCTCAGTGTCTGGAAATAATTAGAGGCGAGGCTGGGTGTTGCCACGGCAACCGCCAATCAGAGGGCAAAGAAAAATTTTTCCTTTTATATCGCGCATTTTTCTGTGCTTGCCTGTGCATGGGTGCCCGCGGGGAGATAATGTATGCAGCGACACGTCGAAACACACGGATGGAAGTGCGAAATATTTCCCCCTTTATCCTCCCTTACCCATTGCCGCCCTCCACCCCTCTCTCCCTCCCGTCGACCCGTTGCATCCCTTAGCCAGTCCACGCTACCCTCCACTGGCATGCAACCCATATCCCTCTCTCTTTCGTTCTCGTTTTCTCACTTTTTTCTCTCTCTTCCTCTTTCACCTCCGCTTGCATTCCCTGCTACGCCGCGACTCCCCTCGTTCCGCCTTCCGCCACCTCGCCGCCGCCCACGCAGTCGGCGACTGCTGCATTCAAAGATTTACACCCCGTTCCGGACGAGACGGCGATCCCTGACCCATCTACCACACCTTTCTGCTACACATCCAACAAACTTCCATCGACTATCCACGTGTCCCTCCTTCTTACTCCTCTGCCACTTCTTATGCTTCCCTTCACTTTTCTTGCCTGCCTCTTTCCTTTTCATACTTTTTTTTTATGCCGTACTCTCTTATTTTTATGCTTTTGAGACGAAATTTTTCGAGAACCATCAGCAAGATTCATCATGACTTCTTTGTCTGCTGCTAGTTAACTTTTGAATTTTAAGGTGTAAGAAATTGAAAACGTAACAAACTTTATTTACACGGGGCTATAACGAAAGGGATGGGGAAACAAAAATTATGATTGTTTGTGTCATCAATTTGAGTAACAAGTAAATATATTTTACTAACTAATGCACTGAAATAAATATAGATTTTTTAACGATTTTGACCGCAATTAATTGCAAATTTTTTAATTGTTATTTTTTTATTTAGCCGTTGAAATTAGTTTATAAATAGACTCCGAGGTAACCTTAAAAAGGTCTTTCGATTTTTTAACGATATTTCGTTAAGTGCCATGAGGGATGTAATATTAAAAATGTTGAATTTAAAATCAAATTGCGTTTCGAAAATACAAAGAGATTATTTTTTGTGAATGCGGTCTCTGCTGTCATGGCGGCAAGCCATCTCGTCAGAAAGAGGAGTGCAGTTCGTTATCTCGTTTGCTGGATGACAAAGATCTATGAGCGTCGAAAAGATCTCTTTGATGTTCTAGTATATTGTGTGTTGTAGCATAGCTCTTTTTCAATTAATGCAAAAAGGAGTATCTTTAAGCCGCTACCACACAGACCACTTTACCTCTCAATAAAAATGGCGTCCGCCATGAAATGCTCTGGAATACCAGAAACCGCATAGAAACGTAGATACTCGCTAGCAATGCTTGAGATGTATAATTTTTACTTAACAAATTTTTTAGTCGCCGTCCAAAATATTCTGCTAGGTTACTGTCAATTTTGAAAATACGAACGGTTACAATAAATCTTACAATGAACGAGCGAGGGAGTTAGCTAAGATTTGAAAACTTGGAATAGAATGAGTTTTCTTGTTAAACAAATAAAGTGTGGGTGTCAGCGCACTACTCGAGACTTGAATGGTTTTTATTTTGGTTCGGTTTGACAGTACGCGTCTTTGTTTGGCCAAACTGAAAGCCCTACCTGTTCTAATTAACTTATTCAACGATACCTGGCAGGATATATAATGCCGTGTTAGGGAGGTATGAAAATTTAAATGATTTATTTTTAATTTCTTCAGCCATCTTCTTTGCGCCTAACAGTTCACGTATGATACATAAAAACTTAAATCCTTATTAGTTTTTAATGGTACTTAGAAAATTTTCTCTATTTATTAAATTCTCATTACCACTTTTTCCACGTAAAAGCTCAAATATAAACCGAAAGATCATTTCAGCCTTACCATAAACATCGTTCCGTCGGAAACTGTTTTAACAACTTGAAACTCTTTCGTATAGCGCGCGCTTACTATGGCTCGACTAGGTTTCTCGAAATGGTTTCTCCAAAAATTTCTTAATAATAATAAGAATACGTGTATATAATGGCAAAACGTAAAGATCAAAAAGACTATGAATATAAGCAAGTAAAAAGCAGCAATATAGAATTCAAATTTTTAGCTGTAGAGACATTGCCATTGTGAATGCCGCCTAACGGGCAACAGGGGTACCACTATAAAAATTGTAATCTCGAACTTTTGATTTTCCTACAACTCAATCAATATTAAATATCCTTCGCAATCGGAATCCTCGATCCAAAGTTCGTATTTCTTGGTCAAAATTTCTTCCGGTCCTGAGACGAGTGAGAAGAATGGCCGTAACATGACACGTATCCACAGCAGCAGCACGTGGGAAGAAACCGCGACGTAAATACACTCATAGAAATCGAAAATGGGTATGAAAGGGGTGTGTTTCAAAACATGTCACATTCGATATCGGTACCGGGCATCGATCTGCTCAGTTCTGTCTTGTATTTTCGTGGCAGGTATTCTATTTCGGAGACCTCCGCTTCTCTTGAACGTCACTCCGAACTTCCTCCGTGTCAAGGAAGTCTTTCCCGTTCTTCACCGTTCTCCTGGATCCACGTAGAATTAGACAAGAGCTTGAGATTCGCGTAGAAACTTTTTTTCATCGCATCGCGCGTCATTAGAGAATTTTGACGTAGCTAAAAAAACACGAATCAAGTTAGCCAGATATACCAAATGCCGTCATCAATTTACACGAACCACTCAACGAGTAATGAGTGAGGTGTAGAAAAAAAAACTAGCAACTATTTAATCCAATCGCTTGAGCAAATAAGGAATGGTGAAAAAAAAGGATAAAAACAAGTGATGGCTGAAGTGCGAAAGAGAGGAGTGAATTTCGAAAGAGCGACACTGCTACTTGTCTCGGGAACCGGTAATGGCGAAAGGATCTATTGGATGCTAAGACTCGGCAATGGGGTAAGACAGAATTATAAATTCCCATTAAGGAGCGGGGTGAGCCGGTATTGTGAAGCAGAATCTCGAGTGAGCGCAGATAATTACGATGGATCAATTACGCATTGACCAATTAATTTTCGAGCCTAGGTGCTGCATTCAATGGAGAAACGAGGTTCTTTGGGTGTTATAAGTAAGTACATAATATACAAATGCATACGTACGTATACGTTGGTATGGACGAGTAGGCACCCTGTCTCTCGCTTTTAAACAGTAAATACATTTTAGCGTGTGGCGGGTAATGTGTAATATTTTTAATTGGATCTTCGCCTCTCACTCGCTCCCACGCTCCGAACCTTAACCCGCTCTCTCTGCCGCTCGGGAAAAAAAGCGCTCGAAGCTCTCTTCTTGGCTGCCCCGCGGAACTCGCAATTATTTTCCCGTTCCTTGTGGATTGTTTCTCTGTGAATTTTTTAGTTCCATAATCTCTTTACGCTCCCCGTAGCCTCCAGGTGGCATTAGACTCGGCGGCAATAAAAAAAATTCACTGCGACGTTTAGACGACACTCGAGCCGACGCTGGTACGAGTTCACGATCACTGACTCGACTTATTCCTGTCTATTTTTTTTTACTACTTTGGCAAGTATTCTTTTCAAATATAACGGTCCATGGATCTCGAAAAAAATTGCGGAAGCAAACAGACGTGATATAATTTTCTAATTTTTCCGATCTGTCGACATAAGACATTTCTTGATTTTTTTGTTAAGCATGTTTTAATTTTTTCTAATACTTTTCAAACCTGAAAAATTGTTTTTTCTTGTTTCCTTGTTATTTTTTTAATTTTTGACAGAGTGTTTCGGAAAGTCCTGCTCTGCCTCTGGGTCGGGGTGGGTGCTCGTGAGATCCCACACACCCTTCTTTAACAGTTTGGTTTTTGAGTGTGCCCCGTTGATCGACAATCGAACCCTCTATTATCTCAGTGTTACCATGTATTAAAGTTTCAGGCAAACGTAAACCTATTTTTATCAGGGTTCGATCAAGCCACAAGCCAAACGAGGGATTGTAGATCAAAATCTCAATTGTCGTTAGCGTGAGAAATGGACATGTGTTAAATGCTGTTAGGCTGTTAGTGCTGATTAGAATCTTCACGAGGAACAAATTGCGTTATATTGGGAAGTGTGAAGCTGAGGATGGTCTCGTCGCGGGACTCAAGATGCTCAACGAGATACGTTTTTGGATGAATATCTTGGGAGCAAGATAGTTATTTTCTGCTGATAGGAAATATTGTAGATGAAAGGTATGACAGGAACACCTTTGTATTTCCTAATAATTTTTTGGATTGACATACAGATGAGAAAAAGCCCCTGGAAACAGATTATTAAGTTAATTATTTTGGTATGACAGTAATAACTGCAAAAGTTATATTTTCTTACGCTACATGCACTCGTACGTATAATAGAAAATTTTGCAAAATATTTTTTGCAAGCGAATTTTATATAAAAAAGATTAACGTGCATCTTATGGTTACGAAAGTATTTGAACGGTGCTGAATTCTATGTTTATTACAAATTATTATTTACTTTAGTTATTTATGTAAAATTTTATACAACCAAAACATTTTATGACGTTTTAGTATCTCAAAATAATTATAAATGACGGATGTCTCGTCGAACAAAGTTGCCGTCGCAATGGCGTTTTTCGAGTGTACTTTTAGGCCTTCGGCCTTTGTACAAATTCTAATAAGGATTTTCCGTATGTTCGTTAGTTCTTTTTTCATTTTAACATATTTCTTTTTTATTTTTATATAATTGACAGAAGCCTTCGGTATAGCTGATAATTCTTGTCTTGCGTAGGTATACACATCTCGTACAAAAAAGTAGATGAGTAGAGATATTTTAGTATCACATCTTGACGACTTTGTTATGTCTTCATCAGAATTACTTAAATTAATTAATAGGAGAGAAACTATTGTAAATAAAATATCTTCTAAAAAAGATATTATTGACTTTTAGAATTTTAGAATGAAATATCTTAATCTTTACTCGACAATAATCGTGATATAATACTAGTTGTCAGGAATTCATTTTGTAGAACTGTCGCAGAAAAATATTTTATTAACACTTTTTGGTACGATGTTTGCTTGAAATTTTTGTTATTTGCATTCTTGGAATTTGCTTGGAATATTTAGCTATGAAACTTGTAAAATATACAATGCATATTTTGGAATCGTCTGTACTGGAAACGTACGCTCGTCCAGTTCAGCATATTTGAAGAACCTCTTTCTTTCCTACGCAACCCCCTGGTCGACATCCACCATTTTGAATCGTGCAAACGTTGGCCCACTTTTTAGGGGTTGGGTTTCGTGGATTCGCCGTACTGCCGTTACCACCCCTCGACGAGCGACATTTATTTAACAAGGTAACCTTGTTACGTCGTTATGTCAGATTAGGGCTTCCCCTGCTTCAAGGCAAGAGCCTAACGACCAATAGAATTGTCCTAAATAGTATAAACGATTTTAGCGGTACGTCCATTCTATGGTCGTCACGTAACGGGTTTTCTCGAATACTCTCGAATGAAAAAATCGTGACATTATTTTATAGCATATTTTTGTTTCCGTACAATTTGAAATTTTTAACAATAAAAAAACCTACGTTTCATTTGCCTCTTATGTTTAGGGTTCGTTTGACGATACTGCTGATTACTTTTATCAATTAATTTCAGGGAAAAATAATCTTTCACATTTATGTGCTTTTAACGGATATTACAAATTACATGGCAGAATGTACAAAATCTATGTTTTCTTCAATATTCTTAGTATAAATAAAAATACTCGTCGTTAACTTCACGCCTACAAAAATGACCTTTTCACAGGTAATAGAATAACGATCTCTTGTGAAACGGAAGTAGGAATTTTGATTGCATGGAAATTTGCGAGGTATTCGACAAGGGAAATAACAAGGTGAGCGCCATTACCTCGCACTCGCTGATCGGCTCGTCGAAGTAATTTATTTTTCTCGAAATGTCAGATATTGTCCCATCTTACGGTTATTTTTTCTCTCAGAGAGAGAGAGAGAGAGAATCGCGATTTCCTACATTTTAAACGAGGAATACATTTTTTTCAATATATTATTACAGGATTCATCGTACAAATCGTTCTTAAAATATTTTGAACGGGGATATCATTATGATTTAATTTTCATGTCCAAATCTCCCTATAACTTTGAAATCGTTAATCCGAACCTCACATAACGAAGCTACCATTTCTCTCGAATGAAATTTAAATAATGCAATCGATAAATACCGATTATTATTATTACCAGCGAAAAAGGCGGTTCGGCTGAACATAACTATTATCTCGATCCCAACAAAGGAGGGAAGAGAATTGTCAGATACTTACATCATCTATTACGTTTTACGTGGCATATTTGAATTATCCGTTAATTAACACAGATAAATCCATAAGAAGTATCTATGTTACACTGCAACAAACATATGATGATCTATAGTCGTTATATTGTCTACAATTATTTTTATAATATTTTATATAACTTTCAAATACCAGTATTTACGAAATATAAAACCACGCGAGATTCTTATTCAAGTCAATTGCGTGTCTCCATCTGGTGCTAAATTCCTGCAACAACTAACTCTAACTGACCATCACAGCGTCCTTCTTTATCGACAACTGTTTTAACCCACGTTTAGCGACAGAAGGAAAAGCAGAATTTATGCTATTCTTATGCAGAATTCTCGGGAAATTCGGGACCGTTCTTATCAAATAATTTATCAGACATTCCTAGTTTTGCCACGAGAGTTAGAAATTATCGACCGAGCAAGGTTTCCCTTATCAAACAGTGGTTATCAACCCTCAAAGAGTTCCAAACACTTCAAAACGATAAGGGGCGCTGTTAACGACCACTTCCTCTCTCCCTGTATTCCAGTTGAATTTAACATTGACCGTCGCACGGTTCGGTTCGCGCATCCGTGAAAATGTCAGAGTCCCGTGAATTTCCCGTGCATTTTCCGCGGTATTATCGCCACGAATTTCAAGTCGTAATGTAACCATAAACCAAAAATGAGTATTTCTCAAGACAGTGCAGCTACCATCGTGTGTCGAGAGGTTTTCGATGAAGCTTCCCATCCCTCGAACGAAGGTACATATATACATGTATATAAGCCCCGATATTTTGTAACCTTATGTGTCCCATTCCAATATCGACATATTATCTAATCAGTTTGTCACAATCACTCTTATTATTCCTGACTAGAAGCACGTGTAGTTTCCAGCTGAAATATAAATCAATAAATTATTAATACATACGCGACTGACTCTTTTTATAAAATTTGACTTTTTCAAT
Organism: Trachelus tabidus; assembly: GCA_030142655.1. Lineage (NCBI taxonomy): Eukaryota > Metazoa > Arthropoda > Insecta > Hymenoptera > Cephidae > Trachelus > Trachelus tabidus. The sequence goes on from JARQTI010000023.1 coordinate 336,775, forward strand.
ACACAGTACTCTCTACCAACGGATAATTCTCTTTTTTACACCCGAATAACATGTTTAATCCATAGACAAAATAAACCGTGATATGCTTCGCGATAATCAAGTCAAGTGCTTAACATACTAAGAATAGAATACCGTCGTTTCTATCAACGCTATTATCATCGTACCAATGCATTATTTATCTATACAGAAAGTCCAATGCAAAATTAATTTTAGAACCAATAAACCGCTATATCTATAGTATGGATTCATTAAAGATTTTTTTGTTAAATACGATACATTACACAATGCTCTTTCAGGCACAACATTTAATCTTTAATAAATTATTCAAATACACGATTCATGAGTATTTTAAATTGAAATAAAAGTAATAAATAAAAGCGTTTGGTATTAATCGCTGTATCGTAGCCGAGCAGCCGCGTTATCATAGCATAGTCTATGACCATGACGATCAACTCGTAATTATTTTGTTTGAGCAGGAAATGTAAAATCGAAATATGGAAGAGCCAATCGTTCGTAAAGAGCAATACGCATGATGCGAGCGTTTTTGTTGTTTATTTACACCGGAGCTGCCACGAGCACCGTGCGTCCGGCCTAGCATCGCAAGGAAAATCAATAGAGTCCGCAGTGCGGCTAAAATGTTGTCGTCGGCCTCGCGGTGTCTCGTTCGACTGTGAACGCATGCGACTTTCTTTTTTCCTGGAGGATATATTATTATTACATAAAAAAAGATACGGGATGCAGCTATTCTATGCAAACCCACGTAAAACAGGGATTTGAACCATTTTCGAACGTAGCTTATTCTTTGGTAATACGATAGGACATGTCTTACTTCGTCGATGGTATCGGTTGAAACTTTAGCAGTCAGGAACCAGCTGGCGTAGGGGCTCACCCCCATATGCCGGCTCACCTGTCAAAGCAGCCTTGATGGAATTTTTAATCAACCCCTTTCAACTTTCAACCTACGGTCTTTCGGCCGATCTATATTATTTACGACAGTTTTGGATGCGGTCGATAATGCGGTTCACTATTATTTTTTTTCCACATAAATTTTGTGTAGATTTTATATGCACTTTTTGTGGTGTCGATTATTTTTATAAAAACGGTAACATTTCCGTTTGACTTCCTGGTCGAGAAAGATAAAGACACTGTGTAGTTTCGGCTTTGGATTTTATTATTGAGTCTCATCGGGTCTTCGTAAAAAATTGTCATCGAAGGGAGTCGAGTGTTATAATTGGATCTTGTTTCTCTGGCATTACGAATCTATGATAATCGTGCATGTTGCAGAGGTCGTAGACTATGCTAAACGCCTGGGAATTGACCCGGATGCCGAACCACACCTTCTGGATCTGGCCCGGGAGGGCCTCATGGCCGCTTTACCAAAGGGATGGTCACCCTGTTTCCACGAGGCCACCGGAGCATGGTATTATTACCAGGCTTCTACGGGGACCACCACCTGGGAACATCCCCTCGATGCTGTGTACAAGGCTTTGGTGGAACAGGCCAGGCTGGGTAATCGGCAGATTAGCGTTGGTACGTGTTTCAAGGTCACTAGTGAACAAGGCGACACTACTCATCCTATACACTTTGGATCTAGTTCATGAGATACCGAGGCTAGCGTTTCGTCATAATTATAATCTAATTAAATTTAAGTCAACGATTCAATTAGAAAATCTTGATTAAATAATGCAATTATCGTGCAGGTACTAAATTAATAAGTAATCGAGTGAACACCCAGTTTTGTTCTTTTACCTTCGTTTTATTAATTTAATATACTAGTCTTGGTAATTGGACTGAAATAGATCATATGGACTGAAACGAGAAAACTATTATCAGGTTTTATAATAATTTAATTTGTAGGAATTTTACTTTCACTCCAATAACGTTATCTTTATTGAAACGGAAATAATTGCGAATGGCAGCTACGTACGGACGCTGGATCGGTTCTTAGAATTGAAATGAAGTGTGAAAAGTGTAAACAAGATAAGAAAATGTTTCAAAGCACGGATTACGTATTGTAGGAAAGTAATGCGATTGAATAAAAGAGACGTTATCTATATCCCAATGTACTTTTGATATTCGGCTTTAACAAGCTTCCGCACCATATTTCTTCCCGACCCAAGAGCTAACAAAAGTACAAAGAAAAATCGTTTACTCGCAGAAGAAGATTCGAAGACAACGGCCAAGGACCTGGAGTCTCACGAGGAAGCAACCCTGCCAAAAGAGTCTGTGAAGACTTCCTTACCGACCACGAAGATTCCATCGAAGCTGGTACCACTGCGAAAATCCAAGGTCGACGGACCAGCTATGCGCAAGAAGGATCCAATCTTTGAGAAACATCGCTCCCGCAAAGAGAGCGAGCCCAGGTCGGAAAATCTGAGCAGCATCAGCAGCGACAGAGCTTCGAGAGATTACACCAATCTCAGGTTTCAAGATCCGAAGTTTTACGAGAGTCCAAAGCTCTTGGATGCCTCGAGGCAGGAATTTCCGAGGAAGGAACTTGATCTGAAGGAAGTACTCAAAAGATCCGAATCCCTGAGCCCACGATACGAGAAGGATTGGGAACAGCTATCCAGTAGATTCAGCTCCGAGGAGAACATCATTGATATCGACAAACTGAGTGTCGCTTCCTTGACGAAAGTCGAGAAGCCGCAGGAGAGATTCGACAAGGAGAAACATCCAAGACAGCTTGGCCAGCAGAGGGAGCTCACCCTCAGCGGTGGTGGCTCCATGTTCCTGAAGAGTAACAGGAGCAGGGACACGACTCCGAGTAAGGAGAGTGTCTTGCTCGAGGATTTTCAAGTATTTCGAAAATCTGACGATACGGGAAACGTGACGTGCGAGAAGCCAAAATCAATTCTACGTGAGAAACCATCGGAGGATGCTGCCTCATTAGAGAATCTTCGGATCCTTGCAGGCGTGACCGAGTTGAGTAACGCCGTTGGGGATAGGCCAAAATCGATCTTGCGAGAGAAGCCATCGGAGGACGGTGAGTTGCGCGACTCTTGTCCCTTTTACACCCTTTTTCATAAATGCTCAACACATTTGTACTAGTTGTTCATGTATGGATGGACGATGTAGAGAAAAGGGATACTGTAGATAGAAGTTTTCGTTTTTATTGGGTTTTCATTTATTCTCAGACGACAGACACATTGACGAGGAGCGGAAGAGCGTTCGATTCGATTTGGAAAAGGAAGTCGACATTAAGTTCACGTACTCCGGATCGGATGACGATTGGGAATCTGAATCCGAAGAGCAGAATGTTCATATATCGGCCGTAGTTACTCACAAGCAAAATAGTGAATATCAATCGATACTCCAGAGGCAAAATATATGTGATTCCAAAACTAGTACCGACAATGAGGAACATGGGAATAGGAATTTAGACAGTCCGAATAAAGATAGTTACATGGAGAGCAGCGTGAACTCAGCGCCGAAAGAAACTAAGGTCGTGGGCAGAAGATTCGTTGTTCAAAATGTTTCTGAAAACGAACACTTCCAACAGGTCAAGAAAAGTGTAGTTAACGATGTCGATAATGATTTTGTCTCTGGTAAATTCGAGAATGTGAAAAATATTGATCTTGCATCAAAAAGTGAAACAGACAGTACGGCCAGGAGTAGCGATGGCATGAAATCGTTACAATTGGATGATATCCGTAAGAGCAAAGAGATTATGTTGGAGAACATGAAAATGTCAGATCGTAGAATGGAGAGTGAAATGCAGCGGGAGAAAGAGGAAATATATCACTTGATGAAGATCAGGCACGACCTCGAGGTGGCAAAGCATGAACGAAAATCAAAGCTAAAGATCGAAGACTCAAAAAGCATAGAAGACTTAAAAGCAACGGCGATTACGGAACATGAGAAGGAAATGGAATCTTTGAAGAAAGAATTTAGGGTTCAATTGGAACGAGTTAAAAGGGAATTAGAAGAAAAGTTCCTGGAGCAGAAGCAGCTCTTGGAAGAGAACATCAAAGTTAAATTGGAGGATCTCAGAGAGGATATGATTGAAAGAGAGAAGGAGGAAGTTGAGAAGTTGATAAGTGAGATGGACCGGGTTAGATTAGACAATTTGAGCAAGGTCAAAGCAGAGTTAGAGGTTTGTTACGAAAAGGAAAAGCAGGACATCCTGTCGAACTTGAAGACTGAATTGGACCAAAAGCGGCAAGAATTATTAGAGCTAAGGAAGGTAGAGATCGAAAAGTTGGAGACCGAGTACGAGAGATCATTGGGCGAAGAGAAACTAGCAAAACTCACTCAATTCGAATTGAATAAGCAGCATACAGAAAAAATCGAGGCACTGAAGAAGGAATCGGAGAAGGAATACGACGACCTAAGGGCAAACTTAAGAATGCAACAAAGAGAAAAGATTGCCAAGATCACAGAAGATCACGAGAAGTGTCTAGCAGAAATGCTTAAGGATTTCAGAATGAGCGTGAGTATCTTCAGTGTGTAGAACTACCTTAAGAAATAATTCAATTTTGTCAATAAAAAAAGATAGAGATTCATTCGGCATTATACTTTCAGGAGAGTCTCGCCAGGAAAGGTTATAGGCAACGGTTGAAAGATATAAGGGATGATTTTTCGCACGACGTCGAGAAAGAGGCCAAGAAACAGAATGAACGGATCTCGCGTCAGGAGACTGTTGATTTTGAAAAGATTCGCTGTGAAAAACGATTGCTAGAAGATAAATATAAGACGCTCAAAGAGAAGTACCTGAAATTGAAGAATGACGTGAGACTCGCAGTGGAACGAAGAAATAAGAAGAAGGAGGGTAATACGACAGCATCGGAAACAGAAAAATCCACATCAGCAAGGACGAGAACCGATCGAACAGAATCATCTGATCAAAAGTGAGTTTCCATTTGACCTATTAGATACTTTTTTCTTTGGGATCAGAGGGCTGATGAATGCACAGCTTGCTCTTCGTAATTGTATCGATTGTAGGCAATTTTTTAACAAAATCTTTGCACCGCCATTTTCAATAAACAATAGTACTTTCACGGTCGATCAAATTCATCCATTATCGCTGCATATATTTATATCGCAATTATTTCCTCTAGTTTTGGATGATTAATCATGGACCGTAAGGGTACTCTATCATTCCCATGCGATTCGCCCTAATGTCTGGCTATAGGCCTTAACTCGTTCCTTCAGAGACCCGATCAAAAAATCACACTCGATCTCAAACTCGAAGCCCGCGGAAGGTCTGAACCAGAATATGAGTGGCGCGGAGGATTCGGACGGTCCCAAATCCCTCGACTTCCAAAAGCCCATTGCTTACATGAAGAACGCGCAGAAGTTCGAATCGGACGATACAACGGCCAGCGAGACTAATTCGAATCTGTTGAAGAAGAAGAAGACTTTTACGAAAAAGGCGGCCAGTCCTTCGAAACTTAACAACAACCTTGAGAATCCTGTGGAGAATATTAGGAAACAACTGGAGAAACTGGAGGATCTTGGAGATCAGTTACCGAGTAACGACACGGCCTATACACTTAGATATCCCTTCCAAGATAAAGGTAATTCTTTTTTTTAAACTATCAACAAACTAAATCAATGCACATTGAAATTTTCATTACGACGATCTACGAATTTAAGCAATCCTAAATAATTGTCTATCGTGCTTCTTCTGTTAGAGGATTCGTTTCGCGCCTCGAATCATTTTTTCAAAAACCTTCTAAAGTTTAGAGACACGCTTGATAAACGTCACTGTCATCGTTTTGAAATGTCTTTTTACTTTTTTTTAGGACTCTATACTATTTACTTTGGTTAACGACTTTCTTCTTCCACCTTTCGTAAGTCTATCGCCTCTTTTCCGTTGCTTCTAACCTAACCTAAGCCAATTCTTGGTTGATCTTCTTTTCGCCACGCATCCACTCGCGCTTCTCTTCATTTTCCGCTCGAAGCCACGCGAGCAAAAGCTTCTTCTCCGGCTCTAAAGCACGCAAGTGCATCCGTGTCACTTTGGAACGAAGGAAGCTCAAGCGATCCCTGCTTTCAGCGCCGGCGAACGCGTCAGCGGAACTGAAATTCTTCAGGCACCGAATCCACGTGGAAAGGGATTCCGTGAGAAGAGCTCGAGAGGCATTGAGACAACAGAGAAGCGCTTTTCAGGGCCAGCAGCGAGCCTGGAAACAACGAAGCGCAAAATCTACTCTTGAGCAAATAGTGCAGGTACACGATCTAATTAAGATCCATCTTCCTCATTCTCTGGGAATGGCGAAGCTTCTGAAAGCAATTCCCTTCTTCAAAATCCAATAGTTTGTGAGCTCGATGAAATGATTTTTTTGAAATAAAAAAAAACTTAGCACTTAACCCGAGACAAGCCAGCCGCTCTTGACTGAAAAAATGCCTTTTTTATTTACTGTCAGGAGGAACGCGAACTCTCCGACATGGAAGTGAGCTTGCACCGCACGAGAAGTCTTCTCGGTGAGAAAGTCATTCACCTGAGACATCTGGAGCAATCCTTGGAAAGAGTAGCTAATGCAAAAAAAAACGAGAATGATTCTATGGCGACGAAGAATGACGAGTTGACCTTGAGCGATATGTCGAGTGCCAGCAGTGGATTCAGTTCGACGGATGTGGCAACCGATACCTTTATAGGTAATTAATTGCTCACCATTGAAATCATTAAGTTCACACTCATTTAAACGCAGAAACAAATTTGTATTTCTTATGATAATATCAGGGGGTGTCTTATAAAATTGATAACAGTCGCATTTTCATTCGATTAGATAAGCCGGACCATTATCAAGAGTCAACTGAAATAATTGCGAGCCTGGAAAATCTGAATTCGGAAATACGTGAGATTTGGGGAGTTTTGAATAAACGTCAGGATAATAACATACCTCCACCACCTACATTCATGTATTCAGATCTTGGATGGCTACCTTACCAAGCACTATCTACGCAACCAAACAACGTGCAAGGTCAATTTCTTTTTAACAAAAGCTTCTTATACTTTTCGATCAGAGAACATTCACTCGTTCGCGTTCAGCAACAATACTTAACAAACGCTACATAACGATATTATACTTGCAGTACGAAATGCAGTGTTTTCTTGCAAAGTCAAAACATTCTTCGACTGACGTAGAAGCTTCTCATACGTTATTGATACCCCTATGGAATATCCTAAGAATAAAATGTCTATCACGAGTATTTTTTACATGATATCCCTTTAGCAAAACTAAAGCAATCAAAGATCTATAATAATATATTTAGTCACGCCATTGAAAATATTTTTTATTTACTTTATGAGCTACCGTTAATACTACGGTTTATACATTGCATCAGTTAAGTATCCAAGTGTTTATATCTTTTAACAGCATTCGGGACTCCAAATATCCACTCAAACATTTTGTCTCAGCTGACTGGCACTCATCCGCCAATAACAACCACCCAGAACATCATAGCTCAATACGGACCAAACAACGGTTACACAACCAGCGTGGGCACGGTCGAAAGAACAGTTTCGAACTTGATGGAAAGAACACGCAATCTCAGGGATTGGCTTAGGCAGGCCCGCGTCGAGAGTACGGATCTAGTCAGTCCGGGTCAAGCTACTCTGTAAGAAAAAAATCCTCCAGACGAATTCGACGATTTGGAAAATTCCTTTTGGAGCATTGTAATGAGGACTATTCGGTTTCTTATGGTACCCAGACCTCTTAAATGTCGAGGCCAGGGACACGCGCAAGAGTACTCAAGTCCTCGATTCTCATTTTCGGTTCGATCTTATCCCAAGTTCAGGCTGCTGTTTGGTACAATTGTAATCATGAGCGAAGTAGGTTCAATTATCAATTCGTGATCCTGTCGAGGATGAAGAATCTGTATTCGGGTCGTAAAAAGTTATTGTCGGACTGAAATACTATCAATTCCAGATTACACAGTCTCACTGATAGTTCGTTAGAATTATTCAATTATAATTGAAAATTTGTGTAGATTTTTACAATTATGCATTATTTCTAGATATTTTTTAGTTTTCAACGTAGAACCAAGTTCACTTCCTGATTATAATTTGTATGCTTGGGTGATAAATATTTATGAGATTTCTAATACAGCCAATGTCCACCGACTTGAATGAACCTCTAGTCTACTCTGTGATTTGACCTGTATACGCGGAAAGATATGAAATGCGTATTTTTCTATACGGTGTCCAGAAGTTTCAAGTAGGAAAAAAAATCTATTGATCAACGTGATCCAATGCACTCATAATGTTAATTGAACTTGTGCAGTCGTATCGGCGCACAGAGTGCAACACATCGTGTTGCTGATATATCAATTTTGAAATGTAGAAAAATTTCGTTTGTAAATAACCCAAGGCGATTGTATAATACGAAAATCGATTGATTTGTAAAATCTGTTACACCACTATATATTTTCGATTCATTTTGTTGTGGATACCGTGTGACATATGTTTATTATATTATAATCTATTTCAGAACATTTATAGATATATCAATGATACAGTCAATGTTTCGTTACGTTGCGCGCAAGAATGTGATATGCATCGATAATGAGTTAGGAGTTTGTCTGTAAGATGGCGTTTTGAAAATCTGTAAAATGTTTTAGAATCCTCGGAACTGTCGATATGGAAACTCGAGATGCGTTTTGATTACGGATAAAAAAAAAGTGCCTTTTTTTTGAGTCACTGCTTTGCGTTTCTATTCGAACTACGATACAGACTGTCGTTGTCCGTATTTTCAATATGAAGAGGAAAACAAAGTTGAGGGAATCATGTATCTATTTATTAAACAGCAACTATCTACGATCATCATTATCGATGACGTTGAGATTTATCGATCAATTTTAACGCTATTCGAGTTTCAAACTTGGTCGCGGTTCCAAAGTGTCGTTCGAACCTAAAAACCTTAACTCTAACATAACCTAACAATTTCTCGAATGCCAAACTTAGAGTAATCGATAACGTGTAAAGTATGATATGCATTATATATACATACATAACTTATGTAAATTATCACAGGGAATCGATCATGGTATGCCAAATTTTATTGGGCCAATGTATACAGTCTATAATTGATTGAATTACCATTGCACAAAACAGTTTAAAGACATTGGATTCTCTACCCTGAAATATCTAGCTTACATTAGAGACAGTGAACAAGTATGATCTCATTAGATATGTAATATACGTAGAGTAATTGATGATAGATAGTATACCTTGAAATCTGACAGAAAAGACAAATGAGACATCGTACTAATAATAGTATTCATTTTATTGAGGATGCTATGATTCAACAGTTACGTAATTACAATAAATATCATTTATTGCCCTTTACAGAAAATCAGAAAGTTCATTGTAGTTTTTCCTTATTTAACTAAATTCTAATAGAATGGCAGAGTCGTCCTTAAAAATTTGAAGTATAGTGTTACAGTAGTACCGTCCTTACTATAGTGAATCCGTACCTTCCTTGTAGAAGACTATATAGTCTCTTACAGTAAATAAGCTAATGATTATGCTGATTATCTTCGAATGAAAATTATTTCCATCGGTCTATTAAACTTCTTTGTATGACCTTCCGACATATTAATATGTAGATACGTACACAAGATACATTATACCATAAAACCTCAAGTTGCACTGATATAGTACTCGTAGTAGTAATCAATCGTAGAAACTGGATATGTGCGAATTATTTTTAATTTTTCATTATAATAAATTATACTGGAAAACCACCTGATAAAGCAATTTGTTCTTCTTATGGGTATGAATTTTTATAATCGTAAAATTTTAACCAGCCATTTTTAAGTTTTTTTATGCAGTTGTCATCGTCAATAAGAGGATCTACGTTCAAAAATCCAAATTCGATCGAATTAAAATTTGCACAAGAATCTAAATTGCGGATATTGATGATACAATAAGATTTGCAGATGTTTATCGATTTCAATTTCAAAATGGTGCGTATATACCTTTATTCCAAAGGACTTGGCACTGAACAGACCACTTGGAAATCGGTAAAGTAGACTCGATCGGTCATTCATTTCCTACTTTATCGTTAGTATAAAAGCGTCATTCGAATGTTACAGCAAGTTCTGTAGATATTTTAGATATTTAATACTTCCGATTTTGGAATTGTTGTGTAATCAAAAACGCTGAAGATTGTTATATATCAGTTTCCAAAATTCTTTGTGAATGACTTTATCAATCGGGTTGATGTTTATGAATGAAATCAAATTGAAGATGTAGATGAAACATCAACATTAAAAAAATCCACAGCATTTCCAGTTTAAACATTTCGCACACGAGAAATAAATTTTGTTGCAACGGCGATGATACGACGCAGCTGCATGGTTGATGCAGTCGTACCAACCTCAAGATACAGATTTTATTTTCCTTGTAGGTTCTAAGATTCCGGATATAAATTACAATCCCTATGTATATCCTCGCAGCTATCAGAGTTTTCTTCAAATTCTTCTCTCGAAGGAAGCCAGGATGTGATACTTTGAATTTTTTCTTTATATGGATTTTCGGTGTTGTTTTTTAAAGAATTTTGAACTGCCCAAATAATTGGTGACGTTTTACAAAGCAGTAGTCTGATGCAGGATGAGTCCAAGCCGTCCATGCGGTACATAAGTTGATCAGGTAACTTCGTGTCTTGTGCCTGGTCAATTAATTTCTGAATCTAAAAAAAAGTACATTTTTCAGTATTGTTCTACCAAATTAATTGGCGTATATTTTTAAAGAAGATTAGCTTCCGTATTCCGCATAGTATACGATTTGCTAAGACATACACACGCAAAGCAAAATAAATGAATCGTCCGTAGCACCTCTCGAACGAATTTCACAAATTGCGAACAAATATTTTCGAGCGGAAATACTAAACATTTATTTTCAATCATAACGGTATGTTATAGAAGTTCAGCATATTAAAATGTTTATTATGATTTTGTGAGTAATCATTTAGGGCTAGGGACTTCGTCTCTCTAAAATAAACAGTAGAAGGGTAAATTGGATGGAGTTTTGTAAAAAAAAGGCGGCATTTGATATTCCTTTCCTTGTAATTTCATTCTGTGAACATATTCATTCAAGTAGAAGCTGTATTATTGTTGCAAGACCATGAAATGTCGATCTTGTAATAAGAAATATGTACATTCATCCTCTTTTGCTAAAGGAATTGCACAAAATAATTATGCTCGGGAAGTGAACTGTGCTAATAGATCATATATATTTCGTCATATTTACGAACAGGCCGGCGCAGGCTGTGATTTGACGATATTCGGCCTATCGATAAAAATTATAATTGAGGGCGATTTTTCGCTAATACTAGATCGAATTGTGAATTGTAAATAGATCTAAATTTCTATTTAGATTTATCGTTAATGTTAAACGCTTTGGATAAATTTAATGAAAGAAATGACAAGCCCATAATTTTTCAAACGTCCATAAGACTTGACATGGATCTTTACATAACTAGTGTCGTTTACTTATTTATACCTTTTTGAATTTAGTGAAAGCATAAAACCGAATTGACATTGTACACGTTAGTTTTGTTAATTGCAAATGTCTCGAGTATATTTATTTATTTAATTATTAGATTTTTCTGAAGTATAGAAATGAGTGACAACAGTAAATCTTGAAGGTCATTTATCTTAATTATAAACCTTTTCATCAATTTCATAATTCTTCTTTTACTTTTTCTTTTTTTTTTTTTAAATTTACTCTTGATCAATGCAGTTGCTTCATAGTTCAAAGTTACCTTATGTTATTAGCTTGGGTATATAGTTTTTACTTGATTTATAGGTTTCCTTGCTTTAGTTCAAGAATCTTAACCGAGTGACCATCAATTGATTTCATTATTAACGAAATTCCATTTGCAACTGCAAATTCGATTTTTTTCTCCATAATTAAAGCGAGCTAGCTTATCGACAGTTGTGTCAATGGTTGATCACTGTTGTTCATACTTGACATCGGGTGGCGTTGTGTGATCAAATAAACTTTAATCGGTTCGTTAGAATTTTAAGGTTAAACATCTAGTAATCATTATAGTGTTAAACACTTTTTACATAGTAAAATCTGTCTGTTAGTCTTTTCCTTTTTAGAGTGAAATTAATTTTCAAACGAATATTGGATTTGAAAGAGGTTCTTTGCTGTCAGTAAAGCAATTCTGACATTTAATCTGTTAGGGGGAAAAATGAATTAACTCGTCATTTGAAAACTCCCCTGAATATGGGCATTACGCGTATACGAAGTTTCTTCGAACCTTCTTCTTCTAACCTCGAAATGAAATATTATATGCTCATGCAAGCTCAGTGCACGAAGATTTCTGCAAGTTTCACTGTTCCTTGCATGATACTTTCGTGCAGAATACTTTTCAAATAAAGGAATGGGACGCATGCAACTTTTTGACATGATATAAGCTCCTGCAAAAATTTGATCTGCGTCTCATTCCTTTATTTAGCAATTATTCCTTACAAGAGTGCCATTTCAGTAATTCTGGAATTTCCACAGATCTGCATACACTCGAATTGCATAAAGATACATCAGTTCTGTGTAATTTAGAATTTTCGTAATTGTAAATTCAAAATGGCCGATTCCCCAGTCTCCTTAACAGGTAAATATTTTATTTCTGACTGAAATAAATGTGTATCTTATTGATGCAATTTTCATGGACTATGAGGAATCCGATAATTCTACAGTTTCCACTTGAATGAATTTGTTCATAGAATTTAAAACTTTTTTAAATTCCGTCCAGTTGTTCCCTCTACTTTTTACTCAAGTAAAGTTTCCTGCCCCCTTACTAGTCATGCTTCTAGATATTGTAATGGCAGTTGAAAACTCGTTTGATCTCATACAAATAATTTCGTTGAAAATTTTCAATAGGTATCTTATCTCATTAACAAACGTTATCATAATTACCCGTTCATTTTTATTATCCAGTATGAACTTAAGTGGATCCAGTGGTTCCTCATCGTCATTTATCATTCGTCCTTGTTCGAGTTTTGGTTTGATTTCAAATAAAGAGCTTATCTGAAATAATATCAATCAACTGTATAGCAACAAGATTAAAACTTGATTAATTCGAAGCCATTCAAATCTGCCGTTTGATTCATCATGTTTACAATTCTCGAAAACCGTGATGGTTTCTAATAGTGAAATCGTAAATCACTTGAGTACCATTTGAGCGAGGAATATAGCACTGTTGATAGCGATCGCGCCTATCTTTTGAGAATCCAAACCAAGCATACGAAAAAATGCGGAAAGCAAACTACTCGTCCCGACGCTATCTCTTGTTTCGTCATCTCCGTCATCGCCATGTTTTTCACCCTTTTTCTCGCCAAGACTCGCCGATATAAGATCGGCAATTTGCCGTGCGGTTTCTAAGTAGTCACTTGCATATTGCAAACCAGCCTTTATTTTGTGTAGCACACCTGAAAATAAATACAAATCACGTCTTACCAAAGTTCTCTATCTGTACCAATTCAATTTCATCACTCACCATCGTTTTGAGCCATCGCGGATAATTTTGAAAAATCCATAAGAAATATGACTAAGAATCCATAGAGAATTACAGCGTTCGACATCCTTACAGAGTAACAGTCAGTAAAATACTGAACGTGCAGAGGGTCCATGTAACGGGTGTCAAGATAGCAATTATGTCATCGTATTTAGTGCGTTACTCAAGGTGTTTTTATTACACATAAATACAGAAACTGCCTGTAATTTGAAGCGCTCTTTGCGCTTTACTAACCAAGCACAGAAAAAAGATGTTGGTTTAACCGTTAAATTTTGTCCTGGACAGTTATCGTTGACACCTCTAAGAATTCTGTTAGAAACAGTAAACTTACGAAGCGTAGGACAATTTGTCGAATTTTCATATATACATTAATATCAGATATTTTTTGGACTTATTTATTACCAAAGTAGCATTTACTCTTAGTAGAAAAATATAAAAAATTAAGTATGTGTAATTAACGTAAGATAATGGTTGATAAACGACAAAGAATCGTTACATGAACGAAGAACAAATTTAAAGTGCCAAAGACACGTGAGATTTGAAAAATGTTTGGTTTCAAAATAACTCGTGGAAACTTTGTTCTCATCCTTTTTTGCGGTTATTTTAATTTGCTCGTGGCAAACAATCATGTTAAATTATTTCCAAATGAAATACGAAGCCTGAGTGAACTTCCATTGGATAAGCTACTTCAAATAAAATCATCGTTCGTCGACACTGATGGTAAGTAAACACGAAATTATGAATTCGATGTTATAATGTATTTCAATAAATCATACTTAACGATTTAAATCAGTACCAATCAAAGTGGAAAGAAAAAAGGATCGCAAATCAGTATCCACATTGCCTACAGCGCTTCCGTTGAAAAGGAGTGAGAAAAAACCCAACAGAAGATACGGAGACCATTATTACGAAGAGAAGGGGAAAGATTCGAAAATTTCGAAAATTTTTCAACTCGCTATTACGACGCTTTCTTTTTTAGCTTTCGGTGGATATTTACTTGCTATGATAATAGCGGGCATTAGACGCAATGCGGTAGCTGCCGCCAACTCGAATGTTATACTTTTGTCGGTAAGTTAGAAATAAAGTACACAAAATACATATAATTTCAAAATAAATAAATTTGAATAACATCGTTGAACTTTTTATTGAAAAATATAATTCAATGGATTTACAGAATCTTCAAAATTTACAAAAGTATAAACGACCCAAAAGAAATCTTATCTTTCTGGATCCAATGGCGAATGATTTCGACACGGAGAGATTATACAAAGGGATGATAATGCTTTCTCGTGGTTATGCTTTATACAATTAGTATGTAAATATCGGTATAATTTTTTGAATGTCATTTAGTATGTTACCGAGAATAAAGATATGAAATAAAGTTCTAAACCCGTGCAATAATGTACGTAAACGCAGTTCCTTAAATTCATTGCTCATGTTAATGCATGAGATTATATATCTATATGTATATACATAGATATATAAAATGATAATTTTTTCTTAATGCATCCGTTCAAAGTAGCAGTGTTTTTTATCACCAGAATTTTCGATATGCACCTGGTTAAGAGTGGGGACTACCTGCTGCGCACAGCAGGTGGTCTAACGCGTTTAGGAATTCATTAATAACTAAATACAAATTCAAGCATATCATCGAAATATTGAGATTGCAGAAGTTGGGAAATGTTCCAAGTGTGAAAAATTATGCGTCTGAGGTAATTAAAATTATTACCGCCGTAAATTGTACATCAACAAGGTGCATAGAGTCTGGTTGATTCTTAGAGATATGATGAGGTCGTGAAGATTTCCTCCGATGAACTTTCTCTGAAACTTCAAAATTTGCGTACACTCTCTTTCACTGGAATATAATTTAAAAAATAAAAAAATAAAATTCAAAAAATTGTATTCAACCTTAAATCTCCTTTTTCAAGGGTAATAAGTCCATGCAATAGAAACTCTGGCTATTAGAATCTTCTAATTCAGCCTTTATAAATATTGTACATTGCACATTCGTCGATCGTAGAATTCAGCAGAGTTTCTAATGATCGACAAAGAGAAAGACCCGAAACAGCTGAAACTTGAGAATCATCGTTTTTCGCGGTGGACTACCGAAAATCCTAAAACCTAATAAAATCGAATAGAGGCCCAGGGTGTGTACATATCCTCTAGAATATTCTTGGCGTGTGGGTAGAGGCCGCTTCAAACATGGCTCTTCAAATAAACAGCTAAGTGACTGTATAAACCGAAAGCTGTATACAAAGATAACCATATGGCTTCCAGAGATATAATCGGCCATATTTTTCCGTACTATAAAATGCGCCGGGTATACGTGAAGCTTTGAGAAGCTGCGGGGTCCCCAAGACCCCAGAACAAGATTCTCTTAATTTTTTTCCGTAACATTCATTCTTTTACAATGTTATTCCCAAAAGACCATACTCATTGTCAGTAGGGAAAAGGGATTGATGACTGAAACAAGATAGTCTCCCTGTATTCCAGTTAGCTTCGTTTGAATGATTTATTGAAATGTATACATATGTATATAAGCAAATTTTGAAAATCTTTTCATGATATATAAAATCGACTAGCTTGAAAATATTAGTATTGGCCACGCATTCGTTAATCTTACATAAATCGGTAGGAATAAGTTTGATCTTATCAGAGTTGGTTGGTATCGTCGGTAACATAGTCATCGACTTCTCATTCTGGGATAAACATTGAAAATAAATAAGTCTTAAAAAACCAACTGACCTAAGAACGCGGTTTCGCCGAAACAATGTGTTGCCTATATATTTATTTTCGCAGCATCCGAGAGATTACCACCGCTGGACCAATCCCTATAGTGCCACGCCCATCCTATCTCCGTAAACCAATGGGATCATCCGTAAGGTTGATGCTACGACGATTTTTTTTTCAAGCAAGAAATCTCAGCGCAGCTTGGCAAGAGATAGTCATTCACTTTCATGCATTTGTTAGCGTTCTTTCAAATTCAATTTTCTTTAATTCTATGTCGTCTTTATTTTTCAATATCGTTCTGCAAGTCAATCAATACTCGATCATTCAATATGCTGAATGTGTTACGAGCTGCGTTATCAGTAATGACAATGATAGTGACTGATCGCGTATGATAGTTTCCCTAATTATTTTTTGTGAAAACGAAAATTTGTTCATACAAAATCGGATGTCCATCGACGTTAGTAAAAAAAATAAGTTCAGTGTATAAATAAAAAATAAATGTGACACTAATTACAAGGTGTTATGGAGTGTGAAATTTGGAAAAAGAAGTTCGGAAAATTTCAAAATTAAAAAAATTCGGTTTCCTTATCAAAGCATTACGTGTACGATACGGAGGATCAAAGTCATTAATAATGGAGGAGGTAGATACGCGAGTGCCGATTTCTGGAAGCGATTCGAAGCAACTAAAATTCGGAGTAGACCGGATACTGTCGAATGAGATCTCTTCGAAGAAAACAGGTGAGTGGCGTCATTCTAACGGGCTTCAAACGCTTCTTCTCCCAGACAAACAGCCTTTCAAACCAGTCATTAAACCACACCGAAAATAATGTGCACGCTCTGTGCTAAGCATCCGCGCATCTCAAGATAATCAAAATGTTTATCAGCCATTGATTCAACAGTGACATTTTCCTTGCAGATATCCTCAGGCCACGTCCGCTACAATACGGCGCCCTTGCAGCTTGTCCCTGTCCCGGAAGTTGCATGAGATGCGAGACTCTGCGCGTCTGCTCGTCACTTCCGTTGTCGCAGTCATCGATGACAATTTCATCGAGTAATTACAGTGTACTCGATACTTATAATAATCTCTACAGACCAGCTCCAGTACGTCCAATACCAGGGGGTAAGGTCATCCTTAGCTGATCCATCAGGATCTGACATTATCACGAATCTGGAAGTTGTTCTCCGTCAGCTTGTAATTCCATAAACCGCGGCTTCGCTTGATGGGCTAATCAAGTCGCTCGTAAAGAACGTAATTTACTGGGATTTCCAGAAAGGGTTACGTGCTGATGGGGTGGATGGAAGAATCATTAACAAATGCTTCCATACGGACTACTGTCTTGTCTCTTGAACCCTACGGCAACTAGGCCAAAATATTTACGTACCAGTGTATTCTCGTGTTTCCTGTCTCTCCATGTTTAAACGACATCTTAAGTGCCACCGTACGTTTACGCGCGATATAAACAGCGGTCGCTAAGCGTTTCCCAGTTAGTAAAGACGGGGGTCTTAAATTTTGCCATGAATTTGCAGTCCAGCGGAATCCTTTCTTATCGACAGGGTAACCATGACAATAAGTTTAAACAACAGAATTTCTATGCTCAAGAAATAACTACGAATCGCTTAAGCATTCGTTTGATCAATTATTTTATCGAAGCAATTTAACTACTAATAACAACTAATTATCATGGTTCCTTTCCACTGTACAGTGAATACACAAGAGTTCCATAAGTAAATGGTTAAACTTAAGGATGTCGTTTAGGAAAGTTTATCGGGCAGGAAATTGTAATAACTTCTGGTTAACGAGTGGTGTGTTATTTTATCGAGCTGAATTTTTTTCTCGGCCCTCCGCCACAAATCACAGCGCGATCCCAATAGTATCGCGTGTTCATCGCCTTCCGATAGCCCAAAGAAAAATAACAAATTGCTCATCTAATTTCCAATAGACATTAAAAGCCCGTAGGATTATAAATATCTGTTAGCAGGGCAATTTGTATGCCGGATCGTTTGGAGCTGAGGGAACCGCACTGTTTAAATTCGTACACATGTTGTATACTTTAGTGCGGCTGTAAATCACCCAGAAGTGCTCCATCCTGGGGTCGCGTCGGACGGGGAATATCTGTTTAAACAGACACCGTTTAGTTGGAAGTACTCTCTCTTCTCCTCGTATCACTTTCTTCCCCGACATCGATTCCTCCCTTGTAGTCTACTAGGAGATCCGATCACCAGTAGCTAAGAGGTTACTTGACATAACTGTCCTTTATCTGTGAACTATATTTTGACATCCGACTAAACCTCGGGATACGTAATTGATAGTAATCTGAAAAAAGATAAAAGATGAATTATAGTATGCTTCAATGAGTGACCGGGTGTTATTAGTTGCAGTATCTTCATCGCCAGGGGTGGGCAACCCTTCGGAAAATGGAGCTAGAAGGAAACGCTCTTGGTCCAGGGCTGTTTTTAGTTCTCTTCAAAGAAAAGGACTGGAGAGACGATTCTCTTTGCAGAAATACATTACGAAGCCTGATAGAAGACAGTTGGCAGCCACTTTGGGTCTTACCGATGCACAAGTGAGTAAAGTCGACCGAAACTTATTTTTCTTTATTTTTTTTTAGTTTTGTTATATCTATGTCCCAAGTTAACTGGACAACTTGAGACCATAGGAAAATTTATTAATTTTTTTCTTTCAGGTCAAAGTGTGGTTTCAAAATCGCAGAATGAAGTGGCGTCATACGAAAGAGGGCGAAAATGTCACACCTACCGGTCCAGATTCGACGCAGCAGGAATCGCCACAAAAATTGGGTAAAGAGTCCATTAAAGACTTCATAGAAAAAAGAACTCAGATCGATGAAGAAGAAGACATGGAAATCGAGGTTGATGTTTAAGATTTGTAAAACAAAGACACGTTATGAATATGAAACTTTATAGTATAAGGGACTTGAACAATTTGCAATGGACAATACAAAGTGCAGAAAAATTGCTGATACCTTAACGAAGTGCCATTATGAAATTTACATAATTAAATGTAATGGGTAAAATATTTTAAAAAATCATATATAGTTATTTATTTTAATTAATGGAGTGACAATTTATATTGTTATTATTGTAGTTACGGTACTGATGTAATATATTGTACATAGAACAATTAACAGTAAAAAAATGAATTTCTCATTGGCAGTTTTAATATGAATATGAATTTTTCCCAATGAACCTACTGCACATACTCTAACTAACCATATGCCTAGCTACGTATACTCTAATTAATCATAATTCATATTACGACGTCGTAACAGGACTGCTGCTAAGATCGCAGCTTGAAATAAGATTTAAGTGTCATAGAAACTCTTAACCCTTAAAATTAAGAGTCAAGTGTTATAATAGTGTTACAAGGTATACATAGATAAATACACGTAATTTAATACCCACTTAACATCTACATCGTTTAATTTTAATGCATGCTTAAAGAATTTTTGACATTTAGGAAGTGTATAGAATTATCATAAATAAAACTCTTCGAATAATAATAAAAACTAGTAGATCAGGATTATTTATTGTTATTGGATTAACTATACTAAAGGTAATTTGTGAAGGCGGTTAAAATTAAAAGTTTATCATTAGTGACTCAATTTCGAAAATCAAATTGATATAATAAAAAAATTATTATTAGAATAAAAAGTATTGCTAAATAACAACGAGTTGCTTTTAATGTTTTTTGATTTTTTAATTTTTGTGGTTGCACGAATTTTTTTTTTATAGTAGTTATAGGATAGCCGCCATATTTCATTACCATTCGTACTATAATTATTTGACAGTTGGTAACGTCAAATGGTTATCCCTACGCGAGACAATTTGTCTATACGAAGATCGTCAATTGTTTCCATCCGCTGCCGAGCAACGTTTTGATTGTTTTTCTATCCGTCAATTCACCAAAATTGGAAATAAGCAACGATAAAATCCTTTAATATCCAGAAAAATGTTTCTTCCATTCTGCAGAGCGAGTAAGTGCACCAATAACGTACAGTTCATAAATGTCCATAGAGTGATCCTTATATCGAGTGTAGTGAGAAGATATTAATATTTTTGGTAATGAATTTACTAATTAATTTCAGCAAACATGTATCGGTTGTTACGATTTAATGGGACTTATCACACGGAGTTATTACGAATGTCAGAGAAAAATCCATTTACTCGCTCTTTGGCAAAAGTAACCAATTGCTTGCCGGCCATCGAGAGACAGGAGTATTTACAAGTCACGAATAATGACGTAATATGTTGTAAGGATTAAGTATATATAAATGTTCAACTTGTAAACTATTATGTCATATGGGTTAGATGTTTTTAAAATATCAATGTAAATGTGCACGTGATTGTGATAACAACTTTCAGCTGCCACATTGGCTCAACCTCAACCGGACCATTCAATGGATTCACAAATTATTCATTCTTCATCGGTAAACACGTTGGATTGCGACAACGCAGCTGCAACTACAGAAATACTGGATGTGCCAAAAGTGCGAGTGACGCCTGATTTGACAGTGGAGAAGACGACACTTCCGTTCGAAGAAATTCCAGGACCCGCTATATTGAAGCTCTGGGAGAAATATTGGAAATACGTGCCTCTCCTTGGTACGCAACTGTTTTGCAGTCTGCTAATCAACAGATTTACCCAGGGTACGATTTATGGAGAATTCGAAATTGAAAATTCGAATGTCCATGCACTTTTCGAATTTCATTGCGAAAAGTGTTTTTTACTTTGTTTCACTAAACGCGAAATTGAGGTACATTCGAGAATTGATGGTTTTTCGAATTTTTAATGAATTGTCTCGCGGGATTTTATTATTGCTCGGTGAACATTTACAAGTCAGATGTTTTATCTCAATTAAGTAAAGACGTTCAATTTAATCCTTCGTTAAAAATTTGGGGAGTTACTTTTTTATTTTTAGGTCGATTAAACTGGAATAGAAATATTACGCCGTTGCAATATTTATTCAACGAGTACGGTCCTATTGTTCGAATTCATGGGCCGATTGCTGGAAATATTGTTATGATACATAGGTAAACAAAATTTAGCATTATTTATACCTGAAATTGTAGTTTATTTGTTACTATATGCTTTGGAGTATTTACATGAAAACAGGCCTGAACATATAGCTGAGGTGTTCAAACAGGAAGGAGATTCACCTATACGAAGTGGTATCGATATTTTGCAACATTACCATTTGCACTATAGAAAATACAGACTGCCCGGACCATTCTCTATGTTAGTTTCACAAACTTAAATGCCATAATAAAATTTTTAATTCGATCTACTATGCTTTACATGGCACAGTCAAGGCGCGGAATGGACGGACGTAAAGGTAAAATTAGAAAAGCCATTCACTCAACAACTCTCGCAATACTTCGACCGTCTCGAACTTACTAGCGACGAACTGGTTCAGAGAATTCGCAAAATACGAAATCGACAAGATGAGGTATAACGATATATAAAAAAGTGGCTTCTTACGTAATTCTCTTATTTTTGATTGTTTCTCCAGGTACCTGGTCAGTTTATTCAAGAATTGACGCGTTGGAGTATGGAGTGCTTTTCCATATTGATGTTCAACAGACGTCTTGGATTCCTTGAATCAACCGGATTGAACGTCGCTTCCGAACCTGCAAGAATAATTGAAGCACTTACGACGGCCCACTTGTATCTGAGTCGTTGCGAAACTGGTTTTCAAGTATGGCGATTCTTTGAAACTCCGTTTGCCAAAAAGCTCTTTGGCGCGTGTGACGTTATCGATAGGTAAATATTTATTTTGAAAGTTAGAATTGAGTATACATTTTTTTTCTTCAATAAGTATTACGTATTTTGCTATGTTAATTTTTTTAACTTCAGTGTTATTGGGAAGTATATTCGACAAGCGCAAAATAAAGTTCGCCATCGTGCCCTTACACCCCTCGATGATAAGGATACGATGGCTGAGGAAAGTTCACCGATTCTTGAAAAACTTTTATTCAACGAACGAATTCATCCTGATGACATTTCTACTCTTCTCATGGACATGATTATTCTCGGAGTTCAAGCTGTGAGTTGAAAGTATCCTCTAGAGAATACAAAAATATAATTAATACATTAATTTACGAATTTTTAAATTGTTACCAGACTAGTAATTGTCAAGGTTTTCTTCTGTATTATCTCGCAAAAAATCCCCGAGTACAAAGGAAATTATTCGAAGAGATATATCCCATTTTGCCCAACAGAAGTTCCACCTTGAATGAGGCAACTCTTAAGAGCTTGCCTTACCTTAAAGCTTGTTTACAAGAATGTCTCAGGTAAGGAACGGCGAAAATTGTCTGTTTAAAAAAAATATAAAAATATGATATTTTATAACAACTGCTAATAATAACTTATCAGTACTGACTTTAATGATAAATTCATTTGTTTAAAAGATTACGACCAGCCTTCCCTTACATAACGAGAGTTCTTCCGAAAACTATAAATTTACATGGATATACAATTCCTAAAGGGGTAAGTTATTACGAGATTGAAAATATTTCAAGTACAATAAAATTCAGTTTACAATTTTAAGTCAGCGTCATTAAATCGTCATTGCACAATTTATCACAGACGTACCTGATAATGGCTAATCAAATAGCTGCGCGACGCGAAGAGAATTTTGAAGATCCTGAAAAATTCAAACCAGAAAGATGGATGACGAATAACGACACTCAAGAATACAATCAAGAATTCAGTTATCTTCCGTTTGGTCACGGTGTACGATCTTGCTTAGGAAAAAGTATGGCTAAAATGGAAATGATGCTTCTAACAGCAAAAGTAAGTTGATTGCTGTACATTTTTCTTTTAAAACAAAAATAATACTCACATGAACATCATAGATATATATAAAACTCGTTATACGAACACAAAAATAATTGTAAGTTATAAATAATTATTCGATTACACCAATAAGAAAATAATAAAATAATTATAAAACGATATCAATAACCATTAAAATGAAAGATTATTCGTTCAATAATTATAATATTAGTTTAAAATTAAATTACTATTGTTTTTGTTACAGTTGATTCGAGAATACCGAATTGAATATGACTATGCAGATATTGGAAGCAGTTACATGATGGTAAACGTTCCAAACAGGCCACTTCGCTTTAGATTCGTCGACCGAGATTAGTACTACCTAACTAGTAATACAGTTAATGTTAATGAATTAATGACTGCTTTTGTACTTGTGAAAAAAAGTATCCTGATTACTGTAGGTTAAGATTTATTTACTGGATTATAAGACAGTTTTAAAAAAAATATTCAGGATATGTTACGTACGGTTACGTATATTTATCGTTACACTGTATTACACTGCTGAACGCATTGACAATAAATACTTGTACGTGCATCAAGTGTTATCTTTTGCATGGATAGTAATTTGTATCGATAGTGCGAAGAGTACTTCTTAACGAATTAATAATGCACCAAGTACCAGGTGCTAGTAAAATTAACAAGTCAGAAAGAGGGTATAGCATATCATGCACTATGCTTAAAGATAATAGCAGCCTGAACACGTGAGAAAGGAAACGTGTCAGTGATGGGTGATGAAAAATCGAATTGAGTAAAGATTTCATTTTCCAATGAAATCAATAATTTTTGTATTAAATTTTACTTCGAGTGAACGATTACAGAGAAGAAAATATATACATATAATAATTGTTCACTCGCTGATAACATTCTTCAATGTCGTGATGAACGACAGTGCTTTGGCGATGAACTGAAAAATATTAGATTCATTAATATCATTATCGTTCTTGACCCTTTTGCCCTACTGCAGTGTTGCCATATTAAAAAATTGTACATCTGGCACCCACGCTTGCGTAAAATCGTAGAGACAGTGGAGGAAGTATGCCAGTGATTGAAATAATGAGAGGTTTTTGACTTCTTCGTATAACAATGTTCAGACTCTTCAGAAACGTTGAAGATTTACCAATCCAAGATGATTCGTAAACCGACGAGGCGATGTTTTCGCTCTAAAATAAATGACAGTTCAAAACGTTAGGATTGGTTATTTATATTCGTTACATTAATTAAGGATATCGAATAATTGGAGATAATTTATGGGGTATTAAAAAATAAATAGTAGCGTGTATTATTGAATCGCGAATATTGATATATAATTTTCATTGAACTTTTACAGTTCATGTATAAAAGAAATGTGAATCCATTTATTTGATTTTATCTGGTAAAACTCACAGCATGGATCAAACTGTCCGCTGGCCAAGCAGTGATGTATAGCTTTATAGCGCAAACTACTAGCATCAACATAAACTGGGACAATACTATCAGAGGTTCGTGCTGTTTAAGGAAAAAGAAAAATGATATGTCATTTAATATGTAATTATCGAGAGCATAGGGTAAAGTTAAGCGGAACTCACATGAATCAGCTGAATGCCAGAACAGCCTATGCTAATTGTCATCGATAGAGGTGTTTTTAGAATTATGATATAAAAGACACGATTAATTTCACGAACAAATCTGAAAAGCAAAATAAATTTTGCATAAAATACATGCGTCATGCAGTTACATAAATCATTACTTACACTATCAATTTCTGATGCTGAATGATACAATTTCGAAGATCAACTTCGTTTTCAACGCGACGAAATTTTTCTCCCAATATTTCAAAATTCGCTATGGCATACCACAAAAGAAATGCAATCATAAAATCCATATGTATACACATCGCGGCTTGTGCGATGACCACAATTTGAAGCGCGTATATGGAACACCTGATAGGAAGTGGATCCGTTGAAAAAGGATACCACGCTTCAGCCGGAAATGGCCTGTCCATTAGGATGGGCCCGCATGAAAAGGCAACAGCGGTCAGTGAAAATAAAATAATTATGAACAGGTAGAACGGTGTGCATTGGTCAACGTGTTTCTGAAGTTTAGCTTTTTCAAACGGAGATGCAGTGTTTAGGAAGTTCATCAACTGACTGAGAATAACCTGAATTCATTATAATGATTTATCAGTATAGCGACACATTTAACATTGGTATATTACGTGTTAATCTTTTTTGAGTAAACAACCTGAATCCGAGCTCTCTGTAATTTGCAGAAAATCATATTCAAAAGTGGATCTGTCGCAGTCATTGCTTCTGACACTGATTTTGTTACTACTGCCAAATCTTCACGAAAGTGATACATTGCCAGAAAAAGAGGAATTACTAAACTCATTGTCACAGACATAGATATCAACCATATGATTTCGTGGATAATTGATTTGTATCTTCGGCTTTCGAAATTTGGTGGTAACGTGCCTGATATTTTTCCACAAATTAGTAAAAATTGCATAGCTCGCGGCAGAGTCACTTGAAACGCCATTACAATTCTTTATGTTTTTTTTAATAATGTAATTTCAGGCGGCATTTACAAGACGTTAGTTGCACCTTTCCGAACAATAAGTCACGACAGACTAAAGACTGTGTTTGGAAATACTAAATCAATAGACATTAATAATTTTCACGATCATTTTAGCTTGATGGAAACATACGTGCTCAAGATGGTATGAATCTAAATAGTTAAATGAAGATCGACTTACAAACCCCGTCAAAAAGTTAAACACAGGAGATATATGGAATATTTAAATATAAAGTTATCTAAGCGATGCAATTTATGTTCCTTGTTGCATTAAAGCGCCTTGTGTGAAAATGAATTTAATCTATATCTAATGGCTATCAAATGTTATACAATTTTCTTTACTGTATACTTTTACACAGTCCCCGTAATCTGTCTAGAGAAAGTTTGACCAAATTCTGCTCCATTTAAGTAAGGCCCAAATTAATCAACATTGCTGCCAATAGTGAAATTTAGTCGGTTCTTATAATTTGTACAGAATCATAAACAAAGCTTAAAGTACAATTGCTGTATAGCTTATGGCATTTTTTATTGATAGAAGTTTCGACTCCCATTTATCTGCTTTCTTGAAGGTAGACACAGAAGGGGAGTTATGTGTTCTTTCACCGGACATAAGATGTCGCCTCTTACGAGTGCAACATTAGATGACTGTAAAAAAAATTTTCAATCAAAAACTTACCAAGCCTACACCTTACACTTGGTCCTAGAAAAATGCTGCTAATCGGAAATGCTTTTAGTAAATTTTGATTAAACTCACCCTTATGCATTTCTTATACAAGATTTTATGAGGAAATAGTTCTTCCTGTTCTTACGGCTTATTTTCCAGCAGTAAGATGTGGCAGAAAAATTTAATTCTAATTTCAACGTGTTACAGTATCATGTACGATGATGCCAATGTATAAAATTTCTAAAGAATAATCGATAAGTTAGAATTTTTCGGCGGAACTAGCGCCATCTAGTTTCAGTGCCTGTGGAGATACCAACTGTGGATTAATGCAATATTTATAGAAGAAGAATGTCACCAATGATGATAACTTATCGAACAAGAACAGAATTGAAATTCTCTTTTTCCATTGTAGGTAAAACAGTGCGACATTAAAATTTTAAGTGCAAACACCTGCATACTGTTAAAATCGTCTTATCACGAGCAAACGTAATCGGAAATAAAACACGAAATATATTTATCAACTTGCATTTCCGATTACAAATGGAAATGCGCCTTATCTACACGATGGCTCAAGCTGCCACTGTTTATACTCGAAGCATATTCTTATTAAGATGTTCTACATTCCACATGTACTTTATATGTTAAATGATATGAAAAAGCAAAGAGATGGGTTGATGACATTGTATTTTGAATTCGGTAATAAAAAGAATCATAAAAAAAAAATATAGAAGGTATTCGAGCTTAGTCATAACCTAAGAGCAATGACGATCATTCACCATCTAGTGACACACAATGATCATCACTTGTGACATTTTCGGATCTCAAGGATTATCCTGTATCTATATTCGGGCGGTATGTGAGAAACGGAAGTAGAATATCGATTTTGAATTTCCCCCACACAACCACCGGTAGCATGTCTAGCATCGTGCAATATCGCACGTAGCAAAGGTTATGAATTTTCTCATAGAGGAGACTTACAAAATAATGATAAATTTTAAACCGTCGGGTCGTTTCATTGATAGGTAATCCCATATTAAAAAATAAAAAATTTAATTGCATCTTTGCCTTACTAAGAACCACTTTTTAAACCTTTTCTTCGACTTGATTTAATAATCAATAAGGTGGTTGTTAGGGAAGGTCAATGAGTTACTATTAAATATGGAGATAATGGCATTTTCCCTTTAAATGAGCTACTCTATCTAAGAATGGTGGACGAACTGTGGCCAAAAAATCAATCCGGTACGTCATGCCGCCGTGTGTATCAACATTGAAAAATCAATGGTAACCTGTGACGTCAGAGTCCCGCCTTACGAGGAGCCAATGAGATGCGACCTATCCCCACCACTGGCTGAGTATTCCTATTGCACGACGCGCGGCGTGCTCATTCCGAAGCAGACAACCGCAACAAGCGGACGGATTTGCACGTTGTAAACGAAAACGCTCTCAACGGAAGATCGTGATATCTCGACGTATGCAGTTTTTGAATTCGACAGCGCCAGTAACGCGAGCCGTAAAAGAAACTCATTATCCGCAGTACGCCGGTTGCACGAGTTCCTTGAGGACTTGATAGAATACGAGGGAAAATTTCAAATTCAATTGCAAGTTCGCCTCAAATTTTACGTTAGTGACGCGTCCAGTGTTCGTTACGCTAAGACTTTTCTAAAAAGAGAAAAAGAAAGATAGACGAACCTATCCAAATACAAGTTCCTACGGTATTGGAATTTTTACTGCGCGCCACAAGCCAACCTCCGCATCAATCAAGATGGCCTTTATGATGCCCGTTGTGAAAAATGAATGGGATATTTACAAGACGAACCGCAGCCGACGCTCGTCAGAGTGTTCCAATCCTCACGCCTGTCGCAGTCGGAAGGTGAGCAGAGCTGACATTAGTGTTCTATGTGTCATTGAGTGCGCTACACGTGCGCACGTGTCTGTATGTATGTGTCTACTAACAAAAAAAGAGGGCAAGATGGTGAGCGGATGAGGGAGAATGAGAGTAATGCGTAGCGCACGTTTCTCTCCCTTCCCTTTCGTAACGGCTTTCCTTCCTACACTCGCAGCTTTTCCTAGCTTCAAACTTCCTGGCATATCTTCACACCTTGTGCCGGCATGTGTCAAACAGGTTGACAATAAGTAGTGAGTTTGAAGATCCTGTACATTTTTTAGCTATTACAAACAAAACCCACCTGCTTCACACTATCCTTCTGGATGTTCCTACTTCGTTACGTAACCGGTAAATTTCATAATTGCGTACATTGAACCTGCAAACGGGTTTCTCTCCACAATTGACAATTCATCCTTTTCTGCGTCGTTGCAGTCCATCCCCTTTCGTCATTCGTCGGTAGCCTTAATGCGTCGTTCGGAAGTTTAGAAAGTATCGTACAGTGGGCTGAGAAAAAATGGTCACACCGACCGACAATGGACAGTTGAACCAATGGAAGACTTTAAGATACCTTTGAAGAACATCGGCTTTCATCCTGTTACGTTCTTGAAGTCACGTGACATCAGGAAAAACATGTTCTCTTTTTTTACGACTCTTTTTACGAGACGTAACTAAATAAACGTCATCCACGTGAACACTTCTTTTATCATTCTATCACGTCGATAATGTTAACATACATTAATCTGCCGCTCCCCGTAAATATAGATATTCCATCTTCATGTGAAAATTCTAAATACTTTTTTGCTATCAAAAACCAGAAACATTTCTGCATGCACAAGTCGAATATTTTGAAAATGTTTAATCGTCATCCACGACGTTTATTAAACAGGGCGACAGTATAAAATTCCAATCCATCACATACCCAAGGAGACTATAAAAAATGTAATATTGCCAAGAAACTTTTGCCAGAAGAAAATCAATAACAGTCAATTGACTTCCATTAGTTTGCCACTGATTACTGTTGTCTTGCCTTTATCAATAACTCAATTAGGAATAATAAGTTTGCAGTGTCTAAACATCTTTAACGAGTACTCTCTTTTCTTTTTTATGTTTATTCATACGTCCCTGTCATCACTCGTGGGTGACTGCATTCTGTATCTGTGACTTCGTCGTGAGTTCGCTTGAACTTGTAGGACTGATGCAACGAGCAGTCTAGCTCGCGGCATAGCCGTTGCGATTTGTCGATCGGCAACATGAACGAAAACCGAAACGAGCTGAGGTAGAACGAACATTCTTTCCCGCAGTGGTTCTCATACGATTATTCTTCAGCTGCCGAAACTTTGGTGCTATTCAATTTGGGTTATACGCACTGACCTCACTGAAGATTCTGCAATAACGTTTTATACAATTCGCGCGATAAACATGAACCTTTGTTATACTTTTTAGGGAAAACGATCCTTTGAACACGCGACATGCCTAATGGTTCATTATCTGTGAACGTTGATTGTGACATTTCCGTCACCTATCGTATGTATCATAGACTTGACCGTACTTCCACGTTTCCATAGCAGTGTTTCTCAATCGCATAAGATGGGATTACTTACCTAAATAAATAAAATTACCAAAACTTGATAAAAAGGAAAAGTATAGAAGAGAAAAGATACTTTTGAATTTAGAATGAATTTGAATTTGACCTAAATAAAATTACCAAAACTTGATAAAAAGGAAGAGTATAGAAGAGAAAGGATACTTTTGAATTTAGAATCTGAGAAGAGACCACTTGAAATTGGCACGCGTATTCCAATCGATGTATTACATAGTCAGTCGAATAAATTGGATGGGAATAGTTGAGGGCGATTGCCTCGCATTATAACACGTACGGTCGAACACGTGTGCGAGGTTCTCGGTTGCCTGTTGCCCCTGACGTATTATTCTCGCTGGGAAATACCTCGGAGAGCCACTGTTACTTGTCTCGTGCTTCGGGGCCGCCGGCATAGCTCCCACTCAAGCCCGGCCTTGCCTGCAGCGCCAGACGCAAAGAAGCGAAGTGTTACGCAGATTGAGACCTAGGCGGATATAGTCTAATCATTGTAACCGATCGTCGTTATGACAATGGGAAGTCGACGTGCTTGAAAAAGGATCACGTATACATGTGCTACGACGAGCATGCATGCTAATGATATACAGGACGCAATTTTTGTGGGTATTAATTAAAGATGGCGTGGAAAGTTAATACTATATTAATCAGAAATGTAGATTTAAATATGGAAAATGGTTAATTCAATGATAAATAACAGATATTCTTATGTGCATTCTTAATTCGATAGATGCGTTCGTTGACTCGATTGGAATTTCTTGATGGATTAGAAGTTGTGCTGCTGCTTTGTCGTCACGCTGTGATAAGAACGCGAACTTCTATCAGTAGAGATCTCGTGCTCGTGTTGCGTCGAGAGTCGTGAATAAATATTTACACCTTTTTCCTCGTGCCACGCCGATCGAGTTAGTCCTGCTGAATCGTACCGAATTAGGATCATATCCCGGGAATTAATGTATCTCCGGGAGAAATATTTTGTACAAATTTTTCATGTCTTAGGGGTGATGAGTGGTTTTGAAATGAGTGGAGAAGGCGGTGCCTGAACTGTCGAAAAAGAACTTGATCCTTGATCTTGATTCTCGAGATCGTGTCGTCGTACTGCTATAGAATGTGAATACCGTTATGGAACTCATTATGGAGTCTCACCTTGGGTGACGTCCTCGTATGTTGTACCGGTAGTCTTCAAGGACACGAGACTATAAGAAATCGTGTTCGCAAAATTCCCTTTCGTTCCTCTTCGATGCTGCACTCTACTTCCGAGATCTTTCGCGAGAGGCCTCGGCCACTAACATGAACATTAATCTTTTGGTTTCAGGTGTCTGAATGCTCGAAATCCGAAGGACCTTCCTTGTCCACGTCACCCGGTTCCGACTTTCTCACATCGCCGGCTCACCGTTCGGTGCCTCTGACGTCCCGTCACTTTTCGAGAACCTCCTCCAGGGCATCTCAGAGCTCACTTCAAAGTCCCAGCAAGAGTACCGGCTCTTCACCTCCGAAGACCGGAAGCTCGAACTCCTTGAACAAGTTTCACAATAGACTTGTGGATAAGCTGAAACGTTCTTTGAAGAAGGCAGATGACAACTCGGAGGATCAGCGAAATCTGTCGTGAAACACCCAAGGGGTTTTGGGCCGGCCACCCGTTTCCGGTTCGAAGCCAATCGAGATCCGTCGCACTTCGGCACCTTCCGGTTCTGGAATCAGTACCAAACTAGTGGCCCGCTCGTGTCCGGATCCGGCAGCCTGGTAGAGAGAAACCAACGCGCAGACCCTTACGTTTTGTTTCGAGACTTGTTTCCGGAGGAACATCCTGATCCTTTGGATCATCTGGACGAAGAGAAGTGTTCGACATTAGTCCTGAAACATGGGAATGAAAGGACCCGGACTGTTCCAGAAGAAGATGTCCACGTAAACCGGCTATACAAGTACACGGTTGTTACACCTTGTTCAAGATGGTACAGGACTACACGTCGTTGGATGCGACGATCCTTGCTACGGCAAGATCAGGAAGAAGCTGCTAAGGAAAAGAAGATCAGTGTCGAGGATACAACGGAGTATCCTTCCGTTTCTCACTTCAGGCAGGAAGTCGCTGGTTCAGGATTGTATCGAGACATGAGATACGTCCTACATGCTAGTTCCTTCAATCACCGTTGCACATTAGACTCTTCTTGAGTAGTCATGCTACACATTTTCGCGCAACGTCGATGACCCGTGGCGATGAGAACGTAACTCGCAAACCCGAGTACACCATAACAACTGACTATAAAGTGGAAGATTAAAAAAGAGAGCTGGAGAGTGGGGGGGGAGGGGGAGGGAGGGAGAGAGAACGAGGCATATCCCGTGTTGGGTCAAACTATTCCAAGAGATCTTGGGGCTCAGATTATTGCCACCGGAAATCGCTTATCTTTTCATTTCGTAGCTTTAGAAATAGGCGCTTATAATAAATTAAGAGCCACCTATGTGCGCGAATGACTGAGAGTGCGAATCTAACTACTAGAGAGAATGAGATCGCGATAGAGGAGAGACTCGGATAAAACAAGAGCACGAGAGTGTTCGATCGATCATAACGAACAGAAGCCTAAGAAAAGACTTATTTTAAAATACTTATATATATTATATAGTATATATATATATATATATCATGAAAAGTTACGTGATTGGAGGTACGTATTATTTGTTCAGAATGTCATTACTTGTGGCACTTTTATGAAGTGAATTATTCGCTGCTTAAGTTTCAGCGCTAAAGAAGATCCGATCACAATAATACAACAATTTTTCGTCCTAATATTTAACACTATCTTTGGAGCGTGCACCTTCTATCTAGCTATTACATATATATGTACATCGTACAGGTAATTTACTATCGATTCAGTGAATCCAATGAAATCCTGATTGCTGTTAGTAATCGGTTCAATCAAATTTCTCTTTTGCGAAGATTAAAAGTTTCCGTAATTCGTCTGACGTAAATAGCGATAGTGCTGTTAGCACACAGTGGCAACGTGATTGGCACGACTTAACGAAGGATCATTTTAGCGCTGGGACTTGCGCAAGACACTCCTCCCTAATGGCGGTTGATCTTCATTGAGATTTTCTTGAAAGATTATTATATACCCCTCGCGTCGTATATTTTTATTTTCTAACGAGGTATCGAAACAGCCACGTTACCTCGTGATTGAGAATATGTTTGAAGGTTTAATTCGATCGATTCGAAGGACTTAAGAAATACTCGATTTGAACGGAAGAAGGAAAAGAATATCGCGATAAAAATGCAATTCGAAGATCTTCGAAATCTCTCGTGTGTTTCGGGAGAGAAGAAAAAGATATTTTGTACTAATGTTTAGAAGCTCAAGAAAAGCCGTGCATTGCTCGGCGCGCAGGTGCCACGGGGGTTTAGGCAAAATTCCATTTCTCGAAACGTGAACTTCGTTTATATAGTTACACGCCTTGATATTATAATCCGTGCGAACGGCACGAAATCGGCTGGCTTTGCTTGATCGTAGAATCTTATTTTGGTTTACTTTTTTTTTTGGGGAAATTTACGAACTGGGAGCAATTTATTGATACCGCGTGTAACTCTGTGATACCGTAAAATATAAGATAGAATTATTTTGCAACGATTCGAGAAAAATAAAAATTCGAAGTGAGTTACACCTTTCGCGACTTGTGTCAACGCATCGCGAATAAGGGATGTCGGACGTCGCTCATGATTTCAATTTACATTTTGTATTCGATTACGATTTCAAAATTCAATTTTGAGCGACCTCATTGTGGGACGAGTTAAGTAAAAATTTGCCCGAGTCGAAAGAGTCCTCGCGTATAGATAATGTCCGTAGATACTTACGCTCCCCGAGAATGATTAAGTCTTTTTCGAAATCGTTGCCCGAAATTTGACATAAGCAGTGAAGCCGTTTTGACGTACCTATGTACAAAGATAAAAACTGCGGAAAATTTTGAAAATTGCCTACATGTCACGCACTTACCGGTGATTCGCTTCATCGGGTGTATGTGGCGCGTGTACCGAAATATTTCCAAAAGTTGCCGCTTCTCGTAAAAGACTGCTTAAAAAAAAAAAGTATCGATTGGGTGTTATATTGTGGTGCTGCGCGAAATATCGGGACGAATTTATGGCGCGAATAACATTAATTTTCATCTGGAAGAACTTTCGATACGTTCCTTGAAAAATTGTCCCGTATTTCGCCCAACGATTTGTACTGATAATGCGGTGTTACTAGAGTTTAGAGATTGATGAGATACGATCTATTTATTATAGCGATCGAAGATTGTAGAATAAAAC
Source organism: Trachelus tabidus (assembly GCA_030142655.1). NCBI lineage: Eukaryota > Metazoa > Arthropoda > Insecta > Hymenoptera > Cephidae > Trachelus > Trachelus tabidus. The sequence goes on from JARQTI010000023.1 coordinate 370,811, forward strand.
GGGTCTAGACGCTCTTTATTCTCTATAAAAAAGAATATAAATCATATTAAATATATACATATATAGGTATAGATATGCATCGATATTCTATACGTACAGACGATACAACCCATTTTTTCTTTTACCTATGATTTTCAAATATGAGACTCTAGAAAACTATTGTGGCGCTAGAACCCATTTCATTTTTCAGTCGTGGATCGCACGATTACGAGTATATAATTTATTCAGATGGTTTAAACTGGTTTTTTCTTCTTTACTTTGCTTTGTCCTATTTCGATAGTGTAATATATACCTATTTCCGGACGCTTTGAGCTGATTTTTGAAGCATGGCTGAGGAGAAATAATAATGATAGCGTTACAAGATCGATCAATTGTCATATTTTCACAAGACTTATGTAAAATGTCATCAACCGTAAAACGACCGTTGAAATAATTAACTGCCAATTTTTAATGATAACGTTAATCTACAAATTTTTTTTAATTGTATGATTACATTCTCCTCATCCATCGCGATTGAACGTCACTGCCAAAAGCCCAGAAACAAATACTTGGCAAAGTTCGAAAAGCTCTTAATTGCATGCATTTTGGACTAGCCTTTATCCTCTTACAACTAAACTTTTCGTAATTATTTATTTTTTTTCAACGAACAGTAGCTTTCGTTTAAAAACAAACTCATACCCCTTACTGGTCTTGATCCAGGGGCTAATAATAATGTCCATGTATGGACGAAATGTTAAAGTATTTAATAATATAAAATGAAAATTTTTAGTCAAAAAGTATATCTGCAGTATTCGGGATATTAGCAAATTAGATTATATTATCAATCTAGATAATTATTGAGGACTTGAAAGATTGTATTGAATTTGGCGTTAATTGAGATTGGCGAATTTCGCGAAGCTCCGGCGGTTAAGCGAGTAAGGTGGTTGAGCGTACATTCCATGCGTATAAATATACATATATGTATAAAATAACCTGTTAGCGTTTGATAAGAAGTTCACACGAGATACTATACTTAAAAGTAACGAATGAATAATATATCTAAAGTTTTAAAAGCTTACAATAGACCTCGGTTTATAGTTATTATGTATCGCGGTTTTTATGTCATGTTCAATAAATGAATTTCAGACTGCAAAATCTGCGACTCAATTATTTTGATTACCCAGTTGGTAACATATGTTATATTAAGAAATTTTCCTACCAAACACAATGTTACCCAATCGCACCCACTCTAGTTTCAGATGAACGAGGAATACTATCAACACAAAATTGGTTACATCCATTTTCTACTGCACATTTATGATAAAAAATTTCACCATTTTAGCCAAATTCAAAAAAACAAATGAGGTTCGATTAAAATAATTACACGTATCGATGTGAAAAATTTCTTGGTTTTAATAACGCTTGACAAATAACGTAAGATCAAGGAATCTAAATTTCCTGATGCGTATTGAGTAGTGCAGTTGTTTAACTTCGATTGATTTGAAACTTCTAACAGCTTAATAAAAATTATATTTAATCGACTAAATCAGAATGTTGTCACCTATTGGTTATACCGGGTGGCGTCTAATACAGTACATTCTCAATTCTCACAGCATGGGTAAATCATAAAAATTCGAGTTTGCATAGAACGTCTTCAAGTGAACTGAATTGATTGACAACCAGTGAGAAAGTGATCGATGAATAAACTGAGGGACTTGGTAGAAGACATTCACTATCATCGAAGCTTCGAGTAAAAAAATTGATAAATTTATCATCAATTATTGACCTAGAATAATATTCCCGGTCAACATTACTATCATGATACTTAGCTATATTTATCGTGCAATTCTGAGATAGGCTGGATATAAAAAACGGGGGATGTACGAAAGATCAACCAATTATCAATTTGCAGGTCTTAGGTTGATCTAATAAATAGAAATCACTGCATTCAAATTGACCATTAGTTGATCTGTCGTAAACACTTCGTTGAAGACTTGCATGATGATAATGAAAATGTACATACAGGATTATTCACGGCAAACGCGCCAGCTGAAGTTAGACGCGATCGAAGAATTCCGTTAATCGAGACAGTATGGCCTTGCTAAACAAATGAAAGAGTGCGAAATTCATGATCTTAGCAATGTTACGACGTACGTTTCTTTCGCTTTCATTTCTTTAATGTTCACCATCCTGCTCCGATACATGAAATTACCCACTGAGGGCCAATTTCAGCTGGTACGTTTGCCGCGAATAATCCTGTATGTATATTCAATACCAGGAGCTCGTTTTGGTATTAAATAATAATTTTGCATTATATATTCTAAGAGAAGATAATCTACTAATTCGAAGTTTTTTATCGCTATTAATGCTCCTTGACGATTTCATACCACGCACATGGGTATCGTGTGGACATATACTTGGTGTCTTTTACGTCAGCCGATAAAGTCAGGTAGTACGAAGGAGCCACCTGCGAATGGGGTTTCTAGAAATTTCCTTTCGATCGATTCCAGCGCCATACATGGCCATCGTCAACTGATAAATAATACATAGGATTCCGTGTACATTACCACAGCCGTCCCACTGCGGTATAGAGCCACGACTTACTAACGACGTCAGGTATTGTGAATCATAGTTTGAAAATTTCGAAGAGTGGGCTGCACGTGAAGGATTGCCGCGACGCTGCACCGTACGTACGTTGGCCATTGCCATTTGCGGATCACAGTTGCGAAATTCTTTAATAAATCCGGGACGATTCCGGTCTTCCTTATTTAAGCGTTTTTTGATCTGATTCAGAAGTTATTGACGACATGTAAAGTCAAAGAACAGGTTAATTTGCCTCAATTAACAAACTCGATATGCGTTACGGATTAGTTGACTTAATTGATGATTTATCGATGTAATTAATTAAAGAGGTATATGTATATACATATATGTGTATCGCTGAGACTGTGTTTGGTATTTGTCATTATGATTATTAGTTATTACGAAGCGCCTTGGCTATTTTGAACTTTGCATTTTTGTTGACACGCAGATAACCAATAAGTAGAAGTGACTAATTTTGTGGAAATTAATACTTGGAGGGGATATATGAATTTTTTTGTTGACCTTTGTCATTTGATACTTGCAATCTTAATGATGAATTTGCCGGTAGCTACGCCAATGACTCTCGCGAATGGAAATTTCCACTGTGGGAGAGCTCGCGGTACTTACGTGTGTGTCATCGTCTGAGTTATTAGCGTGAAAATTATACGGGTTAAAAATAGAATGTATAACTGTACAAAAAAATAAGGTTGAATAATTTGTCATTTTGTGATCTACCCCTTTTGATTAGTTAATGATCTTCCTTCCAATGAAAGCATATTGCAAGGACATAACAGGGTTAAAAAAGGTAATGCTTATCATAGGATGAAAGAAATGATAATTTTTATTATAAGCTCGTGGAAAATTTTTGAATGGACATCATTCTTACTAATTTACAAATTGTGCAAAAATATAAAGTTGACCTGAAATATGTCGTGTGAAGACCAGAAGCCCTGGTATTCCCCTCGGGAAATATTTTTTATATTTAAAGACCTTTATTTTCTTTTTTTTTCTTTATGAGGACAAAAACATATCAATACAAAAGTAAATTTTTGCCTTATCTGATATTCTATTCGATATGTCTCACATGTGGATCCCTTCATGACGCGAATTCCACTCAAAGGCATTTCGTTTCACCACGTGGATTTTTTTTTCTTTATCTGCATTCTGGGTACAGTCAAAGCTATGAATTTTCATGACCTTAAATATACTACGCGCCAGAATGGACAGTACCGTATCTACGAAGGAGTTCGCCCATTAAGCTTCATTCACACTAAACCATACACGATGAGACATTCTCAATGTATCTTATTGACAATCTGTCACTTAATCCCCATATATGGAGAATAAAGCAAATAGGATAAGGAAGACGAAAATTTTACTCACAAAGTAAAAACAGGATTAGTAAATATCAAAACTCACTAATTTTATTTTTGTTTACTTCGCTATAGGTATAGTGAAAAATAACGTAAGTAATTACTTGGTAAGGATGAAAACCTAATAATTTCCGAATGGAAATTTTGAAAAAGCCTCAAGACATTTTCAGTCCAAGTAAGCCTGTAGTCTTTTCTATGTCAACAAAGTTCTTGAGTCGCGAATGGAGCTTGTCGCAGAAATCTTCTATCTCCGAAACCTAACGTATCGACTAGTTGTGAAACTGGCGTGGCCAAGGATACCTCTAGCTATATTTTGACGAGAATTCAGGTCGATGCACTTGCCGCAGAACAGAAACGTGCATAACAGGGTCGAACGATCAATACGTTCTCGTACTACTATGTTACTATTTCTAGATGTTGCGGCATTATTTTTAGTCCGTGCTGTTGCACATTTGCTAATATGATAAGTGGATGTTAGGTAAGCTTAGTGATCGATGACCATTATCTCAAAGACTTTGGTTACTTCCGAAGCAAAGTACCTGATAACTTGCACAAATGATGAATCAAAATTTAAAAAGGCGACGTAAACCGTGAATCTACCAAATTATCATCATCCATCATTATTTTATCTAATTCAAATCAAATCTAAACACAACAGAACTACATGATTACCCTAGAAAATGTTATTAATATCGTTATTAGATAATTACAGGTATTAAAATCCTATTAATACACTGTTTGAGAATTACCTACTCTACTTTATATAATTTACGACTCCTTTCACAGCAGCATTGCTACCAAATTTTCCATTCCGTCTTCCAATGGCAAAATCCAACTGGCTTGAGCACTGTCGGTGAATGGGAATTTACGAATTCTAAAATGTGCTTGATTATATCGTTCCACGGAATTTCCAGTATGTCACATATTCTTAAGGAACAGTCAAACTCGCGATGACGCATTTCAACAAAGTGGATTATTACCGGTATTAAATTTCATGAGGTTGTCCAAAAGTGAATTATGTTTATTTAATCTGTCCTGTGCAAATTATAAAGAAAATGTAATTGCGTATGCACCATGAGTAAGAAAAAATATGTTTCATTTGACGCGTAGATTTCTTGCCATAGTTCATCCGTACGGGGTAGATAACAGACATAATAATGGTACACTGCAGATCTTAGCATAACATGTTTGCCTCATTTGTTACATCTTCAATTAGACAGATTACCAATTTTTACACAATGTGTGTATTATACGCGTCAATTGAAATGCAATAATATAAATTAATATAGATTAGGAATCGACCTTGCGTATAATTAGTGAGGTCAGCCAATTTTTTTTTTCACCACGCTAATGAACAATTGTGGAGTTAAACGTACATTCTTTTACGAGTGTATCACTACTTGGATGTGCCCTTGGAAGGAAGCATTGCTCACTGGATTAAAGAATTTGTTGCTTCGGTAGTTATATAAGATTTATAGGATCAAATACTTGTTTTCTGAGACATTGTCGTAATTACCGTTTTTACCGAATGTTGTGATATATTACGACAAAGTGTTCATAAAACTTACATGGCAAACAAAAAGTTTGGAAAGCTGTAGTAGAACTATGGATGATCATTATCGAGGTTATTCGAATTTTCACGTTTACTTTGAATCGAAAGACTTTTGTCAATACGCAAACATATTATAACATAGAAGTGAATGCATTGGTGTGGAACGCGATAGAAAATGTAAAATCGCTTTATTAGAAATATTGCATTGAAAGTTGTCACAAACAGTTGTTAATCTTAAAATTGAATGACGCGATACAGCGATTGATTACGAGAACTCGTGAATCATAATATCTTAGAACTACACTTTTCGAGACTTTACTGACTTAAATTTACGAATTGACCAACCATGCAGAGCTCAAGGTCTGCGTTAATAGCAAAGATATATAATAGCTACGTTTCAGCAGTTTTAATAACACTTAATTCTTTTGCTTCAACGCAATACTCAATGACACGGCAATTTAGAGAATTAATCTGTCGTTAATTTTAATTAATTCTTAATCAATATACTTCGGAGAGATTAGCAATCCCACGAATTTGTATTATCTTTACGATAAGATAAGAAAAAATTAAAAATGCACAAATAAATAAATAAACAATATCTTTATCGTCGAGTATTACTATTTTTCTGAGCAACAGCATAACTAGTTAAGAATACAGAGTTATGTGCAAATGTACATTACCTATTGCATTTGAGAGTGTTCAATAATTATTCACATGCTAAAAATAGTAGCAAGATACACCAAAATAATAAAGCTGTCTTTTTTTGTTTTCAGTTTTTTTTTTGGGACTACGTAATCTTTCGTGGTGGTATTAATAATGCGGCCACCGGTTTGCTGTAAAATAACAATCCGTTTGACTGTCAGTGCCAAGAAGTCATTTTAGTCCTTTTTTCTTTGACATACGAGCGACGATTGACTTTTTCACACCTTTGCCTATACACTCATTCTGCGAGACACGTAAATGTAATGTTTACTTACAAAAGTTTACATAAAAAATATTGTCCTCCAGATCCGACTTTGGCCTATGAGAAGCTGAAGTAAAATATGTACTTAAAAAATAAAGGCATAAATGAATAATAATTTTAAAAAAATGTATGATTGTGATGACACAAGAAATCGTGTACCTTAAATTAGTCTTTCACGTATGTCTATTAACGCATTAGGTAAACTTCTTTTGAACGTTAAAAATATACTTCGTATTTAGTTCTCGATATGTATGGATATTTATAATGATTACCATGAGATTTCACGCATCAATTTTACAATAGTGTCGTTTACGTAAACGGTCGTAAGTAATGCAAATGACCAGTTGGAAAATGACAGTGAAAACTAAGCCCCTATGTTATATTCAGACGGAAACTGTTTTTGCTCTGTATGCATGCCAATGTACCATTCGAATTAGCTTTAACAGGGTGAAATGTCCTAATCACTTATAGCGATAAACGTTTAATTAAAAATTGACAAGTGAACGTTAATCTCTCGCAAATCAAATAATGGACTGTATGTGTCAATTTCAGTAACTTCGTAATATACATCTAATGACACACAGACGTATATTTACATTTTGCACAACATTACCCTATTAATACCTTTAATATATTAACATGACATTTGCGTTATTTGATATTCATACACGAGTAGGAATTTCTCCTAATATTTCTGGATGATACATCCTACGGTGGTTCTAGTCTAGCTTTACAGTAGGCAACATGCCCGCCGTTGAAAATTTGCCTATATCACGTATAGAAATTTGGCACGGCACGTCCGCACCGGGGATTGAAATGGTATTTCTATTCAGACGTTGTAATTATGGGCTAGCTACTATAGTTTTCAAGTAGTATGCCAATTCTGCAAACTAGACATTTCCTACCAGGTCTAACGTAATAACCCTAACCAAAACCCTATCACAGTCGCAAATTACTTCTTCGAAAATGCGTCCCTTGAGTGGCAGGAGGTGAAACAATTAATCCGCACCTGAAGCGTATGTTTTAAATGTATATAGAACCTGCGGAAAAATATTGGAACTACATCAGGATTCGAACCTGGGTCTTCTGCTCAGGATGCAAATCCTCGGACCGCGACACTAGCCAGGGCTCGTGTACCATTGCCCTGCGAAGTCCTATGAGAGACTTTAGTAGTTGGGGGGAGGGGGGGGGGGTATATTCCTACACTCAGATATACGTACCCTCATTTGTCTTTTGATTTTTCGTCTTAAACTCTGGAACAACGTTGTTCGGCTTCATGTGGAGAGGAATTCCCCTATTCTGCTTCTTATACCAATTGTAGGATCCGTAGGAAAAAATCAGAGAATTGGACCAAGACAGGAATTCGGGTTTTGGAATAGTCGGTTGAATGCTCTGACTATTGAACTATTCAAGGCCTTTGTAGTAAGTTTCCGCGGGGTCCTATAGGAGGGGTTACTAGATAGGGGGCCTACAGTCCTGCATGTATGTATCAGAGTACATAATATTGTTACGTAGCACATTTTAATAAAGGTATGTTAATATAGCATGAGAACTACGGGGATATAGAGATATAAAGTTTGACTAAATAAGAGGGAAAGCCACTTACACGGCTTTTGGTTCAACGTTAATAAATGCTGAAGAGTAGGAACGGCATTGGACTCTTCGTCAACCAAATAAAAAAAATATTTGTTCTATTCATTTAAAAGTCTTAGATGGTTATGTGGTCTGTGTATTTAAATAAATTACAAATATATAATATACGAAAATACATTAAAAATACAGATGACTTCCACAACCTAGTAAAGACTGACTGAATTAATTTGGTAAAATACAGGGCAACTGTATAGCGCCTAGGAAATCCGCCTATAATAAGGGCCAGACGTTTTGAGCATTACAAATCAAACTGGAGCTTAGAGAGTTTCCTACTCAGCGCCTGCTTTGATACCTGGCAAATTATCTAGCGCCCAACTAGGGCTACCGACGATTTCTATCCGAGTATGATTTCACGTTTAATAAACGCGAAAGCAGTCGTTTTGAAGGACATCTCATCTATTTTAGAACACCGGAAACAATTCGTCGTAAAGTGTTAGTGTTCGAGGAAGATTCAAGCTTTCGGATATGAAGACGTCGAACGAGTAGGCGATCACCGCTGACGCCAGTCGAGAATTTAACTAAGAATGGCCAGTGCGAAAAGACCGTTAGACGCGCGCATGCGCAAGATGGCGCTTCCATCTATCTAATCATTGCTCCGTCTCGTGACTTTGTTCATCTGTAAAATGTGACGTGCTTGTTTTCGTGCTACTGCGAACTCATTTCCAAGAAGCATGTCGTGGCAAGCAAAATATGGAATAAGGAGTTTCGTCGATGTTCATCTTGGACGAGAGCCTAGTTTGTTTGATTGTAACACGCGCTCGTAGCGTGAGCAGTGTGCGATCCTCTTATTATGCCTTTGCGCGACGGCGAGGTTGGCTTTGTTATTTTAAGCAGCAGCGCCGTCGACGGCGCTGCGTACTCACGGAACACGGCGCCTATATTATGTGACGTAGCGTCTCGGCACCCACGCAACATTTTTCCACAGTTCTAGTGCAGCTGCCAACTAACCGACAGGAAGACGTAGTCGGTAAGGACGTATTTGCCCCGTTCGCCGCAACGAAAGTTAATCTGGTTCCGAGTTTCCTGGAGGAAGGTCAGGCGTCCAATATGTACCAAAGCTCTGATGTCATACGGGGTGTCACCCTCTCACGTTTCACGATTAGATTCCGCCTCTTTTTTTTTAATTTCGAGGTCACAGTGGATACGCAATAACATGGTGGATCTGCACTCCCCCTCAGCTATTCCAATATATATATATATATAGAGCGGTTACCTACAGGGATCACATCAATGATCCATCGTCGCGCTGCTATTACTAACGCGACGGGAATGGCATTCTGTCCGAAGGTGGCAGAATGCCAACAGAAATAACTCACACGGGAATAAACTCTTAAAATAAACAAATGTATAGTCTCTCTAGTCGCATAGTCAGACCACCCCACTGCAAGTTTTCCCATGGAACTCTGTGCTCTGCTCCTCATAAATATCAACCTAATCGCAGCATCGCGATGTCGACTATTAATAAAAGCATTCCTTGTTAACAAATTGGTCGCGTTGCTGTACTATTATTTAGCCCATTAGTTTCTATCATAATTATTCTTGATACGCGAAGAGTATCACATAAGGTTACTAAACGTAAAGCAACATTCATGAATGTTGTATAGCGTCCTATCTGTATGTGTTCGTATCTTATCCTACGCCTACAATTTCCGGTTTCTGGTTTCTATTGCGATACGATTTTTGTGGTTTTGTCCATGAATTGGTTTCACAGCCTTTCTACCCTTCGAAAGTCACATATTGGCTCGACTTGCGATTCTGAGACACTGAAGGCAGATTGGTCTGAATGGTGAGTCGTGAATCATTGACGTCAAAGCTGTTAACGTCCCAGGCTACGTAGACGTGACGTAAACCTAGCAGCGATTCAAATTAAAATTATTCGATAAGGAAGAATATACTGGTTTTATCCGGTAGATTTAGTAACCACGACCTGAGCCAAAATCAAGGCATATCCAACTGGCGTTAGGACAGAATCGAGACCGTGCAAAAATAGTGTTCGCGAACTGGTTTATCCAATGCCTTTCAGCGTGTTCACAAAACCCATGACCGTGCACCTATACGGTCCAGGGTTTAAACTGGATTGTATTTAAATTGACCTTCGTACATATATAAAACAATTCATCGTCAATGATTGTCTTTAATCTGTTTCAATAATTCAATAAATTGTTACAGACATACTTAAATTGAAATGAATCACCTAGAAACATAACGACTCGTATCATTGGGTTGATAAAATTTCTATGATTCTGATTAATTATCAGACAAAAATCGATTCAATGTCATTTCTCACTGATAAGACATCGAATGATATAAAACAAAATTTCGACCAACTAACCTGCCCTATTTACTACGTAACTCTGGGTAGAATCAATTTCATATTTCCAACGGATGTCGGTTAATATATAAATGCATAAATTGCGTGCAAAATACGAATATACTTGCACATTTTAATACGTGCATATACATATATTACATGCACAATTTATCTCGTAAAAAAATAATGCGTATTAGAATTAATGAAACCCATAAAATAAAACCACAGTAAACATACACTCCGGTTCGAAGATAACAGAAAAGGTTTTTTTTCCAAGGGAAGATTGAATGGTTCATAATAATTTAATTCATTGAAATCTATTGAATTATGAAAATAAAGTATACGGTTCCATTTAACCTTATATGATAATTCGAAATTGAATACTTTCGAAGATCTATTTCCTCTTGTTATTATTTATAACACAAATATAAAGACACTGACGTATCGGATTATTCAAATCTTTCGTAATCTGCTGCCAAGACACAATAATAACCAGATGATTCGTTGGCCTGTGACGTCACGTTTCTCATCCTTCGTACATACGCAATTCTCTCAGAAACAATTGTAACAATCAGTGCAGACAAGTATGAGGAAAGCCTAAGTATCACTTAACGATCTCGTAACCGGGAAGACTCACGTGTCATCAAGCTCGTCATCGTGTTTACAATAATAGTGACGAAAGTGAAGCATGCAAATCGACTGCGATCATCACGTCTTATTGGTCCTTTCAATATGCACGTACGTCAATACTTCCCGGCCATACGTGTTGTGTTTACAATGGAGCGGTTAATCAGTAAAATAAACCTTAAATTGCAGCACGACGATCGCAGTAGAAAAAAATATATATTATTTTGCTAGTCATGAAAGATTGCATAAAATTTATTTCGTACGGTCACGGCAATCGTGGGTTATTGCTGAATAGAAAAGCATGACGGAATTTCTCATTGAGACCTATTGAGGTCGTACTGAGTGATGCAGTTGACAATGACGCAATTATTATTGACATCAAAAATTCTACATTTAAACATGGCACTGTATACCTGTTATATGGACACAAGAAATAGAGCGAAAAGTGCAGCCTTGGAGGGCAGAACCCAACATGGCAGTTTGTCTTGATAATCCATAAGCTTCGATGCAATAAATTTTTCTCTCGTGCCACGATTCATAATGAAAGTTCAATAAGCATTGGTTGATTTTAAGAATTTTTTGCTGATTAATAAAAGTCTCGACAAATCATTATAGCGGAAGCGAGCATCGCTGAACTCAAAGGAAAAGAGGAAATTGAATGATTGAAGGATGCATACCAATTGTACGAATTAAAGGATTAAAATGGTAGTGCTTAATGGTATTAACCGCCCCTACTTTTTACTGCTGAACATGCGTCACGATTTTATGACTTGCCTTCCAGTCGTTATAGCTCTGACGTTCCTTTCCACCGAAACTGATAAGAATTCATTTAGGTATAAAACAATTAGCTTCTTTGATGAAGGTATAATTCTTATGTATTGTAATTCGCAGGAATTATTGGCAGCTACCAGAAGAGGACTTTTGGGTCTACAAGGAGGTACAGATAATACCTATAGCCTTATTTTTATTTTTACTATTGAATTGTCTCAAGTTTGATTTCATTAAAGTTTCAATAAACGATTGAGGATGCGTTGGAGCCACAGATGCGACCCAGTGCAATGATGCTTCGGATTCTCGACAAGGACGTCGCCGACAGTGTCTACCGAAGTCCGGATCTGGTCGAGCTTATGTATTTCACTTGCCAAGGGAAACCGGTATTAACCAGACTACTATATCAGTTTCTGTTTTTCCATTGACAGCATAAATGAGCAAGCCGGTTTGAACTGACAAACGACGGTCTATCACGCCATGCGGCTATCAGTCGTGATCTAATCAGACGCCTTTATCAATTTGGTAATACCGTAGGGTATGTGGGAAACGTATAAATTGAAATTCCATGGCAATAAATTTTATGATATAATTTCAATAATCTCTATACGAAATACTTACTTCGAATGTTCGTATAGCTCCTAACTCATACGACCTTCAAACTAGATCGATTAACAATGGCTCTTGTGGAGGATTATACAAATTTTAAACTGATGAGAAACTTTGCCGGTAAAAAGGTCAACTGTTTAATCTCTAGTCGGATCTAAATTCGGTAATAATCATATAGAACATATAAGATAACCGATCGTGCTGCAGTGTTGCTGATAATATATTGATATCGGTAGAGAGGATAGTTTTCGTCTTTTCTCATCTCGGATTTTCACTAATATGGAAACTAATAACTTACGAGTGACAAGAGACAGTACCGATTCAAGATACAAACTTTGACATTGTAAAGAATAATTAAAACATCGCGCAACAGAATATTTCTAAAGTGACAGGCGTTAATAACTTTTGAATATCGATACTTTGTTTTTATTATAAAATTCCCTAGTCCCAGCTTAACCAGTTTCATTTTCTTTCCAATAAGTACTGACTTTTAAAATCATCATACAACAGCAGCACTCTACTCGTATCTTTGAACCGCGCAACGCACTGCCCACACAAATATTTGACTTGATCATCGAGTTCGCAATATTTAGCATGTAAATATAGACTTTATTTACGTCAGAATACGAGAATCACGTGCATTTTTATCACTAGTCTCGTAACCGGCTTTTGAATCGGTACTTGCATTTACGCGTTCAACCTGATTGATTATATAATTCTCGTGACCTTTTTACGATCGTTTCACGACTTTTCCATTATTGAAATCTCGACGAGTGGTCGAACACCCTAATCTTATTATCATTTTCCGAAAGAGAAGGCTTATAATAAAAAAACAATAGACTATTTCACCCATTCTTTTTCTCTATAAAAACAACTTTATGCTATGAAAAAGATATAACATACTTTTTCCCTATCGTATAACTTTTTCTCTACCACCTATACAATCACCCCCGTTAATCTGAGTTTCTGAAGGAAATAATATTTATTTTATTGGAAATATTTGAACAAATATCTTTTTTCCTATATCAACCGATTCGCAGAAAAATCAATTTATAGAATTGATAAAAAACTGATTTTCTTGAAAAAATTCATCCCTTTCGTCAAATTTAAAGGTATTAAGACATCACATCGGCGCTATCTTTTTCCGAAGAGAAAGGGTATTCTGGTCGAAATATCGTAAAAAGAATTTGTGCAATTGAAAGAGTGTCTTACGCGTTATCATTCGCAAAATATATTATGTGACTGGTGGTATCTCTAGCGTAGAAGCCAAACCGAAATCAATACCGCTGCATGGCCTACTGCGTCGTGGCCTTCTTTTCAGCTAAATCCATTTGGCGCAAGGGACCCCTCTGCTTTTGCAATTCGATGACTCGGAGTTTCTAAGCAAAAGCGAATTGTGCGTTGAGAATATACCAAGAGGGATCGAGTGCAGTCTCACGTGTTTACGAAGCAATGGCTTTGTGCGCATTCAAAGGAACCAGGTTACGACGCAGTACTTTTTTCCCATCGGGCAGTTTATTAACCTCCGATCGTCTTAAGATGGTCGAAATTTTCACCGTTATAAATATAACTAATACTAAATACGTTAGCAGATAATTAAGCAATAATTATGCACGTATGACTTAACTACGAAATTCCTGATTGGAATTTTACTTGTTTGTACTATCGATTTCACCGGAACAGTTGATTGGCTGATACGTCACAGTTTCATGAACATCGTCGAGACGTCCTGGCGCCCGTTGCAAAGTCATATCCCGGTGCCCTACATCCTTGAAAGTTTGTACCCAGCTTCTTCAGGAGTGTTGATCCTTGATAATCGGTTAGACTATGGTTAACGCTCTCCGCACCTCCATCCCAGAAAAGATTAAATGAGAAAGTTGAATTCGCGCAGATCATCAGTCTCGAATACGGTTGAGTCAAACGAATCGCCACTGGGGCAAGCGTTAGCCCAACAACTGTTCCGAGGTCGTGAGAGTATTTAGATCATTTGGATCAACGCTCAAATCTTAAGATAAGCTGGCGCCAGCTTGATTCTCAGGGCTTTTGTGTTATTATCTGTATACGCTGTGGGAGTTTTTAGGTTAATTGAAAAATTAGTTCAACGTTATGAAGGAAATTAGAACTTCGACGTCACCTTTCTGTTCTCTTCGGTCATTTGTAATTCACGGTGATGGATTGGTTGGGTATTCATTCTTTTTTGGCAAAGCATCCAAATATTCGACGCTTGATTATTTGCCCGAGCGATTAACCGAAATCATTCGGCAGCAGACCTCTTTTTACTGTCATAACACGATCTCTTGGGTCGCAGAACTCAACCGAAAATTTTATGAGATACGAACGTAGCACCTCGATAAACATTTCTTGTGAACTTATTTGAACATATAATGATAAAGTTCAACCCTTGCCATGTTGTCATACGTCAGTATAGACTGATGTACTTATCATTGGCTAATCCGACATATAACCGGTTATAGTGAAAGAGATATCGCAGGGTATGAATTCTCTGGTTCAATTCGAATCTCTTATTAAACAATTATATTTATAAAAAAGACTTCTAAAAAATACATTCTTAACTGGTAGAACACCAGTAAACTAAATGGTAAAAGAGACAGCTGAAACTATAAAGAAAAAATAACCTAAGTCATTAGTGCTTTTGTTGTCTAATTAATTATAATTTTCCTAATACCAATATAAATTAAATTCTGCTGATTTAGGTCATCACAATCATTTTTTTTACTTAAATCCTAACTGCGCGACAAGATATAAAATTTCATAACAATGATAATCAATCTGGAATAGAACTAGCCCCATTGGGAGATTCTGAATACGGAAGGTTATGATACGTCAGTGGTGTTATGATGATACTGTAGACGCTCCGAATAGCACGTAGGCCCATAGTTGTGTCAACGTCGAAATAGTCCACAGAAGAAAACATCTACGCCTGTCGTAGATATATTTTTAATTTTCAATCACGTGACCATATATCACTAACGTTAAACGACACGTTTTTTCTTCCCATTCGCAACGCCGTTCAAAGTCCACGAGGAATTATTGACGGTTGAGTCGCAAACTATTTTCCATAGGTCGCACATGATTTTTCTTGGAGAAATCTCATTTGAACTGTCAAGAGAAACGACAACACACTCTGAAACTGTACGAAGGTTTTCGAACTGTTGATCGGACCTTGGCCTATCACGCAATCACAGTTTCGTCATAACGATAATAAAGGGCCCTTCGAGCAGAACGATTTATTTATAGAGGCGCAAACATGACAGCGCTAATAGAGTTACAGCACGGTTTCCATAAGAGAAAAGCATCCTACGTTCAAGGTCTATTGTTTATTTATAGTTTATTTACAAAATTGAACTGATCATGTTACCCGGGTAATGGTTGTCAGCTGTCCTTCGTAGGTGTCAGTATTAACCATGAATATTCTATCTCGGTTTTATCAATAAAATCGTTTGGTCGTTTTTATTATTATCGGCCGACGGTACAACGACTCAAAGCTGTGACGTATTGTACGATTGATGTGTAAATCTTCTTTTCGTCACGTATGAATAAACGATTCCTCTGACGTATGTATGATCGAATATTGGCTGAAGCAGCATTCAGATAACGCGGCCGTATATGGTTTCCAATGGCTGGATGATGGACAGAGCTGAATGCTTTCGAGATTGTCTACACGAGTCGCGCGTAACAGTTACCGACCGAGCAAGTGCGTCGCTCCGGGGAGAAAGGTTCTATTTGAATTCGTTCTTTTTTTTTTCCTAGTGATAATTCGGGCTGGACTTCTGGTTCGGGTCTCGAGATATTAATCCTGTGGGCTGATTGAGCAAAAATTGTAAATATTACCACGTGGCTTTTGCCGGCTGAGACGACGACAAAGTGTTACGAGGTTAAGGTCTGTTTACCTGATTGCACGTCAGCTAAAAATTATTGTAACTTGTCAGAAATACTTACGTTTTATTTATCTCTTCAATCGCTTGATTGTCATTGGTTGACTTGGCACCCTATTTGCTATCCCTTGTCTGGTAAAAAGATGCGTGGCATTTAGTTTCAAATTGCTGATGGAGTCTTTGAATTTCTCACTATTCGGGTTATCATTGTGTTTCGTTTTATTTTTATTTTCTTCCATTGCTATTTCTGATTATGGAACGAAATAATTAATGGGACGAGATGACAGTAATAAATCGCTACTGTTATTTTTATTAATTGTTATTAACCAAGGCGAAATAATTTTTTTAAACATCTAATCGACAACGCATTTTTATACGGAAGTATATGTCAGATATTGCCTGTTTACAAGCCCATACATAACATTCGATATCTTTAAGCATGTTATTCACATTATACTGCCTTGAGCGTGTAAACTGCAACAAAAATGACAAAACTCTAAACGATAACTCTGCTTATTTATATCTTCGTCGACTCGTCCCATTATCTAACGCTCGCGATGTACTAACGTAGAAAGAATATGTATAACACATTATAAAATACAATCGGTCCAAGAATAAAATTCGTTTTTTGATAGGTCGAAAAAAAATCTTCAGCATATGACAAATACTGCATGGTTTTTTCCCTGAAACATATTAAATTTTTTCAAAGTACATATTTTAGTAATTGTAAAGAGTGTCACGTGTGATTTTCTGAAATTGTTATTATTTATGAAGAATTTTCTTCATGAAACTACTTCACGTCAAAGGAGACTAAAAAGAGTTGCAATTAGGTAATTTGATACCCCATGTGATCCTTGTGAATCAACACGAGAATAACTACTTGTATTTTCACGAGTGACATAACCCTGAGTATCCTTTGGCGTTACAATTCGACGTCGATGCAATAATCGACAAATAAATATAACCCCATGGTCGAGTATCTTCGGCGTGTGCACACGTTACATCCTCTTCATAGGATCGACACGGACGAAAGGATTGCATAGTCAAGAGTCATCTCTGTTTAATGATCCGGATGATTCATAATGCTCGTTACTTGCACCGGAAATAACAATTTGTAAAGCGATGATTAAATCTTCTTGAAAGGTATGCCATGCGTCGCTACTTGTGTCACGCAATTAAAGGTATCGAGAAAAGAGTGTGCAACACTGAAGTACGAATTGAAGGCACGACCCTGCACGGTGCATCCACACTTCAGCTTTGGGCACCCTAAGTGGGGGAATCGTAGCACGGGGTTCCTCGAGTGTCCTTAGAGAGGAGAGTATACGTTTCAAGGCCTCAAAAGGCTACGTAGTGGCGAGCGACAAGGCTTTTTGGGATCTCCGTTTCACCTATGCACAGGCAAGACATATAGAGTGGGCTGGAAGCAGGGATCTGCGCAGACGGTTATTTAAAGATTCTCATTGCATTTAAATTCTGTCACGTGACTAGTGGCTAGCTACTCTTTCTTTGCCTTGAGTATTTCCGAGATTCCGAGACTCTGCACAGGGGCTGCATAAGAGAGTAATCTCTTCTACAGGCTATTTCACACTGGCCGGAACTTCCAATTGTAATGATAGTTCTCTGAGAATCGTTAGGATGGTTCTTCTCAATTTATTTACGATATATGCACACGTGGTATGGAACAGCGTGCCATTTTTTTTCTACTGACTTTACGTTTGAACGTCTTGAGAAATTTATAAAAGATTACAAAAGTGCATTCGTGAGCAAAACGCTAGGAATTCCTATTCTAATATATAATTTTAGGTTATGCTTCCGAGGATCTGTAGAAGGATTTATATACCTTTCGATTTCTTGCTGACTGCTCGTTACAAACGAATACTAAGAACGATCTTTTGACTGCTGTTTATCAACCAAGACGTTTGACTTTACGTTAATTTGAATAACTTTCATAGCTCTAGGGAAAGATCGCACACAGTAATAGGAATGTCGGAACGTGCCAAGATACTTGAATATGAATATTGTAAAATAAATACCGAAGCACAGACGTCACATGTCGAATTGGTTGAACCGTCAGCGACGCCACTTTTCTTAAAATGGAACGAAAGCGAACCGATATTCCACGTCGGTTCGTACGCCACTTTGTCGCCGGCTGATGGTCGGTTTGTTAACCTTTGTTCAGTGGCCATGCATACAATTGGACCGAGCAATATTCTCTCGTGGTTCGGCGCACGAACGCACGAATGCGCTCCGCACGCACGCACTTGTACAAAACTTCTAGAATCTTCTATGCGCGCGCGCCGTCCCAATTTTACCGATCTCGGGTTGAGTGGTATTCTCAGTGCCTTGGCTCTTCGCCTACGTTGCGAGGAGACTCATGGAGATGGTGCTAGGATCGATTTGAGTCGCTGGCATACCTTCTGCTATAGAAAACCGACCCAAGGCACTCCCGAATGAAACGACCTGTAGGCTTATACCCGTTGTGTGCCGCGCGTTACGGCACGGAGAGAGTATTGACCGTCTCAGCAGGCACAGTGGAAATTTCCACTGCCCTACCTCAAGACCATACCCATGCTTCGCAGAGACTTTCCGGCACATCTGCCGTCACACTTTTAATATTGTGCTCCAATAGCTTTCCCTCTTTTCAATTGCTTAGATTAATTTGATTTGTATGATGATTCTCATGGGAATACTGATAACGTATCGCAATTGGGGACACGTGTTTAATTTAAGTTGCGCAATGAATATACGAGAGACTACGTAAAATCTACTTCTTGTCTGTGTGAGCACCCGCCATCCTTGTTCGATGAATTTCAATTATTCGTGGATCTAACAAGTCCCGGTGAATTCGGTTCTCCTTGAACTGCGACGAGAGACGATAGACAAATGAACGGGTAATAGGAACTTTTGTGAAAAGTGTAGCTTGGATTAATTATTGGAGCTCATATATGGATTTGCGCAGAGTATGAAAGAACGATTAGAAATTGAATGAACGAGACATTAGAGGGAAACGTATTCGCTTTATCTTTCATGATTTCTAATTTGTATTCAAACTATTTGTGCAAGTTGATTATATGTTGCAAGTTTTTATTTACTGATAGTCGCTTTACGAAGTAACTGAATTTATTAATTTGCATAATATACTTTTTAGGAAATGGGAAACCAATCTAAGTGTAAAATGATAGGACATTCTTTTCTTCTGGGGGCCTACTATTTATTGTGGAAGCTGAACATCATGATTTTATTGCTTAGCTAAATATGTTGAATTTCTAAAAGGAATATAGGAGCATCTAAGCAAAGGAAGCATGAGACAGTGACTTATACAGCGTCTATTTTTAGTTAGACGACGTCCTTGGGACTTACATAATGACATAAAAAGAATGTGCTCTTTGCTATGGGCTCAGTGGATTAACATAAATAAATTACCGATCGGCCATTTGCAATTTGCTCGCATGACGATACACAAGCATTTTCAATGTTTTCGTGTTATCAGATTACACAAGAGGCTTATTATTGTTTATGCGGTAGAATGGGAATGAGACAGTACAATTGGTATTTCAAGAAGACTGAGAAAGCACGTTTGCCATTTTAAAAATAACTTTTTAATTGCAGTCTATAGGTATATGTCCAACGGTTGTTAAGGTCACTTCTGAGGCCAGTTTTTGCCTTCAATTTCAGATTATTCATTGCTAAGGGGGTGGCAGAATATTTTTTAATCTCGCAGAATACGTTATCAAATCCGTTTAATTTAAGCCGTCAATCCTAAATCTCATTTACGGTTTTTATAATTGGAAATTCTATATTATCATTCGATGTTACTAGTCTGCTTACTAGTTACTAGTAAGTGATTCCATAAGCCAACTGCTGGTAAAAGTTGACATGGTCAATACCGTTATACTGTCATCTTGTTACGATACTGTTATCGTTAGTTGATCCGCATACACATATACTCTTGCCGTCACGTGTCTTTATCAAAAGAGTACTTCCGGTATTTTCGATTGGCTGAATATCCTTGCACCAGGTAAAATGCCCATGTAAGTACAACTCTGCACCACATCAGATTTGATGACTTTAGAAAAATATATTAACCAAAAACGTACCAAGGTGTTTATTCTCGAAATCATTTGAAATTGTCGCATGCGGCAATCGTGTAGTTCACATGTCGAGTGAGTTTCCGTGGTGGCGCTGCAAACGTATCTCGTATGCGACTATCTTCGTGTCCCACTTTATCGGTAGACATTAGAGAGAGACGCATCAATGGTGAAGAATACGATCATAGCGCCGCCACAATACTTCATTCGACATGAGAACTATACAAATATCATATGTCAAACTTGGCGAACTTGTTCCACCCTACACATGATACTCGGTGCAAGAAAATTCTTACAAATCAAAACGCTAGTAACTTATTATTTATATGGTTATCGATTATCGCTGTTATATAAATATAGATTGGTACGTTTTCAATGGTAACACATCGGCTTGTCGATAATGAAGAGTTCATGTTTTACAATACCGACATTTGTAAGAATTTATCGAACGTCGACGAGTAATTTGGAAAATAAAATTACAACTGAATTGGCTGGGGACGAAATGATAGATGAATCTTAACACGTGACAAGTTGTTGCTAGAACATAGGCATTCAATTTGTCAGGCAACGGTTTATTTAAATATCTACTGACAATGAGTTTTATACATAATTAGAATATACTATTCCTATCTAATGAATGTCATGAAGATTTATATACTGGGAAGATTTTCAGAATGGTGAATTATTTGACGCTAAGGACTTTTAGATTATATTTATACTGTTTTATGTGAGATTCAAGTCTACTGTCAGCGATCTTTAAATATGAAACATCATAATCATCGATGTTGTTGTTCATGTTGCCTTTTCACTTTTTCCGAATAATGTTTCAGGGACGTTAGCGTCGTCAAGTTATATACGACAGCCTTTAATATACACTGACGAAAATAATTATTCAGAAATTGGAAAATTTGCCAAGCTTCAATTTTTATCTTTGTGAAATTGTCTCGGTATATCATGAAATGGTAATGTAGGTTTGCGGTACGAATTATGTGGATCGCATGTCATGTCAACCATATTTTAGCTCCGATTCGACCGTAAGGAATTCCACACTATACTTTTATTTTCAATACCATATTCTATTCTTAGAATTTCATTACATTGAGTGCAAGCAAGTACGTACCACATCATCACACTTGGCGACTGTGTGTTGACTCTGCGAATTAAATATTATATTCGTTCCAATAAATTCAACCAATCGAACAAGCTTATACTTAAGGGGTTACATACCTCCAGAATTTTCAATAAATCAATTCTTTTATTATTGATTGTTGTTGTCTATAATTTATTGAATGCTTTGAAACAAAATTTTTAGTATTCCTAAAAATGAAAATAATTTAACGAATAATTTAAGCACGTGTATTTACTGTTAGTCAGCCCGGGCGCCGGTAACTATAATAGTTCAGCTTCCTCTTCGCTAAATATAATATTTAGGGACAGCTGCATTATTGCGCGTTTCTCTATGCAGAAGTATTTTTACCAGGGTATTCCCTTGTACCTGTGTACTTTTATAGAAGTATGGTCCACACTATGGAGCTGGAATAGCTGATAATGTGTAAGTCGACCAGAAAACAAAATATTGATGAAAAGTTTTACGTTGAAACTTTAAAGAATTATTTCATGAAACGTACTTTTTCTTCAGTGTCTGCATGATAACTCGGCAAGTTTTTCTACTTTTTTGAATAAAACTTTAACTGAACATTCATCATAATACTATTTATATCAGGGACTTTTTCTGATTTTCGTTCTCGTTTTTGTTTTTATATATAAAAAAAAGGTGAGAAATAGGCAAAATTCTACTTTTCTTTTAAAGAAGCGTAATTTCGTTAATTTGTTGAAATTCAAAAATCTTTCTCAACGGACTATAACTACTATATTATTGAATTAGATAATAGTTGAATTTTACGTATCGGACTATCGTACAACGAAAAATTTTGCAGAAACTACGGCTATGCGTTGATTACAGATAAAATTTCAAGATGCGATTACGAAGCATGTTTTTCATAAAATTACAAACTTTCGAAATTACAATTATCATACAAATACACAATAAAATGATACAAACGTTGTATGGATTACTATCTTACTTATCTCGGCAACACTTTCCGAAAATAGGGTATTTTCAATCGCGCAAGAAGTATGTAACCCCTTAATTTGGAAGGTATCATGTAACGTTTGCTATTTCGTGTAAACATTTACATATTTAACCGATTAAATTATATTTATTATCGTGATATATTTATCTAATTTACGTAATAATTAATACCTGATGTGCTCTTACCTAAAAATGAAAAACAAAACATTTCTCGGTCGATCAAGAAAATTGCTCGTATATGAATAGTAGGTGTATTATGTGACGCAGCCGTATTCCAAATTGGTTCTATGCGAAGAGAGTTTTGCACTTGGATAATTCGATATGGAAAGTCGGGGTCGGGCTATTTATTCGCGTCAAGTGGGGCCACTCGAACCTTCATTAGATTTCTCGATATGAATAAGAGGCACTAATTTGGCTCAAGAAAAAACGGTTAGAAAAAGAATTCAGGCTAAGTATGCATATAATATTTTTCGCTCTAGCAATTTTTTTTCAACATTTTTTAGTATATTTAACGTTATTCGATGGACTAAATCGAAGGTAAACACAGTTCGAGATTTCAACTCGAAATAGAGAATTGCCTGAGCAATCACGAGACGTTGGTTCGCACTGAACAATATTTAATTAAAAGAATGGTAGCTATGCTTGGTTTGAGGGGTGATAAATAGAGGGAAAGAGAGTGAATGCTTTTATGTTTAATCAACTTCCGACTTAAGCCCAAGAAGCTGAAACAGTATCTCTGCACGAGAGGCCGAGAAGAGAAGATTGAAAAATGGCTGATAGTGATTCGATAGAAAATTCCTAAAATCAAAAACACATCTGTATACTATTAAAAATATTTGATAATAAATATAAAACTAAACTGAATAATAATTATTTGTGTTAACGTTTAAAATTTATGTGCTCAATAAATAATTATAAAAAATATTTAAAATTTAAGTAACTTCTTCAATTAGTAATATATCTTTTTTTTACATAATATCATTAATTGATTTTTCTTTGCATTCAAATTTATATTTACATGAACCGTTTACACAACAGAGACTACGTACCACGAAAACAATTCAAATATCAATCGAGCATCCTTTTTTATCACTAGCTATCGATTTTAGTAAAAATCAAGCGTCACCCTTGATAAATTTATTAAAGCATTATTAATCATTCATCGAAACAATTGTTATTTCCAGTCGTTAAATAAAGAAATCATTATTTTACGCATTTTATGTTTATTCCAGAATTAAATAAAAATTAAATGACAGCCCTTTATTTGCCTTCGGAAATTTTCTACCAGAATATCTAAACGAGAAATGAAAAACAAACTTAACAATCCCCTAATTACAACATTCCTTAAATACATAACGAACTCAGAAAAATCCTCATCTCCTTCAGACGTCGACCGTATACATTAGAGGTTTTCTTCTGTAATGCATCATTCGAAGATTCATGCCTCGCAACATTGCCGGAGGAATAAAATGCTAATGAAAAAGTAAACAGGCGGGGTCGAGTCAGCACCAGGCACGAAAAGGTAAAGGGAGGAAAATGTAAAAAGAATAAGATAAAAACAAAGAAAAAGGAAGACGACGAACTAAAAAAGAACAAGAGTTAAAGAAGATTGGTTTTAGAAATAAAGTATGTCTGCCTTTTTGACTCGGCTGTTATCGAGATCGAGGGTGTATCCTCAATTTTTGTTGCTGTATTATTTATCAAGTAGCTCTCTATGCATACTTACTTCTGAAACTCCACGCTTTGCATATCTCAGCCCAAGACTGAAAGGCCTGCGGTGCTCGCGGCTCCCTTCGTTCCGTCCTGACTGAAGATATTGCCCGTGAATCATGAATTGATTCGAGACACGTGCCGACGCTTTTCTAGCAACTTTACCGGCAGCCCTGGCACCACGTTAATATAATGCAGTTACCAACATTGGATAGGGCTTAGGTAAAGTGAATGAGTAATAAGTAGCCTCGAATATACGATAACGATAACATAATAAAATATAAGCAAGTCTTTGTGCTGTTGTCGATACATCATATTCAATAAGGAGACTAGCAAGTGACTTATATATTTAATCGTTGTTTACATGACACTTTGCATAATAGTCTATTACTGCTCGTTATGGCTTACTTGGTACATCAAGTTTCAGTAGAAATTGTGTTATCTAGGAAAAGTTATTAAGGGTTTCTCCTGATACTGTTACAAGTATAGTTAATATCAGGAGACGCCTGTGACAGCAGATCTTAAAAAATTAATGATGATGACAATGATATTAGTTAGTGTGTACAAGCCTTATTGTTGATGGTCTTGAAGATTTTGAAAATAATAATAATTTACGATGATGACGTAGTCGAACTAGTTCCGATCATGTTCGGACACACGCAGTGTCCATTTCTGCTAATGGAATTCGTTTGCAATAGGAATTGTGGAGCAGCAAAATTTTATTCCATGTACAATTTCACAAATGGTGAATTTTGAGTAACTGTCGTAGCGATCAGTAAACTGCCATTTATGTTTGTCTATTGGTGGATTTTGAACGAGAGATATTCGTATTAAGTTTTTTAAATGAGCTATACTCTTTTCGTATATTGTGTATGAGTTTTTTAAAAATAAACATCACGATGCATTAAATATGTCAAATCTTATCAGTCACGCAAATGACAGTTCAGATGAGAGCTTCAAAGAAATGGCAAACCTGGTAAGAAAATTTGCTGATCATTTTCTCCACGACCTTAGCAAAATGCGAGTGCATTGTGCCGTACAATGACGATGAAAAAGTTAGACGACAACCTGTTTGTTGTTCGAATTTATTTTTCGCTCTTCACGTAATAATTGAGAGCACTCTCACAGTCAGAGTACATAGAGTATGGAACTCTATAAAAATGAAAATATATACCCATATTTCAATAAGCAAAAGCGAAGTTGCTACGAGAGACAACAGAGTGCACAGTGTGATAGAGATGATTAAAACGATCAGCGAAATCAAGCGGAAGTGCTATTAACCGACAATGGTAAAGTCTCGAAATGCGATATTTAAACACAAAAGCTTTAAATGGATAAAAAGAATAAACTTTTTGCGAAACAAAAAAATGCAAATGGAAATGCCCCATTTTACTGGTTTACCCCATTAAAATTCGCGAACCATTGTTAAGCGATGCATTCACGTTACAAAATTAATGCTCGGTCATAATTATTCGTAATTAGTGTAATTTCATTGATATCCCGCACTTAATTCGTATTAACTATCGCATACCCATGTATACACCTATCCACGTACTCATAAGTGTTTCGGGAAACCTTCGCGTGGCTACGTATGGAAATTTGACATATTCAAGCAGTTGCAACAAAGTCGCTCAAATGCCTATTCAAACTACTATTGATCATGAACGTAGATAATAGCCTCGACCCCATTCCTTTTGCACATAATAGATCGCAGTGGTAACGCATGGATAATATGTTAAACCGATTACAAGCATCCCTGATGTTTCCCTCTAGCCCGAGTCATGATCGTATTTATGCTCCCTGGAGGATCTGGCAGTAAGTCCTCGATATCTTGATCGATGCTCGTGGGAGGTATAATACATGGGTATTGATTATACGCAATATATCCACAATGTGGTTGATAAAAGACATCGATTATTTATGCCTACGAATTTTATCTAAGCATTTTTATATATTTTTTGTTTATGCACTGAAAAACGGTATCCTGCACGTTCTTTTTTGGTTTACGCGATATGACTCGTATACAATATACTCTCTATTGGGTACTTTGGATGAAGTTTTGGAAATTTCGTTTACGAACAAACTAAAATGTATGTAGTAGAGAGAACGGATAGAGAATGGAATTTCCAATCTTGTTTGACGCTTGGATACTTGGAATTAACGCTGCGATTATATCCGGCGTTTATATTACAAACCAATATTCAGGGCTGTGTCACGGGGCCCTTGGTACTATGCGACAGAATGATTTAAGGCATTCGCCTAGCAGGCGCCTCACTTTATTTCATCTAAATACGTATATAGGAAAATGTTTTCTGAAGGATACGCACAATGAATTTTAGGAAGTAAACAGAAAGAAAAATGAGCTTTCAGTTTAGGGTATAAGAAGCATGAAATTCGATCAATGAATTTCAGAAATTGTATGGTAGTCTGAGGACACATGAAAAATACGGGACATAGTAGTACTAGAGTTATGGATCGCTGATATTTTATGATATACAGGGAAATTCTATTTTTGTCAATTTAAAAAAAAAATTGATAGGAGTCAAGTATTAATAATTTTTTAAATACAATTTTATGATATATCGAAACTCAAATTTCATTACCGACGCAGTTTTCGATCTTTTTTCTTATGACGAGCGAATCAATCAGTCATTTTATCAGGTTAAATGTGTAAGTAATACTATCAATATTGTCATCGTAAACGGCTAATTGTATATTGTGCAAATAAGAAGTTTACGTGTAATATTTATTATAAAATAAAAATTGCAAATGGGGGATACAAATTCGTAATCAAGTAAGCCATCAAATTACAGCAAAGCCATTAAAAGTAGAACGTACTGAAAGAGCCATCAGGAATTCTAATGTTAACTCATAAAAGAACAGTACCACTATATCGATATTAGAAGGACGATATCACGAACGATAGTATACGAGAGCACTGATAGCGATTGAAATTACGGCGCTATCATAGAAGAGGATCCTATTATCTGATATCGGAAAGGCATTTGAAAATTAGTTTTTAACTGGTGTGCAAGTTTCGTTGGACGGTGGTTTCACAAGAAATTTAAAAAATGACGTCACTCACATAACAAATACATACAGACAACGAGACTATATTATTCACGCTTACTTAGCAAAGCTTTTAGCGCCCGAAAATCATGCTGGCTTTAAATGAATAGCTAGGGAGAGATAAACTATTTAATTTACTTGCTACCACGTAAACATTTCGTCATGATGAAAAGCATCTGTTAATTTTAACACACTGCAAATTCAAGTATGTTATTCACTATCCTTCCTATGGTAGTCACTTTTTACATACTTAAAGTGTGTTGTTGTTCCTGCACATTCCAACCTAAAAATAATACACTTGTAAGCGTATATAAAAGTGACTACTATAGAAAGGATAGGGAAATAGCATGCTTGGATTTGCAGTGCACATATTAAATTTTTTCTACTTTCGATACTAACAACCCTCTAAATGATTTAACGCCGAGTTTGAGCCGAAAATAAAACACGCACTTGATCCTTAAATTAATTGGTACCTTGGTGGGTATTTTCCTTAGTTCAAATAATTTTTGAGCACCTAAACCACAAAAGCAGCTAGCAACTATTG
This sequence comes from Trachelus tabidus, assembly GCA_030142655.1. Classification (NCBI taxonomy): domain Eukaryota; kingdom Metazoa; phylum Arthropoda; class Insecta; order Hymenoptera; family Cephidae; genus Trachelus; species Trachelus tabidus. The sequence continues at coordinate 398,629 of JARQTI010000023.1, forward strand.
TAACTTTTGCAATCTGTAAAACGGATTCCCCATTGTTTGATTGACGAATATTCTGGTAATAATTAATTGGCACCCTTCACAGCTGAATGCGTTGTATCGATCTAGTGATTATCGTTTCATCACGTGGTTGAGGTTAACTTGTTTTTTTTTATTCAAGTCAATATTTTTTTGATTTTCCTCATTAAGATGTATTTTCAAGTTAACGTCATTACACTGCTTTATGCATGTATTCAATAGGTGTAGGCGTAGGTAATAGTAAAATGGACTCGATCACTTAATACAGCGGATATTAACACGTTGATTGCTCGAGCAAATAATCATAAAAATATTTATGTCACAAAGAATTTTATAAATTTTGTAATTTATTTCTTTTAAGCTTTTTGAATAACTTCGACAACATCGGCGACGTTAAACAGTTCAGAATAGTAAGTCGCCTACCACCTTTGGAAAGCTCGTCTACGTACTGGATACACAAGTTGACAAGCTTCTTTCTGAGCTTGCACGAGTCATGTGTATGAAACTTTTGTGTCGGTACTCCGACAACACTGCTTGCAAGTGCTTGCGACTTACGTACAACGGGTATGACGTAGGTCGAGTTGACTGTGCAAGAAAAATGTTTCAACCGTAAGTAAATCATTTTAAAAGTTTGATATTTATTACAAATTACGTATTATACATCGGTAAGCAATGGGGTATATTGTTATTGTCAGAACGAAGCCATTGTGATTGATTTATCCTTACGCAAGGTTTTCTTATGAGAAAAAGGGCTCTGTGCGACAATAAAGAAAATCACACCAGTGGTTGATCTTTTCCTTTGAAAGCCAACCTGCCGAGCAATTCCAGCAAGAAGGTGGAAATATACGACTCTAATTCTTGTTACTGTTGGAAGCAACGTCAACCATGGTTGATTGGTGCGCCAATCACTAGTAAATCCAATATAAAGAGAATTCTTTAAAAAGTATACTTATACTTATCCTTTTACTTTTTCGTGCTTTCTTTTGCTCAGCTCGATTGATTTTCTTCAAAGCAGGAGACTGCGCTAACAAGCTGGACGATTTTCTGTTGGCGATGTAATCCTCCCTTGGCGACAATCTGCGTAATGCGATGGGGTATTGAGGTTCTGGAAGTCGTATCATAATAACAGTAACGCATAAGATTCAGTTGGCACTGACTTTAATGATCTTGTCAATTTTGTCACGAACAAAGATTAATTTTGCAATAATTCAATGACGCATTTTCGCATGAGGAATCGTTTACACGTAACGCAGAATCTCTCATGAGACTTCATCTATCTAAATGCGGCGCTTAAAACCCTATCGCTCTTAGCGTGAGCAGCTTTGCTCCGACAAAGGGTACGTTCATAATCAAAGGTACGCATTACCAGAGAGTTGTTTCTGTTGGCTGGTTGTGCAATGATTGATTTGTGGGCAATTTGCGGATAACATGCTGCAGCGAAGTTTATTGTATCTCATCGATTAACTGAACAGTTTGTAAAATCGGATATTTGCAAGTTTGGAATTATTTATATGGAAATGGATCACTTATCCGAAAGCTTGTACGAGCTGAACATATAGACTACCGGAGATCCATAAATGTGTAAGCTTCAATATTTTTATTAAAGCGGCCAGTGCTTTTATAAAGATCAAAGTACTACTGGGGCCACTGGTTACGAGGCTGAAGTGAAGAATACAAAATTTAAATTCCCCACTTCACAAAAGCGACTCTTCGAATTAAATTTTTTGGAAACCAGTTGTATATGGCATTTAGTTTAGATTGGTAAACAGCAACTTCGAAAATCTTCGAAAATATGCGAAATATGCGATTTCATCAAAACAAAAAAATAATAACTATAAAGTAACCTTAGACTGCCGGAAATCTATATGCAGGCTAAGAAATGGCGCTATAATTTCTGGCAGTCAAGCCCTTATGAAATATGTTGTATATGTGTTCCGAAAAGTTCTAATAAAGCCGGAAAAATATGCTGTAATCTAAAGATTAAATTATCACGAATTACGACCCTGAAATGATTTCTTAGCTTTCTAATATAATTAGCGTTAGATTTATTTATTTTTTGGAATTCCCTGTAACATTCATACGTAACATATGACGCGGATAGTTAACAATGTAAAGTACAAGAGAGCTCGGCTTCATAGACCTTGAGTTTGCGATAGACTTGCATGAGTTTCTGAAGTATCCTTGTATCTCAAGTTGTACAAATGAAGTCGGATAGACCCTCGTCAGAAGCTATAGGTCAGTACCACGAAGCTGTTGAGCGCAGGACGTCTTCGAGTTCGCAGTTTGGATTGCGGTTCGTTGAGACTCAGGTTAGGGTTAGGTTGGTTCTTATAGCTCGACGTGGCTTTCTGTTGGGGTAAAAGCTCACAGGAGTGTCCCGAGAACATTCGCGCAAAATAACTTGAAGCCACTTTCCTCGGCGAATTCGCTAGTGAAGCAAACCCGTTTTACGAGTTCGCTCGGACAATTAAGTAATTCGCTAATTAACGTCGTTAATTTAACTAAGAGGAACAACCAAGGACAATTCGGCTCTGAGCGTAGGCAAGCGTTACCACAGAGGTTAAAGGCTCCAAATCATTTGGCTTTTACAAACAATAAGCCACAAAGGTAACCTTTAACTTCTCCCATGTACAGCCTACCCTTCAGTGTGTTACTTGACACACATAAAAGCCAAGTCCACGCCATTTAACTAACTTACTTGGAGTTTGTAAAATCCGTTAGAATTCCTCTTCCTCGCGTACCTACGTGTCTACTACCTCTTGAGTTACTTGGATTCTGCTTACATATATGTTTCTCCTTCGTCATGTTGCTTTACTCAATGCAAGCATATAGATATAGATAATGTCATTCAAGAACTTATATATCATCCGAAGTTAGCGCGTTCATTTATTTCCAATGATAGAAATGAATTCAGGTAGTGGATTAATTCTGACCCCTCCTACGTATATTTAATCCTTGTCCTGTATCTGTATCAGACGATTATCCAAGTAGTTGGGTAGAAGGGATTTAGTGTGAAATAAATTTTTCCCTCCATATTTCTATCCTCACCTCTCCATAAAAATAATATTAGCATTAATTTATGCGCCGAGGAGTTTACCGCTTGCAAGGTTTTCAGACTTTTTCTTTAAAGAGAACCTCGACGTACTTTTACAACTTCACGATCCCTTTTCCCTTCCTGAATAGCTACGTACGTGAAGTGCTTCGGTCTCGGAGGAAATTCGAAACGTCTCGTCGAGTGATGCTGCTGTTGGTGTTCCTGGGGATCGGAAGTGTTGTGGATGATGTTTACAGGGTGTTGGAGGAGTTTCACGGCTCCTCGAGTCGAGACTGAAGTGCGGAATAGGCTGATAGGTGAGTGCGTATTCATGAATGCGCAGGGGGAAAAAGAATGGAGTAGAAACCTTTAGGGATACCCTATACTGTCTCAAGCTGGAAGCGTCTCGATGGATAATTTTCCAGTGTCTTACGCGTAATTTTTTTTCCTCTGCCGCTTTCTCCTTTCTCCTTCGAGAGTGCCGGGAATTTTTGCGTATCAAGATACAGACCACTACCACCTGTATCACTGACTGGTTCCCTGTGTCTGCATTGTACAGGGTTGAAGCAGCGCCTGGATTCCAATCTCCCTGGTAGCTGTCAAGAACCTTGACAACAATAAACGAAGGATTCAACTAGCTCGCATTTGTCTGCGATTGGTATTAACTCTTCCTTTGTTCACAAGGCTTAACTTATCAGTCGTACTTTGTTCTATTCAACTGCGTTACTCATGCCCCGTAGAATTTGTAGGAATTTAAAGTAACGATTGCTGTAGAATCACTCGACTAGAACGTACGTTTAATTCTTTTGAATTTTCAATGATCTTGTCTATGTGGATCAAAATTTTCATACAGAACGAGGCTCAATTTTGAAATAGACGCGAATACCAGAGGAAACTTTACTCTCGGCTTCGAGTGCAAGTAGAACACATCCAACCGGAGCCTCAACAAATGCTTTGAATAATGGCTTCCTGCAATTTGAAATATGAGCTGCGTCTCTCTTTATACCCATTTTTCGCTCCGTCTATCTCTACCTTTGCCTTGCAAATATTTTCTCTGAGTTTGTGTGGTCATGGAGAGATAAATAGAGAATATCCTTTTATGGCAGGTTGTTGGGCGAATGGTTCGTTCTGTCAAGTGGTGATTGTGATCTGAACATGCGACATGTGGATTTGAAGATATCGTCAAGCGAAAATACGAAGTTTCACTCTCTAAAAATAGTTTGTTATTTTTATCTCATGGAAACTTGATCTTTCGTATTTCTAGAAATCAGCGACGGTACGTTCTGTGGACATTGAGTCGTGCGACTTAGGATAGAAATTGAGAAAGGTAAAAAGTAGGTATATAACGCATGCAATGTACATTTAACGTTGAAACGTGACTATAAAAAAAAGTCTAAGAACAATATGGGCAAGTATGGGCAAAGTCTGGCCTCAATCTGACAAGAGTATGGTATCGATTTGAGAAGTCTGAGTAAAGGAATGAAAATATCAGATATTTTGTAGATAGCATGGCCCCAGGCAATTTCAACAAAATTTTGTTTTTAGAGGTAGCAAATGCTACCGGCCAGTGTCTCTGACTCGGCGACTGTTTCAGAAGGTTCTTGATAAATTGTATTTCGATACGTCTTAACAGTTCCTCGTTATAATATTTTCGAAGTTCAAGAGTTACCCATCGCAGTTTTCCGAGTCTCAGAGTTTGACGTCGTAGTTAGATGTGTCCAGGTGCTTCTCCGCCTTAGTGTTCGGAGTCCAGTCCACGTCAAGTCTGCACCTATACTACGAGGAGAAACTCCGAAACTTCGAAAACTACGATACTGATAATATAATGGATACAGTTACCCGTCAAATTTATTTTTATTAATCTTATATATAGTTTGTTACGATATTCTATCGTAAAAGTAAATGAAAATCAATATTTTCCATACGACCTTACACTGGCTCTCGTCTGACCCAATGTAGACTTTGAATTGAATTTACATAGTTGACCATTACTAGGGGTATGGATAATGCTATATTTTGATATTCCATCCTTAATACACAGAAGAAATTTTGAGACAGGGTCGTATTTCCACTTTGCCTCAGGAGGTTTGCTCGCTTATATTTACTGTAAGGTAGGTAAGTCGCTCATGGTCGGATGTCCCGAATCCATATTCAGTGCTATTTGTATATAGTTAAGGGGCTTACATACAGCATTTATATTGTCCCGTTAAAGAAGAAATAACATCAATATTTAAAATTGGTCATCAGTTGGTGACGCAGTTGTCACTCCAACACAGGTATGAGGAAATTATATGATGCTTTGCGGTGGCTACTGTCACGCACGGAAATTACGAGAAAATGGTCTCATTATACTGGACTATCCTCTTTTGTTATATTGAATTATTCGTCATTTCTACGAAAAAAAAACAATTTCCTTAACAGCCCATATAACTTCAAAATTACGATGAAGTATTGTCGTATTAAAGATTTAGAGATACTCAAAATGATTACAAAGCGTTCCTTCAAATTTGAAAGAAATCGATTATATGCCCAAACATCAGGACCTATCCCAGCAAACCACGACGTTCTTTTTCAATTTAAAAAATTCTGGTATTTTTTCCTTTTAAAGGACCAAACCAAATATCGTGTGAAAATAATTAACAACAAGATACGAGTTTTCCATACGGCTGTGGAGGACCTCAAAAATTTAAATATATTTGAGGCAGGAATTCAGGTTCGCTCGCTGAAGATATGAACGAAGTGGTTCGGAGAATGCGGAAATTATACCCTTCGCAATTTCTACTTGTTATTATTTCCACAGATATAAGGTTATTCGAATAAGCGCACCTGTACCTTCGCGTTATGAATGTGAATTTACGTATACGTTACAATATCTGTATCTGTATTTCAAAATAAAGATAAATTAAATAGCTCATTGAATTTTTGAGATCTTCAATTTAGTGTTTAACCACTGCTGCTAAATTTATTTTTGACCATATAAAACTTGTATTTATCTTATATTGAAATTTACATGTGGTAGGTATGTTGTACCACAGTATGAAGCATTATGCTGCCTCAGGGTTAAAACAACAAAACAATATAACATGGCGGATCGATGCTAGATATATGCTTTTTCAGTGCAACTCCCTCACAGCTTACATTCTCTCAGCTTACGCCGGGTGGTGGATACATCTGAGCATTGTCACTGGTCACGAATACCATAGAAGGGGAACCGCCTGAGCCGTTCAGCGTACGTGATTGGTATTTCGCTTAGCTTACGTGTCTTTGCATTAAGTAAGCTATGACAAACTCAACTGTATGTAAAATAGCGTATCTGTTTATTTAGCTGAAAACTTTAGATTTAGGGGACGTTGCTCGATGCACAAGCATACCACGAGTATCGGGTTTACGTAAGTAAACTAGCATTAGCCATCTTACTCTATTTATAGACAAGAATTCTTTGAGAAATATTTTACATACAGCGACGATGAATTATTGCTTTTTGTCGTTCAAGCTCTAAAGCTGCGTGACTTTGAGCTTATCATAGTAAAATTCCTAAGCAAACAGATTGTAGCATGTATTGATAGTGATTCAGTCGCGGTACTACTCATTACCTTATACGGGTTGACTATGCTACTCTAGACTATGTAAATTTCGTTTCGCTCTACTTTATTTACTGCCAGTCCAATTTGTTAAGTTGATTAGAGCTGATACGACTTCGCGATTACATATTATTCTGCTTTGGTTTGATTGAATATATTTATGAGGTGAGCTCTTCACGGGACTTGTTCTGGAGCGCGTAATAAATGAATTTTAAACTTCTCCCTCTTTTTTTTTATAGCTTATAACATCCCTACTCCTGCCTACCCTCGCTCATGCATACGTACTCCTGCGACTATCACTCTCTTAGCTTCGTTATTCATTTGTTATCGGGTTTCCAGTATTGATCTGTTCTATTCATTTCGCAGTATCCGGTCTTGGATTAATTATTGGGTTGAGTACTCATCTAAATACTGATCAGTATGGTGTATCAATGTCCTTTTAATACCGTGATTATTCAGTGGAATTATTTGACTGTTCTTGGCAAACTGTCGCGTATAAAGATTTACCCAAGTCGATTAAAACTTTCACTTAGCTTTGTTATACCGGAACCATTGTTCAAGTTCTTTCTGGATTTCGAAAGAGAAGAGTTTCGTGTTCGTAGTTCTCATGCGCTTATAGGGACTTCAGAGTATGTAATTGCCATTGAAAGAATTATAATGAAAATCCAATATACGATTCGTTTACCTTCAGTAAAATATTAATTACCAGAATCATTGTCCAATCGTAGAATAACAGAGAGAACGTATAGCACGTACTCCTATGCTTGTTCACTTTCCACGGTCCTTACTGAAATATTCATTTCTAGGATACTGAACCTATGAAAAATAAATACTGGCAATTATTTAAGCACGTTATACATCGATCCGTGCATTGGCTGAATTTCAACGGTATAGTATTTATTCTAATTGGAAGGACACCGTGTACAAAGTGTATAGATACTAAGCAGAGGTGTGTCACTTTACCAAAGTAAATAGGTAAAATTGTAACGTGTAATAAAAGGTCCTGTCTAGAGGACTTATTTACATTAAAATTCATGAAGATTACTCTTCAAAAGCTATTTTATTCCTGGGCAGTCTATAAATGTCAGAAAATTCCAATAATAAAAAGCAGGTATAGATTTGCCTGCGATTAATTAATACCCTTAGATAAATAAATTGTTAAGGACTCAATTAAATGACTTACATATTACAGTAACTATTTTAAATTCTTTCGTTAAGCCTTTTCAATTATTCAAGCCTGATCTCGCTTTACGAATTCACGATAAAATGTAAGTAAAGTTTTCGAGATTGGAACGCACGCCTTTTAACTAACCCCCTGAACCCCATGCCAGACTGTAATTAGTAATTACAGTTAAACAGGCTAAGTGGTTCTTAGGTTCTTACACAGGGCTATACTTACCCCCAGCTGTTCAGCAGGGCAGATGTATCGGGTGGTCGTGTGTCGGTACATGTGGTAAAATTATAAAGGGCTGTAATTGCCGGGGAGGAGCAATTAGTATACCCTGCTGGTTTGCTTTTAATCTAGCTCTTATACATATATATATGTATACTACTTTAAGATTTTACGGCAATTATAATTATGTATATGTATATCGATCACATTGATACATCCAACGAGCAATTTCAATAACACCAAGAAGGATTGAAATGCGATCCCATAATCTATAAATCAGAGTAGGATGGCATTTGCCGCGTGTTCCGGGTTTATTTTTAGCTTCAGTCCTTTTGCACGCTCGTCCATTTTCGGATTTGGACTATGTTTTTTTACCGGAGCCTTTGATCCGTATTTATGCTTTTGAGAACTTCTGTTCTACCGTGCGGGAGCAAATACCGCGACGCGAGTGTCGGATATTGGAAAACCAATATCGCTCGGTTGACAATGGAGAGTCCAAATGCCACGAGAGAAATTTTATTAACCTGATTGAGAAAAGATGCGGCGAGTACGGGTTGTAGAATTAAATAAAAAATTCGTACGTGCGTACATTGTTTTCTATTTGTTGTTGTTTGTTGAGTTAATTAAGCGTTAATCAGGAGCCCTTACAGTTGGTGCAATGGTTCCATGTGTTTCTTTGACAGATCTAAAATAATGATATTCTTTTTAGCAAAGCTACACGTGACTTTCTATACAGGGTGTCCCATTTGAAACAGGACGGTTGGATATCTGTTTAAGGAAGGCGAGACAGCAAAATATGTCAGACGAAAGTTGTAGGGTACAAAGGGGGAAAGCCAGTGCAAATAGAATTTATGCTCCTAATATTTATGCTTCTATGTTGCAAGCATAATGCCAGTTTTTTTAAATGGCAACAACATTTTTGAATCCGTACACGTTTTCCGTTTTATCGAGAGGAATTCAACCATACTTTATTTTATGATTTTTTTCATCGATTTTCTATGAAATATTATACGCAAATGGAACAAAATGTGACTATCTCCATTCAGGCATTCTTAGCATACCTAAGCGCTCGAATATTATTTTTTACTAATCTGATCATGCATGAAATGAAAATAGTGGTAACATCGAACATCTCCTGCGAAAAGTGTGCCCTGCACCTACACGTGCAAAATATGAAATAGGATATGCACAAAAGCTTCGATAAAGATAATCACATTATGTTCCATTTTCGTGTGATATTTCATAGAAAATCGATGAAAAAATCATGAAATAGGATATAGCTGAATTCGTCTCAATAAAACGGACAACTTGTGCGGGTTCAAAAATGTTGTTGCAATTTAAAAAAACTGGCTTTATGCTTGCAACATGGAAGCATAAATAGTAGGAGTAAATTCTATTTGCACTGGTTTTCCCCTTTGTACCCTACAACTTTCGTCTGACATATTTTGCTGTCTCGCTCTTCCTTAAACAGATATTCAACCGTCCTGTTTAAAATGGGACACCCTGTATATGTATAGGTTATTTTTACGAAGTAACGATGACGTTTTGCCCTGAACTATATTTTCATTTTCCATTTTACCATATATTTCCGAAATTTTATTGAAAGCCACGTGATTTATTAAGGATTGAATCGTTCGCGAACTGTAAAAAAACATTGAGTTTATGAACTGCCTATGGTACAACAGCGAGAGGGGAAGACACACGTAATAGGGGACCGAGATCCATAAGAATCTGTACACCACTTTTTGTATTGTAGCTCAATTAAATATAGAAAATACGTAGTCGTTAAACAATGACCTTAGCTCCGTTGCAACTTTAGTTACTTTTTAATAATTTTTTCATTGGACGCCTTTTTCAATGTTTACGATCAAATATCCCCGAGGCATTTGTTGTAGCTCGCTAGCTAATCAAAACTTCATTATCATTTCACAGTTTTTAAACTTCGGTCCGATGGGTGGAAATAAATTTTATAAAATTTATTTGAATTCGCTCCAATTACCCAGATGGGGTTTTTCAAGCGACACAACTTTGGGTCAATACTGTGTACCAGGTCTCATGCTCTGCCGGTATCGGCAACGTTAACATCGAGCCAACGTCAAAGGCTTCGTTCGTGCCACGTACGTGACTGTTCATAATAATGAAAAACGGGCAAAACAGAGAAAAGAAATCAGAAAAATTACTTTTATTATCGTTTTCATACGTTATCGAGTACAATCAATACGTCGAGTCCCGAGAATCAACATAGGATACAGAACTTCTCTTCACCCGATATCTTTACTGACACGTCAGTGTTCAAATGTACGTCTTTCTCTTGAATGATAATTGTTTCATTTCGAAAATTGTTGGCTTCTTCGCACCACATCCAGACATAACCTCACAAGCATACAGTGACGTATCGCTAACTCAAACGTTGGCTTAACGTTGGCTCAATATACCAGCCAATCTCGGCCCAAAGTTACGAACCAACCGTCGGCACCCAGTATTGGACATATGCTCGCCCGTTTTACCAGCCTCGACAAACCCTACCTATGTAGGTAATCGCTTCACTCTTAAATAGGCCAACAGCCACACTTGTACGGATTCGCCTGTGGCCTGCGCCATAGCAACGCACAAAGAGACAAAGTGACAAATATTCTTCCAGAAAAATTATAAAAGTAAATAACTATATCTACTCCTAATATAATTACATTATAAACATTATAACTATTCGAGTCACCACGAGCGACGATGCCCGCATTATCAGATAAACCCACCTGTCTCCGTTGATAATAATTCAATAACAGTGATTAGGTCAAACGATCATATAAACTATACATAATTATATGTACACGATAAGAATCGTAGATGTTATCCGAAAAAAATCTAATCAATATAACATGTAAATCGTACTAGATTGTATCATTAGTAACTACTAGTCCCACATACAAGCACGTATTTGGTTGTGAAGTAAGGTTAACCCTTAATGGTGACCTGGGGTCACGGTGTACCAGTCGAATTTGATACCAGTGTACTTTACTATTCTCGGTGTAATCGTGAATTCCGTTAAATTCTATATAAACATATACGTGACTTTTTTGAATCAAGTTTTGGTTCTCTATGGTATCACATTGTTAATGGAATATGACTTATGAATTTTCCAGTGACTTAATTGACTAAGAATGCACCACATAGTGTATGCTCGTTACCAAAACTTTACGCCTTGTCAGGATTTGAATTACCTCGTAGTTTGGCGTAGCGATTATAAGAGCGAACAGAAGATAAATTTTGTGCCTTCATCGGTTTAACCATGTACGATACTCGTGCATACAATTCAAATGGATAACTTGTCGGGTTGTTGTACAGTTTAGGTATACCGGTTTAATGGCACGATAATCCTTAATATTTTGGAAAATTGTATGCGTTGAATTGACTGGTCACGTATGGCGGAGGTTGAAAATTTTGAGGTATTTCTGTACGGTGTGCACAACCAGCAGCATAATGAAGGTCAGACCCAAGTTGGATGAGAATTTTATCGTGGAGCTTCGAAGATCACCGCCGCCCTGCATAGCGGCTGGCTTCTCCTCTTCTGAAAACAACGTCGACATTATATTCGTGTTAAGTTCTTTTCCCCATTTATGATACGAAGGCGGAACATTAAATTCTAGAAGATTATTTGTCGTTACGTGGGACGCGCGAGCGATATGACGAAACTGCTTGCGAGAAGCTGAATTTGTAGGGTTAAGTGAGATTAGCTTTATGGGGTGTAAAAATATGGATACCCGAAAGAGAAGTAGAAGAACCGTCGCTACGTCCTGAGCATAGTTTAATACATATTTTGAAAGGTGAGTCTGAAAACAATAGAAATTACGAAAATTATTAAATATACGTAGAAAATAATGATGAATAATCGTATAACATTGTTTTGACATCTAGCGTAAGAAGTTTAGTTAACAAATTTTTTTGCTATTATAGGCTAGTATGGGATTGATGGATGGTAAAATTGTTTAAGACGACATTACATAACAAATTCAACATTCAAGATATTAGCACACAGAAATAATCCGATGGCAAATGCACCGGACACTCCTGCATATTCCATGTGTTCCGTGTGAAAACATGATCCATGAAAACAGATACCCACGTGTGACATATAGTTAAAAGAATTAAATTATGACAATAAACATTAAAAAATAAAATTGAAAATAAGTATGTTATAGACAATAGTCTATTCAATATAATTACGTATGTCAGTATACGTTAATCACGTGATAATGAAAATGAGAAAATTGTGCGTAACAAGAAATATATGTAAATAATTGCGTATAATCGGCGTTACGTGTAGATTGCACAGGCTGCCATACGAATTCCGTATAGTAACCGGAGCTATTTGAGAATACTTAAAACTTTATTCATGCCGGAAGAGATAGAGCATGATTTCGCATTTCTCACCCTCGATAACATGAATCATCACGGAAACGGGCCTCGCGTTGCTCGGAGAACAGGTGTAGTTTCCACCATGATTGGGCTTCGTCTTTTCCACAAGCAAAGTGGAGCCATTCTTCGTTGCTTCCACTGTAACTCCAGATTCATCATCATAGTTTATCATGCGGCCGTGTCGGTACCAGAACATGTAGATCGGAGGTTCCGTGGCAGCCATTAGCTGACATTCTAGACGTAAACTTGAACCTTGTTTGACGTAAAGGTCGGGGGCTCCTGGGATTACCGAATACGCTTCGGTAATCTTCAAGCAAATAAACTGATGTTGGATTGGCACAGTAGGAATCTATAACATATCATGTTTGATGAGATTTCATACATATAGACCGAAAAGGGTGTCCAACCACCTGGACTCACTATCGGTACCTCAATAACTTTAAGTTATCAGGATTTACGTCCCCACAGCGAGGACATCTGGGGAAAGATTTTTTCGAATAGGTCTACTGTGGGTGGTGATAAGGAGTAATTCTCGGGAATCTGCGATTTTGTTTCGGCAAAATTCGGCTTGACGACCATTAATGCCCATTCGGATTCTAACTGTAGGAGACCTATTAGGAAAATCGGGATTTTCTCTAGCGTTAAGCAGATTTCCTAATTAGGTCTTCAGATTACAGTGTACGTGTGTCTTGTGGAGGTCCTCGTGGAACCAGGAAGCGGCATTGCTACAGACAAGCCAGAAGGGACGCGGCTGCCGCACATTCGGACTTAAATGGATTATGGGTGAGTCGAGTTTTTGGTAATTACCGTGCAGAAAAAATCTTCTGAGCGTGGATATGCCAGTGGGAGTTCTACGGACACGCGAATCCTTACGAGGGTTACTGAAGTTTGGGCGGAAACTCCTTGAGAGGGAAAGATTCATCTCTAAAGAGATTTTTTAAGAGCGCGAACCGTGATTCGGGGGATCTGTGACTCTCGTCAGGTATATTGGACTGGTCTTGAAGAGCCAAAAAGAGTTCGCGAAAATAAATGAAAGTTCGTTTGCTGGATTTCCTTATAGTACTAACCCGATTTTGCTAGTAACTTTCCGAAAATTTCCAAGTTGCCCAAATAAAAATTTTCATTCGACTGAAACTTGGTACCTGAGAGTTTTCGGAGACGCGAAATCAAATTTTGATATCTGTTTTTCGAAATTTGAGTTCAAAAACAAAATGTAGGATTCATTGACTCTAATACAGTAAAATATTTTATGACAGGAAAATGCATTTATCCGACAGTGAACCCAAAGTAAAAAATTATGAGAATTTTGGCATCGGCAGTAAAGTGATAATATAATAATATTATAGTATCAGGCAACAATGTTTTTAACGATAATATAATTTACGAGTAATTCAAGTTATACTGGTATTTTTGTCGATATTGAAAAGTATGTTGACTATGCTTCCTGATTCATCATGTGAAATTTACACATGAGATAGATTGCTTTTCAGGGCGCTTTATTTTCCCAATACGTCACGCTTATCACAGTTGCTTCTTTTGAAAATATCTTTGGCAGAGAAATACATAAGTTTACCTGACATTCATATGGGCCTGCATCTTGTTTTTTAACTTTCTTGATGAGCAGTGACCAATCAGATGACGATGGTCTGACAACGAATCTAGCATCCGGTGAATGAGTCGTACTACCAACAGTCAACAGTTGTCTGTCTTTACGGCGTATCCAAGTAACCTGCAATATACAAAACGAATAAAATATTTCAATTAAATACTATAGCCTGTATTCAGAATTCGCTTTTAGTGCTAATAGCGCGCTTTTAAAGTTTTTATTAGTGACTCTTAACAACAAGCCTCTCTGTTAGTGACTTTAAGAGCGAGTTGTGAATACTGCTTATGTATATTCACACCATTTTATACACTACAATGACAAATAATCCAAGTGGTCAAAGCCGTAATAACAAAATCAATCTATATACTACATCGCCGATGCAGTTTATAGAACAAGGCTACGTTGTCGCCTATAAAAATTTGATTCAAGTTTTCTCCGTCTATTTCTCCCGGGAGAAAAAAGTCCGGCCCCCATGATAAAGTTATACATATGTATATTGAACGTACAGGTAAAATTTATTTTGAATATGTTTTGCGTTTTCTTTCTCTGCGGTGTTTTTGCATATATCGTATATACAAAGAATAAACTTTTCAGTTTGAGTTAATAATGCTATTACGTATATTGAAACATGTATTATTAATACAGACAAAATATAAGTTTAACCTAACATTTTTTTCGCTCTTCGTATACGTCGCACATACGAAAGAATATATTTTTTATGTATTTTTATTCTCATTTTTAATATATATTCCGCGTACATGTGAGATACATGTATATTCTCTGTAATTATTTATTTATTATTTATGATACGTAAGACCGCAAAAAGTATAACAAATATATTGCCTATCGGTCGAATATATAATATAACTTTTCCGTGGAGTTTAGTCGCTCGAGAACGTGACAAGTACTCCGAATATGGCACAAGGACGTGTCTCGCGCTATTCAAGGCAATGGTAAATTTTCCCTAGATATAGAATTCTTTGAAAGTCGCAATGTCTCTAAAACGATTAAAAGTTTTGAATGACGCCAGACGCGATATTCGCGTCGCCGTAGAGGACACATTTAAAGTTGAAAACGCGACTGTCAACATGGTGGAACTATTTTCAAAATTTCAGATAGTGCAGTACCGGTAAGACTAAATTTACTTGTATCGCATCTCATCTCGCTTAGAATTCGTTTAACGTTGTGAATGACTTTAGCTATCATAGTGGTTTGAGACGCTAATTAGTTTTTATCTTGTCAGTGGCAAGACAAATTTTTAAGTGCGAAATTCTATTTGGATCAGTGAAGGGAAAATGAACGTATGGGTATGCCTTGAATTCCACAGTAACTCAAAGCAATAATATATTATGAATGAAATTCAATGAAATTAATAGAAATCAATGCACAATGGATATTTTTTAATTTTCAACCGCGATATGAAATTGGTATCGTATTTATTATTGTGCAAACTGTCGGACATTTACATATGTACACTACGTGGATTTTGTTCGCGGCTGCATATGTGCATTTATATCACTGTAGTCTACCGTGGACCATCTGCAGGTTATAAATATTTTTCACGAGAGACCTAATATTCAAATTTGGACTAAATAAAAATCACTATTCAGTTTATTGATTCTTGACTCTTTAGATAACTAAATTTTTCAGGCGCCATATTGGTTGTTAGCTAAAATATGCATTTTTTTAATCTTTCAAGAGAACCAATTACCGCTATACGATTTACTATTATAGTAATTTCTGTTAGATACAATTTTACTAAAATCCAAATTGAACTCCACTAATTGTTTATGAAATTTATAACAGTCTGAAATAATTAAATAGTCATTTATAAAATTTGGAAAAACAATACTATGCATAGTGCACCGTTCTGTGTAAAGGTACTGCCGATTTCAAAAACCTGATTCGTACTCATTTGCCTTTACCTACCATGATGAGGTAATTAAGAAAAGAAGAAAAACTTTCTCTCACAAATTTCATATCAGATCTTTAGGCCCTTCACAGCGATGTCTAGAATGGTAGAAAATTAAGCCAAGATTTTTCTGTAAATTTCTTTCAAATCTTTCATAACGACCTTTTTATAATCCTGTGACACAGCGCTCACGAAGTCATAATTCGTCTTTCTAGGGATTCACTCTTCAAAATTAACCCCTTCAGTGTGCGTAACGTGATAGGAAAAAAAATGAAAGTAAAGCCTACGGTGACTGTTAGAGCCTAAGGACTCCAGCTGATCATCAACCGGTTTCTATTATACATTTAAGCATATTGAATTATCGAATTATGATTTTTGATGGGTATAAATAATTAACAAGCCAATTAGAACATCAAACTTTACGGGAGAATTATTAAACAATTATAATATTAGACTCCTAATAGAAAGATGTTATTTTCGCTAAGTAATAAAGTAAAAAGCTGTTGGTTTATGGATTTTTATAGTTTGCTGTTGACCATTTTTACTTAAGAAACAAATTTGTTGCAAATTTAAAGAAAAAAAAATATTTTCAACCATGTTAGCCTTGCCATATTAGATTTTGCAACTTCAACATCAAAATCGTAATTAACGATCTTAAAGAACTCTGTTTACAAATTTCCATAAAGATATATCTTGTAGATAGTCCTTCATATTTTTGGTCCACTTTCCGGATTTTCGTTTCCACAGCTGATGGATTAAAATCTGCAATCCGGTTATACTCATAGCGATGCAATATCGTATGCTACAAATAAATTCACTAATCGTAATGTAGCGTAGTTCTTTGTCAAAGACGATTTCTGATTATTGATATCAAAACGTATTCAAAATCAGTAAAGGCAAAGACTAAATCAGTGTTTCATTGTTATACGTGGATATAAATTTTTCATACATCCAATCTATTAAAGGAATATAAAAATAATATGGAAGTACCTATGACTAAAAGTAGTAATAAAAATTAGAGAAAATGTATCCCTTTGGTATATTTAATGACATTAACTTACATCCATAAGGAAAAATATGTGGATAAAAATATACGTCAAGTAATATCTTCTTGTCTAATGATTAATAATGGCATAAAATGTAATAAATTATAAAATCCGACAGTAACCATTTTTTCGCGAGGACATATAAGTAATTAATATATAGCTATGCCATATCAGTTCCACTTTGAGGGGCCATTACCTTACGGACCGAAACGTAATTAAATCTTCCTGAAAGTGGAAGGGATCTCGCAGCCGGACTATAACCTTTAATCCGACAAGTACTTAAAGGCGGATTCACACATTTTATTGCCGTATCCATATAATTCATGTCCATGTTTTGACATAAAAATTTATTTTATAGATGTAACTAGGATTGTTCTCACCTTTCAGTTTCTGTCTCAGTACCTTAATCTTTGCATCAGTATCCGTGTCCAGATGTTAATCCGCAATGATATTTTCACTGGTCGAACGGTACTGAACAATTACGACATTGTGATGTATGAACAGTGTTGATACTGAAATTGTGAATATTTCGCACTTATTTAGAACGGATGCAGAACGGATTGCGACGGATATGGTATTGAAGTGTGAATCGACCTTTACAGTTTATGTACAGTCAATTATTGTAATCAGCTGCAGCGGCTTATTAAATTTTCATATCAAAGGGTTGGAACATAAAAAACTAAAAGAGTCTCGTAATGGCCAAGTTCATTGAACAGAGAAGTTAAAGAATAGCGAAAGATATCGGACGCCTTATTCATAAAATCTTTATCCCATGAGTGAAGAAAGGAAAATAATTCTTTTCAGTGTCAAACCATTAATTAAGTTTCGCTCACACTTCTCCTGCTTTGTAGATGACGCCCTACCCTTATATTCCTCCTATTACTCGTCCTCTTTTACGCCTTTCGCAGAAAGTGTGAACGTGCGATACCGATAACATCGGCACGCCATTTAATTAATGTTGTCCCGCTCGAAAAGAATGGCGTCCAATCGGGTAAAATTTATCGTGCGACGCCCTACGTCGTTTTCCCAAATAACTATCTCAATTTTTACCCCTCACTTTTACTTTGGCCTATCTGATAAGAACCACCATAGAAGCATACATCCGGTGTCGAATATACGTCTTTTCCTTGTCGCAACGTCCGATCGATAATTACTCATCTCCTTCCCGAATATGGATTATTTTAGGCGACTGTTCCTTTTTTCGAACGTATCTGCTCGTTTATATCAGCGACATTTTTTGCAAATTTTGTATAATAATCTGCACGAGATTTCATTCTGTTCGACGACACTTCGAATTGGTTATCGTTATAGCAAGAAACTCTAATGACAAATGAATTTATTATTCGGATGCACAACTTTCTGTCTCTACCTACACATGTACCGAAGTTACTATTTACCAACCATAAATATGTCCATTCCGACGTTGGGTTATTCATGACACTTTATACGAAGATTTACGAGGAATCAATGATAAATGCACATTGCAACGTGACGGGTTATCTGGAAAATTCGTAATAACTAATATTAACGTAACAAATTAATGATAAACTTATCTGATTGGCCAGGAAATTTACTCGCACAGCTGCGAAATAATCGTCCCTTAAAATAACGATGAGAAGCAAATTCTGGTAGTTCGTAGTTAATTGATTATTTATTAAGTTTTTACACCCAGATTTATTGGGATGCTGGATTCCAGGATTTACTATACATATATGCTATTCCCACCGCATATCACAAGACATCATGGCTTACGCATAACTGTGTATTAGTGACTTTGAGAAACAGTCACCGGTCGGCCATCTTCAAGATAAGGACATTCATGAAATACACGTGGAAAAGGGATGCCAGTAGGCTGCAAACGCGTTATGAATAAAAGATCATTCTCAAATGACGCCAACAGTACCGTCTTGCTTGTGGTTCCAGTATTGATTGTCTTGATGCTTCATGATTCCTTGTTTTTTATTTATTTGTTTCTCTGTATATAAGCAACGTTCAATCCTTATAACCCTCTAGATTTTTATCATTTTTTCCTACCATCGTCCTTCTCGATGTTGGCTACGTCAAAAACCCCACATAAAAGTCCATAGCACATTCAGTACGTGCCTAATAGTCTCTTAGAGAATTCCTCAAATCCCAAAAATCCTAAAAAATTCCTATCGACCTCTCACAGCAATGCCAAGAAAGGAGAGGGAAATAGGACCTTTAAATCCCTAATATTAAATAATTTCCTTGAAATTAGTCATAGCGTTAATCATGAGAATAAAACGTTATAGATTATTACATTTAATATTTTGAAAATCTAAAACCAGTTATAATGAACGAAATCGAAGCAAACAAGTTTTGTGGGAAGCAAATGTCAAATCAAATCTAACGTTAACACATCGGGATTACAAGAATCGTTATCCCCGCCAAGAAAAACGTATTCATCCCGAGGATATAAGCAGCGGCTGCCTCGGCAGAAATTTATTCAATCCATTCGATCCAAAATCCATCATACGATAAGTGTATACCGAAAGGCGACAAGGAGCAGTGAAATTTCAAAAATTAGAATTTCTAAAAATCAATCAGGAAACCTATCCTGCTTTTCGGAGTGAACCAGTGAACAATATCGTAGTGCACACTCTAGGAGCTCATTCTACGTAATTTCTGATCTCAGGGACCATAGTGTCTCATTTAAACATTAGGAACTCGGCTATCCTTTGTAGAATCCCCGCAGTAAAGTCATTGTGATTGGCATCTGTCTGAGCTCTCTATAGACCTCTCCAGGCCCTGGGAGTCATCATGGTATCTCTTAGTATCAGGAAGGACCTCCTAAAACATCTATATCAATCTGCAATGAAGTTAGTGTAATGGAACTGTCAGGAGTACAGATCCATCTCATCCCTAGAGACCCACCTGAAAAAGATTCAGCTCCCAACGTCATCGTGATTATTATCCTTCTGATTGTGAATCAAAACGAACATAATATATTCAGCGAACGGGGATCATCGTAATCACCCATGGTTTTGAGATATTATCGTTCTTATTCTCAGCTGGTCCACAGTCTTTGGACTCGTCGTGTAATCCGCTGTATTTTTATTCCAGTTTTATCTATGTGACTGTAGTTTGTAACTTGTAGGACAATATATCGAGATTATTTTAATTTTTAAAAACACGTGTTATTTCCTATAAAGACGTCTGCTCAGTGCATAAACGTCTTAAGGAGTTTTTCGATTCCAATTCCTCAAAAATGGAGAAACATCAGAATATACATATGTATGTGTATGTATATTGTATGGTCATATAAATAGCAACGATATATTCGCCTACATAAATATATTATGTAGCCAAACCACGTTTAAACAGCAGGAGTGAATGGGACTAAACCAGTATTTCGCAGGAATTATATGCGGTTGCACTGATTGCAATGATAGCACCTCGTCAAAATGTGTGAATTTTGTTCAATGATGTTACGTCGAGTGCATCTGTACCCATTTATGTATTACGTAGCAGGTAAATATATACTAGGATGCTGTTAATAGGTGTAAATTATTATACGATGGAGCGTATGAGTAGGTCCGTAAATAACGTGCGTTGTGTTTTATATCGTTGTAATTAAAAATATATTTCATACCCGGTGTTCTGCTCTATGATGTATAAATTAATAAGATCTCTGCGTGTAGCAGTTTTTAATTGGATTTTGAAGGACGGACTGCATTTTCTTTTAGCTTGCTTATGAACTCCCTTCTATGATACACTTGAAAAGTTTTTTTAACCTGAATTCATGGCAAAATTATAATTTTATTTTCACAGCATGTTCGAGATTTTCTACACACGCGAGTATCTCGTTAAGGATCCTTGTGGAAACTAACGAGTTGTATGGTTCGAAGCGCCTGTAATATCGTGTAACATCTTCATGGGTTTGTCCATTAGTGCTAAATAGCAGGCAAATAGGTATGTTGGAGAAATTGAAGTGCCTTTTAATTATAGTGAGTAAAGTATGTATACCTTCAATGTATAATTTCACTATTATAACTATTTTTTATTTCAAAAGTATGCTACTATTGAACATTTAGAGTTCAGAAATGTATTTTTAATTTTACGGTGGAAATTTGTATTTCGATATAATATGAAAAAAGGGATATCAGTTATAAATTCACAACTCAATATAATTATTTTATACGTGTGAATTTACATAGGGTGTTACGATCGAAATGAACATTCGGGATTTCATAGATTTTATTAATCCTCAGATATATTACTGTTGTTTCATTACTCAGAGTCTGCAAAGGTAATAATCATGCCTTTGTAATATTTTCACTTTTCACCTTCTCATACATCTGAATTCTATTTTTAATGCACAGTCATTGTTGTTTAATGCTTCCTACAGTTTATTGAACTTTTCGGAGGGAAAATTTTATCAGTGATTGTTCAACGAAGTTTATTATAATATACTTGCTGATATTTACTTATTTTATGCAGATAAGATTCAGCTACTGGCAGAAAAAATTAGGGTCTTGAATAAAAAATTGCCATAACCTTAAATTCAAATTTAGTCCAATGAGTCTATGTCTATAAAATTTTATAGATGTACGGCCTGCGCTCACTGATTTAAATCTTTAATTTTTAGGAGGATTTCCTGCACTTTCTTCGCACCGTTATTGTAAAAAATATAAAGCTGTAGTATCGCCTGAGAGTTGACTGTATGAAACTTAAACAGTAAGCTTGACAATTTTTAGTAGTTTCATTCACTCGTTGTATCTGTCCTTCCTTTTTAACATATTCTCTACATACAATTGTTCACTTTATTTTTTCTTTTAAAAACTGATAGAATTTTTCTAAAAGAGATGAATTACTTTACATATAAGTTAATACATATAAAATATATGTGATTATATACATATATATAATATTACGTATATATACGCTATTTTAATAAAACCTATATAACATGAACGCTGCCACTTTGATTATTTTAATCATTCGTAAAAGAAAGTTTCATCGTAAATTCCCTTTGTCACTACAGTTTTGGATTGCTGCTTTACAACGATTGACAAGTTATAAATTTCGTATAATGGACATCTGACAGCTGAAAGCGATGACGGTTTTCCTTTTAAGAAAGCTCGCATATAATTCATTGTCGCCCCTCACCTCTATATGGCGTTTCGTGAATAATCCGCTATCCGAGGTAGAAAATTGCTAAAGTTACCCTATCCCACCCCAGGGAATCTGGAGGATTTCAAAAGCACGTGTACCGATTTCCGAAATATTCATAGCATCTCGCCCGCCGTGGAATTTACGTTCGATACATCGGCCGAATGTAATGCCAAACGTTTCGCGGCCCTACGATTGTACCTTTATCTACGTTCACATATTTATATGATTCCATACGTGTGTCTGCCAGTAGATGCACTATAGATTCATATTATATACGTATGCATATACACTTGCTCACGTACAATCTAGCAATTCGGAAATCGTTGGAAAGTCACGTGTATTTCATAGCCGCCATCTCTATGGAATTTCGAATGAAACATCAGAAATACCGAATTTCTACAAAGTCGAGCACATGACTACAAAGTTCAATTTAGGTACATGCAGAATAAATATATAATCGTGTACAAAGTGTAGTTTCAGGACCCAGGCGATTAAGGGACATTCACAATAGTGAGCTAATGTTTTTTTTAGCTAATACCTGGAGACTCCACAGCATTGAAATTCTAACCTAACCTAACCTAACGTAACACTCCGAATGTCTAGCATTTAAAAAAAGTAAACAAATTTGGTGTGACAGTCGCTTTATAGGCCTCAAAACGCCGCATTATGTTGAAAATACTTTGAGGACCGACCCCGAACTATACAATTGTCCTCAAAATAGCGGCTGTGTTACTGAAATGGTCCCCAAAGTATGCTTTACTGATGTATATAGATGTATATACATAAATTTAGTTAGAATGTACACACAGTTACACCCCGTTCATGAAAATTTATTGAAACTTGCCAAAGCATCGAACCTGAAAGAGAAATGCTAATTTCCCTAAATTTTCATAATTATGTAATATCTATTCACGGCGATAATCACGAATAAGAAATTATCGCTATTCGTTAAACGTTCAATAAGTACGTGTCCTCGGTCGTACCCATTGACTTTTAAAATGCCTTTTTATATTCGAATAAATTCATCAAACGAATATCCCGATAAACAGCTGATACGATACATATGGTGAATTTACTCGTGACGTTCACCCATGAAACTCATCCGAGGAAACAAACCATCGGTATATAATCGCTCGTTGAAAAAGTTCAAAAGCTCATGCAAACTTGACGTATATGGATTTGATCATTTTTTTCCTGAAGCCTCTACATGCCAGAGTGGATCGTTTTATCGTGATTGGAAAGTAAATGTTGGCTCTTGCATATTTGCGATAGCAAAGAGCGTTTCGAACTTTGCCCTTCCTGCGAGATCGTGGGATATCGGCTTACAGTGCGTTTATTTTTTTCGTGATACGGGTAGCAATTTTTTTCAAATTTTTTAATTTTACAAAATCTATTACAGTTCCCAACTGACTAATTTCATGCGATTTTTAATTGATACTTTTTCCAAGCACTTATTCTTCTATTTTATTTGAAACTTGCTGCATAGATTGTACTCTATGGTAATGCACCTGCATCATTTCCCCATCAGACAGGGATCTATTCATTTCATCAGTAGTATAACTCCATACGCGAACTGCTCGATATGGGATATATGTTTGGTTCTGAAATTTCATATGGCTTAATGAATGCCCGGCTATGTTTTCGGAGATTTGATTCAATAGTATACGTTTCAAATTAAACAGAATTTTCCATATTAAGTGTTTAGTTACACGTGCAATCAGCATGTACACGTATGAATGATTGGTCGTAGAGAAAACATGAGTACGAGTGGATAACAGAGTGCAGTGGATATTTGAATTGATGAGGATACTGATATACTTTATACGTTGACGTTGCGATGGCTCTCTTTGAGATTTGAAATAATTTTCAGTTTACCGAATTTCAATAAGCATATATATCTTACATGGGATGTAACAAAAATATATCCAAGCATATGCACTGAGTTTTAATAGAACACTAGTATGGAAGGGAGAGTGAAAAATCATACGAAAAGTAAAAATGTGTGTCTTATGAAATTTTCTTAAAATTCCCGACATTTTATTCCAGCTGTTTCCCCCATCGGACTTGATGCAAGTCTCTCGGGAACGGCTTGTTCCGGAGTTTGCAAAAGTTGCCGCGTGTAATAAACTGCAACGACATTAATTTCAAAGAGTGCTACCTGCTACGACACGGAAAAGTTTCAAGTGTATAACGATCATTAAAGTAAAACGAGCAGTGAGTCCTAATTACTGAATGCTATTTTATAATACGAAATTCCATCTTGACCTTACACTTAACTGCCTAATTACATTAAGAGTTCGAGTTAACGTTACAAAATACCTTTGATTACCCCAAATGGATAAACTTCAACAGATTTGAATAAAAAGCACCGATATAACAGTATCTATCACCATTAATCAATGTATTTGTTCGTCTTGTAAATATTGGACGAATAGAAAAAAAAAGTTCCGCATGAGATTAAGCTTCTTTGATTAAAAGTATCATAAATCACTCGTATAACGTTTACTTGCTACGAAGTAGACGTTTCACGACGATAGCTCGCGATTAGTCATTTGCAAACCTCAGGTCGACCTTATGGATACTTGGCCGTAGCCGACATCATGTTTTTGCAAACGTATCTATGTGCATGTTATATAGATGTAGGCACATCGCACATTTTCACGTAATTAACTTTTCTCTTAAATCAAATTCTCGCTTTAGTATATCATATAATACAAAATTAACATTTAATTTTAAATATCGATGCTTAGATCTAGCAGCCTGTTTTGTATGCAACATATTCATAGGTTCTCTTCCTCATTTTTTATTTATAAATAAAACAACACACGCGTTTCGTGGGTGACAAATGGCAACAGCGCTCTGAACAAATAGAGTTTCATACTGCATATCTATTCTGAAAAATACAATTAATTCACCGAGCAACCGATGTATACCAGCGATTTTTTAAACCCAACCAAATTGCTACGTTAAAATTAATTAGGAATTCTTGATATCGGTCAGTTCTTTGACAAATTAGTTATTTGATTTCTGTGCATAATGAATATTTCTTAATCGTACCACGTTAGTTAGTTCCAAACCAACTATGATTTTAACGTATAAAACAGTCCCTTATCTAAACCAACGAGTCTCTCTTAAATAGCAGCGACATTTTCTAAAATCATCTACTGACTTTCTTAACCGAAATTAGTTTCTCTTTAAATAAAACAGTCAGTCAAAGCGTAGCCGAAGTAACATAAATATTGGACTCTCTTGAAGCTTCGCGTTTTACAAACGAAATCATTGAATTTACGATAGCATTTTATTCTGGTCTATTGACTTAGTAATCGCGGGTTCTACCCTAGGTATTTCAGCTGGCGATCGATTCGCATCAGTTCGAGACTTTTCACTTTCGTCCAATGACTCGGTCAATACTGTAGTCGAAGGGCCATGCCAAATTCAAATTCAAAGCACTCTTTTAGGTTGTAGACCATAAGGAGATTGCTTCTTAAAAAGGGACTGATCTGGTGATCTGCCCATAGTCAAATTTAATTTCAAGTTGGAGTAGAAACCCAAGACAGAATTGGTTATAAAGAGGGAAATTCTTTACTCGAAGTACCATTTCGTATTTGGTAACCACGAGTACATTCACATGTAGCATCCATGATGTTAAGTGCGGTTTTCACCAGATGTTCTATCAAACCTTTTTAAGGACCTTTGATTTCTTTTTCAAGGAGCGATCGCGTCCCTGGAGATGTAGCTGAATGTTGGTCCATGTAAGTGAGTCCTGTTAAGGCCAAGCACTCCCTAAAGTTCACACAGGGGATGACGAATCTCACTCTATCGGTTTTCGAGGACTTCGGAGACTCAGGTTCTGTATAAAAAGATATAGCTTTAGAAAAGGTCGAATAGCTGATACTGAAATCCCTTTGAAGACAATGGAGACAGTGTCAACCCCTATTTAGAAAACAAACAGGAAACAAGGATTCTTTCGAATTTACAGGAAAATCTGGAGTTTTGCAGTATCGACAAATGATTATTTGTAATTGCTTACGTCGATAACGATTTTGTTGCGCGATCATATAAATAATTATAATAATAAAATATAATAAAATTTCACACAAATTTGAAGCTGTGGTGATATAGATGTTCAGTGAACTTCGGAAAACTTCGGTTTGTAGGAAGACTCACGAATCATCAGAGCCTGAAGTGCTGTCTTACCATAAACTATCGCGTCTATCTGTACGTCCCGTATTCCTGTCCGCTTTGCGGCATTAAGTAGTGTAATTTTTATTTTTGTCCAACAGTCACAGGAATCGTTATCCCGAAACAGGCAAATCTTACCACCATTTAAATTTTACTCGATGATCTTCACTATATTGCATATTCAAAAATTGCTACGTTACCGAAAAACTAACCCGTTCCAGTGTTACGAGGTTTGTGGATAATATTCATCGTGGATTTCGAGGAAATATTTACTGTAATATTGTCACCGTACACGAATAAGATTACAGTGCTAAGCACGCATTGTTTCTTCCTCTCCCATAATGTGGTGAAGGCATCTCTAAAATTCAAAAATTTTCCCCATCCGTTAGTAGACAATACTCTCCCACGTTCTTTAAATCTTTGAAAGAAATCCCGATTAGAAAGTATATATAAAAGTGAGATAAACCATAATGCGGGTGGAGGTACGTTAAAAAGGAACAAGGGGTAGCACCTTGAATACAGAAAGCAAAGTGTCGTAGAGCCGTTATCTGTCTGACTTGGAGGCGCTGTAATTAACTGCTGTCAGAGACACAAGCGCTCGAAACAAAACGAAGAGAGCTTTCCACTCTCTCTTCGGCCACTATTTCCTCTATTTCTCTCTAACACATCTAACCCTTCGAGCTAACCCGGTGCAACCTTTACCTTTCAACTCCTTCCGTTCGCACTTTATTCCTACCTATCCAATTCTTCCTAGGAGATTTACCCAGGCCCAATCCTGATCGCACTCTTGACACTGCTTCACATTCCCATAGCTATTTCGATCCTCTATAGCATGATCCCACTAGGGGTAGACACTGAGGGTGCGGACTACTGTCAGACCTGCCAACCCCTCCTGATACCGAACATTGAATTTTCGGAATTCATTACGATTACAATCGATCCTCCTTGCTTGTTTGATGGATGGAACGACTGTGATAGGTTCAGTGAGCACCACCCTAAAATATCCATACTAAAAATACATATGTACATAATTTAAAATATATCAGCTATACATTCTGCTCAACTAGCCAATATAGTGTATTGACGTATCAGGAGCATCTTCCTATGAGTTAAAATGCAAAAGAGTTTCTCAAATTTGGCAATGATATCGAGACCCGACTGTACAGCTATACAAAAAAGTATATCCCCCTTTCAAAAATGATTTACGTTCTCACTGAGAGAAATTAGATACAAGAGGATTGTTCCGAAGTTTTAGTAACAATATAATTTACTTGGGTATAGATATATTACGTCCGAAAGAAATATTGCTTTTTTTTGGCAAGGTATATATACATACTTTTTTTATACAACTGCACATGTAATTTGCACGCACTATTAAACGTGTACATGATTTTCCAATGGTGTCCGTGCTATGAAATTGCATTTTGGACATGAAAGATTTTGTAGAAATTCCGTTCTCACATTATAGATATCTTGGGAGGAAATATTGACGGCATGCAAAGACGAGAGTAAAGCAGTAAGAAAAAAGGAAAGGAAAGAAAAAGAAAAAAAGTTTGTCTGTTGCCACAGACGATTTTTCAGTCGTGCGGAAGAGACACCGATGGAATTTTAATGGCTAAAAATTACGTGAAACGACAGAAGTGTAACGATACGACAAAGCGTAGGGTGACGTAGCGTCGTTGAAGATCGTGGCTTGAAGGTGGGTGTGGTACGTCGGCGCTTCTGGCGGTCTGGATGGTTTTGCACGCAGAAGCATCCTCGATTCTTTCTGGTGCAGTAAGCAGCTTGCGGCTTGAATGCCTAGTAGGTTCTCGAGATTATTTATTTAAGGACATAAAGGAAGCTTACTATGCCGACGCTGGGTTCGGTGAGCTTGCATGGTAAAACAGCAGTACCTCCCGTCTGCGCTAGGACCTCCTTAATTGGCTCGGGAAACGTCAGACAATCCCTCTCGATTTGATTGTTTGCCAGGTGTCTGCGTCGTAACATGATCTCTGCAACATCAAGGACAATTCGTGTGAGCGGAATGGAATCAGGTGGTCTCGCATTTCAAATATTTCACTTCTCTCCATTTTATATCGCGACGGATAACCTCGGGAGAATATTCTCGCGCATCGAAAAGTGTCAAAGGACAAATGCATGGGTACTCGGTGAAGCTGGAGAGGATGGGAGAGTTAAAGAGGATAAATGTATCGTGAAGTTTTTTAGTTATGTTGTGTCAGTTTGATTTCACTAGAGAATCATCTACGCGAGTTGGATATATCGTCTCGTGTTGCTAGCGAAGTGGCTCGTTCGTACGATATTCTGTTATCTGGTATTGAGAAATCTTGAAAAAAGTGTGTATAAGCCAGCAAAGGCTGCTGAAGTAACATAACCCTGATTATCTGTAAACTTTTGACGGTATACAGGGATAGGTATGGGTAACAAGCGCGTTACTAAAATTAACTATACAAATTTGAATATAATTTACTCTCCACTTATAACCTGGTTTAGAATTAAATTTATTATAGCTTATAAATTGTAAGTTAAATTTTGTATTTACTTTTTACCAAAATATATTGTTTAAAATTATAGCATAATTTAATCGCGTTCTAAAACTTGCACAATATTAAGGTATAATGATCATAACATTTTTTTACGGTTTAACGTGACCACTTCGTGGTCATCTTTGATACTGTTAGGTTAGGTTGTTAATTCAGTCAATTTAACAATATTTTTTCTCAGTATATACGTTGTTGTCATTACCATTGTTAAATCATGAATTACAGATCTTTTTAATGTTATCACAGACTCATTATCAGGCTCGTACATTTATACACGAAGGTATATGTCATGTAATTACTGCAGCATTGGGGTCTTTCATCCTAAGGATTTCATCTTTCAACCCCAGAGGATAAAGAGGGTTCACTTCAACTCAAAGACTTTGTTCCTCTTTCATGACTCTCAAATCAAAGGACAAATTTCTTGATAATAATTACAGTAAATTGGTCCTACTCGGGGGTTTTAGACATGCTCTAGAGGCCAGAGCATTCCTTCCGCGAGGGATTTATTAGCACGGTTAGTGAAGACTAAAACAAAGTACATACTGGAGGCGAAAAGTTTCTTCCTAGACGAGCGATCCTTGAGGTGTGACGCAGAATGTGGTGGCGAGAGAAAGCGAGAAAACGTTTTTGGCTTGGAGGAGGTGAATAGGTGGATTCATACTATGTATTGGCAAAGTTCAGCTTGTTTGGGGCCTGAACTTTTTGACCTGCGATTTATTTGTTTTGTCTACATTCGCTAGCAACGTCCACCGCAATATATTGTTCTTCGTGGTGATTCACTATAGGAACTTCCCGTATGCAGCTCAAACCCGGTCCCATACGTCGTCCCTACGTGTACCGTTTGTTCTCGTTTCCCAAGGACTGTTATTACCCTCTAATGCACGCATTACGAGCTTGCATTGTATCGTAACCCGAGGTAAATGGACACTCTAGCGTATTGCTATTGGATCGTTCGTTTACCTCATGACTTCGGATATCACTGTGCAAGCTCGATAAAACTTGAGTGTTAACACTTCTTTGTGACATATTGCCGCTTGTTTAAGAACAAGAACAAAAGAGGAATTTCGTATTTCTTGTTCACTAAGTGTGTTCATACTGTATAGGTTAGCGAAGCCGTTTTTAAAGAATTTCTTTTTGAAAGCAGAAATCCTATTGAAGTGAGTTTAGAGAAGAAAAAATAATTATTTATGATAATAATGAGAAATGACAATTTGGAAAAATTTTATGAATGTTAATCTGGAATTTGACTTTGTGTGATAGACTGTTGATAAGGAATTCGAAATGCTATGACTATTACGTTTTATTTTCCAAAGCATAAAGTTTACACGATTGATTGCCTTTATCGTTCATTCTAGATGACGGTTATTGAAATATATGGAAATATGTTTTCAGTGATTCAATGCTACTAACCTAATATAAAATTTAACGTCCGGGTCTTACCTCGAGATTCTCTCGATATATGATTACCTGCTTTTGAAAGTTGAATATTCGGCTGAAAGTTTTTATAAAGCTTATTTTTAAATATTTCCCAGGTAGAAATATTAATAGGGCAGAACTTAGGATTCTAATGAACCCTAAAATTTCCCTAATGCCGAATTTGATCTCCATTGGGAAGCAGACAAGCGCCTCATCCAGTTGTAACGCATTTCACGTGATCTGGCAATGTTATCGTAGCCTTAATCAGGACATTTATATTTCATCCCCATTATCGTTATGCCGCATTTTCCGAATTTCAAATTTCGCGGCATTACTGCCAAAGGCATGAACAATATTGAACTTGATTGCCAATTATCTCACCTCTTGACCTTGCGCTATTTCTAACTTGTCTAGTTAAATGTTTATTGGCACAGGAAAACTGAGATTCACTTTTACACTTCTCCTGATTCTAGCAAATTACTCACTTCGTTATTGGCTTCAGCAGAGTCAGATATGAAATAATTGAAGAGATTGATAATTGCACCGGATATACGTGAGGATCTTTGGTCTGTAAAATTTGAATTGTACGTTTTTACCACCCTGCCAATTTCATAGGCCTTATTATTACAATTATAATTTAGTTGCTTCACGTGATGAACTTTTTAGTCTTATTCGCACCCGGGTTTGCTTTCGGATTCGTTGTCTTTTATAATCCATCTTGCACGGCAATAGCGCTGCGACTAATGGTTGACACACATACAAAAAGTACATAGTTGACTGTACAGTCTGACTGTACTATCTGACTGTAATTTAGGGCATCGTATACTCTAACAGTAGGAACGTACGACAATTAGTGCGCCCTCTGCACAAATATAGATATCTTATTAAAAACTGATCGGGGTCATAGTAGTTAACATTATTCCAGCCCGAATGAGGAAATATGGCTTCTTAAAAAGGGTTTCCCGATTAGGCTATGCTAGGACATGATATGTTTAGATCGTAACGATAATATCCTGAGTAGTGTCCGATTAATGCCTGCCTAAGAAATAATGATATCGTCACAGTTCTCGAAGCCCTCTTCCATCTTGAACTGGGTCCGAGTACACATGAGGAATGCCGTATTACATTTCTACCCGAGTTAATGTTTTTACCTGATAAGCTCCTATCGTCTTCTATCCCGAATAAGAATTTACGAAGAATCAAAGGAACAGAACGAATTTTTTTCCCAGGAGAGAGAGACTTAGAATCCACTTCTGTAGGACACAGTAGATTCGGAGCTTTTCAAGCTTCTTCAGCCTTTCCTCTTCGAGTGAACAAATATCCGCCATTTGTAAGAAACCACGCCGTCGGCGAAAAAATTGGGTTATCCAGTTTATTCCGTAAAAACGCATTCCTTCATATCAGTACCGATAGATATTCCAGGATGATTATGGTTGACGAAAATAACCCAAGAGTAATATTGAAAAATTTTAACCGAGACTGTACAATACCTCTAGCGAATCCTTAAAACAGTAATGGGCTCGATACGTCGTATTCATTTATTTGAAGACAATTGGAATAGTTGAGAGCGACCGTGACTTTATCATTAAAGTAATCATAAATATTCGTCTTATGGCCACGTTCGAAATGCATCTATCAACTGGGTCGTTTGTAATTACACGAGTTATTCACTCAACTATGCAGACGGAGGAATCGCATTGAATTTAAGATTCACTCGACGTTCGCCTTACTTGCTTCCATCCATCCTTCTCTGTCCACCCCATCTTCCCATCTTCCAACTTCTAGCGAGTCTTAGATTCTTGGAGTCTCAGAATCTCGGTTGACGAGCGTCTTAAATTACATTACCCATTAGAGCGGATGCTTTAAAACTGCTCGCTCATTCCGATGCAACACAAATTCCTGAACTGGAATGCTTCACAGAAAATTCACAATGCCAATTAAAGTATCCTGCTCGTGCACATATTACTGATTACAAGGCAATTTTATTCCTTACGTGTGAATACGATAAATCAAGAAAAGCCTATCGCGTTAACTTAATTTGTGGTTTATAAGGATACAGGTAGCATTCAAAATGACCATCTTAAGATTCACTTCCGTTGGTATCTCTAGGGACTTCTTGAGACACTACTCGAAGTAAAATTGAATCGGATGTCTAAGTAAACCCAAGATTTCCATTACGGTGAGGTCAGAGTGTGTCAGTTGTATGTCTTAGACAACTACTAAGTTATCTTACATAATACTGTGCAGACTGCTCGAATTATTTGAAAGACACGTTAACGAGGTAGTGCACTTTCCTTATGTTCCATTAGTAGTTTCCAGGGTGCGGAACGTGTCTCATGTTGTTCCTATAATGTAACTATGCCCTGCGGTAAGGGAGCAAACTTTGAGTTTAGAATAAATCAGTCGGTTCCTTGAGATTGCATAGACCGGACTGCGTAGGAACGTATAAATACATGGATACAGGCTGTAAGGGACATAGAAGTTTGTCATTTAATTATCCCTCTGGTAGTTATTCTAACCATTGGAGTAAAACTTTCCAATTATTCAATGGGGACTATTGATCGCTACTGAAAGGAGTTTGATTCGGGATGAGGGTTAACAGATGGGGTACTAACAGGTATGTTTGAGCACTTATGGCTCGTTAAACCGGTAATAAAATTCTCTTCCGCATTGACACAGATGGCCTACTGATAGTAAAGCCTATTCACCACGAGCTTTTACGCGTTTCCGATTATCTGCCTAATTCTATCATATGTTTTCATTTTTACGTGAATCGTCATTCCATCAGTCAGAATCAGTGCGTAGCATATTGCATCAGAGATTTCTTTTTGCAGTTAACGATAATTTGGTTTCAACATGCAATATTAGATAATATGGTTTTTACGGCAAAATGTTTTTTCTCGTTAGTTGATCCGTTTTGGATTTTAAAGTGGCGCTACACGTACGAAAATTGCCAGTTTAAAATACGTAACCACAAACTGGTCCAATTTATTGAACGAAACATGAATTTTTGATGAAACGGTTCCTGATCAAAATATACAAATTTGCATAAAACTGAAATATGCCTCGATGCAGAAAAAATATAATAGAACAAGCTTTACAGATTTTACACAGAACGTACAAGTTAAACGCTACTATGGAAAATTGTACCTTAGCAGGTGCTAAAGGACTAACGATATACTCGTACTTGACCTAGGTAAAGGATTTCATGACTGTCCAGGTCGTAACGCTAAACCAAAGCGATGTGAAACGATAAGAGATTATTCACCGTTTCGGCAATCCTCGGATCCAAAGTTTGGTCGGAAATACGTAAGGCGACGTGTTACGAACAACTCTGAGTGTTGGTTTCTCTTGCAATTCGACAACTTGGCCAAAACCAAAAGCGTCACTCACCGCCTTCCTAATCGGTTTATATATCCTCAGAAACACAGTGTCCTAAATACTAGCGGTTACGTTACGGTACAATAAACTATACAAAACTAGAACAAACCACACAAAACCATTTAAAAGGAAAAACACGTCAGTTCCTAGGTTCGATTACACCGTGAGTGGCGCTAGGAATTTCGAAAATCGGGAAGCTTGCCGAAATGCGCGTTGTAATAAATTGCTTAGGCCAGTGATATTCGCGATTATATTGGCTATCCCAGGCGCTCGCAATTTTCAATCGTTTCAACGATCCTGATGAAACAGATCCTGGCCACTTTTGTCGTTGCGATGGCTGCAGTGCTATTTTTGAGAAACGGGACTCTCATTGACCTCTACTTCTTCGATGAACGGTTCCAGACCGACACTGTAATCTCCTTATGTTCTCTGGATCGTAAAGAAGCTCGACGATTGCCCCCCCCCCCTCCCACGTAGTTGGCTTTCCAGGGTGTGTGCTCCGGTACTGATTATTCCTTTGCCTCTCTAGCGCGCTTCGCCAGGCTCGTAGTTCGCGCCCCTGGGACCCGTAGCAATCAAATTTTGAGTGGATCCTTTCGGATCCACTTAAAGATACCAAATAGAAATATATATTCCCACGATAGAAATAAATGAAATTGTGTAGCATAATGCAGTCCAACGCCACGGACAAAGTTTTGTGACATGTATGAAAATGCCATATATATTTATTTAGCAATTATTTATTTAATATTCTCTTACTGCAATATTCTATGTTTTTTTATATTTTCTTGTCTGTATATTGACAAGATAATTCATGTAATTTTGTAATTCCCTCCTTTTGTTATAATTTCCAATATCGTGCTCTCTAGTTGAACATTATATTGTTAAAAAAGAACAAAAGACGGAAATACTGAATCACGTGAATTTTGTCGTACAGCATTGCAATTAGTCGGGTATCCAGTGCAGTAGAGTTTAGTTGGCCGTAGATAAATAGACTGACAGCATCACATTGGAAGTCATGGAACGTGGGACGCACAATGCTCACAAAGAGCAGAAAAAGGATACAAAAAATAGAAAAGAGATGGTAGGACTGCTCATTCGTAGATACATATATGCTACTTGGAAGTGACCAATATCGATGCGAAAAAATTGTGTCGACTGTTGGTCAAATGTGTAAAACAAACATCGTGCTAACAGTTGGCTAAAACAAATTTGCTACCAAAGTTTTCAAGAATCACCCTCCTGATTTGTTACCCATACGCAGTATCATTATTTATATCTATACCTACGTCACACTTGATATCACTGACCGGCAGTCATGAATGTCCCTCGTTATGAAAGTTTTGCAACTGTCATCTGCTGTCGTTAGATTTCACAGTGACAAGACACACGTGGTACACGTGTGTACACATACACACATACTCCCATATGTATAGTGTGCGTCGTCGTAAAACAAAATGATCTGTAATAATACGCACCATAGCCAAGTTCTCCTTGAAAATCTTGTTTGCGAAGTATTCCTATATCCATCTCTTCGACAAACTTCAACGGATAAAGAGGATCCAATTGTCCATCGTTCAAATATATTTTCGAGTATAAATCTCATCGTAAGCACTGCTTGTTAAGGCGCGTTTTCATAGCTTGCAGAAACTTTCTGATGGCTTTGTGATTTGAAACTTTTTTTTTTATCAGCTTCATAGACCTCATCAGCTAACGTAATTTTTGCATCACCTTTCATCCATTAACACGCCGTACACTATATATGGATACTTACATGACCCGTGCTACCATCCAATTTTGCTTTGCCGCGCTATATTGTACGCAAACACCTGGGCAGGGTGCTCATGCGCGAAAATTCGTTAGAACTGGAGGACTAGAAAGTTTATGGTTTTCCCTTTGATCTGTGCGTCCTGCCACAACGTAGTATAACTCGTTCGAAATGTACGCGCGTCGCTTGAAGCCACTTTGCCACGCGATAGGAAAGCATATTTAGCCGTGGAAAGTTCTAAACTTATTGTAAGTTCACTCGTCATTACCGTTTCGCATATATTCGCGCTGTTAAGAAAGCTCCCAGCAGGCTCTTATTATAATCATTTCCTTTTCCCTTGCGGTGTGCTTACTTTTAAAACTCATTTCGTTGCTACTTTCGCCGCGGGCGAAAATACGCCTTTTACGTTTATATACATTTATTATTCTTCGGGAATTGCGACCGTGATAATTTAGAAGATGAAAGGGTGGCTTGCGAATATTTTATTTTCACGAATCGCGAGGATCTCACGAACGTGATATCGATACAAGGAAAAATTGGTGACTCTTTTTTTTTCTATATGGAATTTCATTTTTACATTTTGTAACGTGACGTTAACGAAGCCGGAGAGGCTACCTCTAGGAATGATCGAAAAATAAATAAATAGGAGTTGTCAGGTCGGACAGTACGTTCGGCGACACAGTGATAAGTATCAGGATTGTAAGTTCGAAGGTATGGGGTTCGATTCCCGATCAGAAGTCCTAATTTTTTGAAATTTCCAGCCCTCCAGCGCTCCCTGGCGGTCCTCTGCGTAAATTAATTATAGCGGGGTGAGTCGGACACCCCTTATACTTTCTATAATTATTTTTCTTTGATCTTACCTTACTTATTCTGATTGTTACCTTTAACCGCAATAGCAAAGCTAATAATTTACGACCGATGGTATAAACACGTATTTAGTATTCATATTTTCTCGTAAAATTCTGATATGAAAAAAGTATAAATAATATACTGGTTTCATCAGAAACTTACCATGTTTCCAATATTATTACCTTCTCCCACATGAAATTTTATTAAAATCAGAAAAAAAGAATTTACAGTTACTGAGCAATATACGCAAGAAAAAACGGAAGGATAAATGATATAAAAATGAGAGAAATACGTCGTTCTTTATATTTCTTCATATTTCTCATCACGATAGTTGATTCTACACATAATACACCACGCAAAATAAATCGATCACCAAATTCTTTTCCGTCGTCCACCTTAAGGTAATTCTATCGTTTTTCATGCTACATACAAATCTTCTGAAATTTTAATATTTTGTAGACACAATTATTATCAAATGATTCCTAAATTGTCAAATCGATACACAATTTATTTTATTAGATATTTCTCTTTAAAAATACCACTTTTTGTACGCACTCTGTATACCTAACACGCGGAAGAAAACTACTTGTATCACATTTTGCATTATAGCTGCTAAATGGATCTTGCCATTTTTAAATAAAAGCAGTGGGGTGTAAAGTAGTGTTGTGGGATTATTCTGAAAAAAATTGCGATTTTTGAACACTTGGTTTCAGAAATATGGCCATACAAAAAATATAAATTTCATTGAAATAAGAATACGGCGACGATCATCTGCGACGAAGCGGCAATAGTGCAAAAAACAGCTAATTAGTAAGCGCGCGTCAAAGCCAATAAATGCGAAGGACTTGAAATAATAATTTTTTCGAATTAAGCTTATTTCATTTATTAGAATATATTAATAAAATATATTAAACACTTGGATTAATGCTTGCTTTCCAAATATGTAATTACGCAAAATGGAATTTAAATCCATTCGTGTCCTCCGCTGTTTTTCTCAAGAAAATATCTTTTTCACATTGAACGCACTTCGAATGCTCGGCAATATAATCCATGTCGACAATACTCTCTTCAAATAAAAATGTTTGTGCTTGATCCATGAGGTTATTTAAGACTCCTTAACGTTTGATTGACTTTGTTTTCCACGCAGCCGTAACAGCTTTAAGCTGTTTATCACGTTTTATTTTTCACGAATCGGCCTTTATACCGTACTTGATTAGACATTTTCTTTTGATTCCAAAGAAAAATGATTATCAAATACTAAATATCTATACTAGCTAACACAAGGGAATCGTACAGTTGCCACGATTGTAGCAACGAACTCTGTTCATATGGAGAGACTTACTCATATACAAGGTCTTTCTCTGGGAGGAGATGTCGACTGTACAAGATCCGTCAAAAGTTTTCATGCAGTAGTATTATATAAGGGTTGGGTTTAACTATACGCTGCAGTCGAAACTTTTGGTTCTAACGCATACCGAGAGAACTACCTTAATAATAATTTTCTGTATGTAATCGCGCATCCGTATTTCCAGACAGGAACAGAAGAAAATCTTGGGGTCGAGGCAAGGCATCTCCGCGAATAATACGTATTGTTGTTTCTTCGCATATATTCAGTTCACCGAGATTCAGCTCGGTTATTCTTCCTTCCCTCTTTCCGCTTTCGCTGTGCATTCCGTTATCCAGAAAAATGCAGTCCTGGGGATCGTTCGAGCAAACAAGAATACATCTACTGTACCGTAGCAAGAGAAAAACATATTTGGTGCGGTGGGACTTTTCACACACGATTCATGAATGCCAGGTGGACGCACTATAAAATGTCTGGTCGGAGGGTATAGCCCCTGTTCGCAGCCGAGACGCGCCGCGACGCTATTATTTACGAATCATTAGCAGAACTGCATTGACTGATTAAAAGGCAGAGACTTTAATGATTTTCCTGTGGGCTTTTAATAGAGGACCGAGCCCGCGTCGTGCTTTCGCTACAATGGCAGTCTCGTCTGAATACAAATAAGGTCCTGGTCGATCGGGCAAGACTCTAATTGAGAAAGTTCTCTCGTGTTCCCTCGATGGAGATAGCTTCGAAGTCTGCCTTCTGCCCACTCGTGATTAAGGTTGCTGCCTTCAAAACCTCGATTAGAATGGTTTATGAAGTGGGTCTCTCCTGCCGAAACTGATTTTCAACGATTTACGCCCATCCCGCTGGGACTGTTGGTTTTACGTGAACTTTCACGAGGATCCAATTTGTTTCTGTTACCGAATGAAAGTTCATTAATTGCCAGTTTTCCCTTCTCCCTATAGCGCTGAATAGCTTTCGCTAGCGCATTCGGCTGCACTGCTTTGAGCCAATGTTTATTTTTAAATGTTCTCTAGAGCAGAAGGAAAATATGGGTAGGTAGTGAAAAAGCCATACGTGTTAAAGGACATAAGGGTAAAAGGCTTCCTTGATCGTGGGTGTACGGGTCGGTTGAATTCCGGTTATAAAAGTTTTTATAGGTACAGCACACTTTATAGATGTTGATGGTAGAAAAAACAAGATGCGATTAAAGAATTAAATTTTTGGCGAAGAGAAGTAGAAGCTACAATTTTATTCCTTTGCTATTGTTTCAAGCGTAAGATTTTTCGATAGCATTGGAGTACCGAGCGCTATTATTCGTGACTGTGAATGGATCGAAAATAACATGCAAAAAATACTTTCGCAAGTTACATTAAAATATTCTGTATCGCTAAGAAGAACGTGACCGTAAGAAAAATGGGCTATAGGAAGAGCATGAGAAAAAATTAGGATTAATTTAAAGATTAACGCAGGAAATATGACGTAATTAATATTTCAGAAACTGATAAGTAATCGATCAAGGTCGAGAATTTTAATCGAAAATGTTAAAAACTATCGGAATTCGATGAAAAGACCGGAAAGTTTGAAAATGGATTTTTCGATACGAATTAATTTTTCAAAAGAACCATCAGTTATACGTCAAAACCTATTACAAGAAACAGTAATAACTTTCTCACTTTGTTGAAACTTACCTGTCGATCGATGTACGCTCTGCGATGCCAGAATAATCAATAGAACCGTGAACATCCTGAATTCCTCCGAGTCTTCAGTGTGAGACTTCTGAAGGCTGCAATATAAAAGGGAGCAATGATTACGTCAGCAGGGAAAATATCCTTGCAAGCACGTATATACTTGTTGCAAGTTTGCTTTGTGCATACGCGTACGGTCGTTTTTACGAGTAGCTTCAATGCACCGTTAAAAAGCTCGAGTGCCACTATAGAGTAGAAAAAGTAAAAGCTCCCATCGAGTATCGGATATCAAATAGAGTCGAGACGTGAAAAGGGGTATCCAGGCGGACGTATAGTCGCATGAGAATGCAAGAGAGGATTCGATGATCACAAGTAAAGGTTGCGTTACGGATCAGCTTCTCATAGGAAGCGAGATTCGAGGTAAATACATGCATTTATATTCTAAGCGCAAAATTAGCCCGAAGCGACCTTTTGCATAAAATCGAATTAAAATCGGTCACGTGACGGCACAAAAGCGGGTGCGCTTTGTATCACACGAGGTTAATTTCGCAGGGTGAATTTTTTAGGAGAAAACGAGATGAGGCAGAAGCGTGCAGGATGATCTATCCGAAACAAAAAATTATCACGATAGGCAGCAAGTAGCAAGTACAAAGTTCAATAGCTAAATAGCATCGAGCTGTTGACGTGATAAATCATACCCAAAGCGTTTTGCCCAATGCTGCCTGCTGCTCGCTACCCGCGATCTTTGGTCCGATTGAGTCCTTAAACCTATTTTCGACTAAATATGTGTGCACGAGCTGTTGTTAAACCCAGTGTTGACCTCAAAGTTTCACCTTTAGGATTCCGTAGGTTGACACTACTGTTACACTTCGGTCGGTCAACCCAAAGAACAAAGGAATGTGGGTTGTATGGGTTCAATCCGGTGCTAAGTTTTTGACCCAGGTCGTATGAGTGGTCAGGAATGATGAGGGAGGACGAGAAAGAGTGCTGAGGTTTCCAAAGGAAATATTACGTTATAGTAGCTTAGGCATTGCAAGTTCAGCCATATCTTCCCTATCCCTTATAGGGGCCATGCGACTATGGCTATTTATTCAAATAAAGTCACCTTTGTTAAAAATAAGTTTCGAGGACACGTCACATATATCAATGTTTCTATTGGATGATATACTGTGTTACCGTCTGGCTATAGAAATACCTATAGGATTTTTCACATCGTCCATGGCAACGACGTTCGCACCCCATTTTCCATATATATGAAGGCGTACAGGTATCTATATTACTTACCCCGTGGACAAATCGCAAGAAAGGTGAATATTCATGCGTCACTTGGCTGACGTCGACATCCGTATTTGTATTCATTGGCTGTTCACCCTCGAGGTTACTAATAAGCTTGAAAGCATCGAGGTATCGTATTCGATCGATATATCGATTTTCATGGGGCGCGCCGAAGAAGTTGTTAGCATCGATGCGTTAACTTTTACTTGAGGATGAGGCTGAAGCGAGCAGACTATTATCCCTCATTGTCCTTTGGCATCACCCCGCTTCTAACTGGTCCTTTTCGCCACCCTCGAATGCAACCCCTCGTGCAGTCTCGCGCGAACAAAAAGGGACCCGCCTTGGGCAAGAACCCGGCATTAATAATGCGGGACTGCGGTGTTGCAATAACGTGGGTGGAGTCTCCCGACCCACAGTAACTTGATAAACGGATTCGCATAAGTTTTACGCTCGTTCCTTAACTCCTAACAGGAATGCATGCCGCGGCAGCTT
Source organism: Trachelus tabidus (assembly GCA_030142655.1). NCBI lineage: Eukaryota > Metazoa > Arthropoda > Insecta > Hymenoptera > Cephidae > Trachelus > Trachelus tabidus. The sequence goes on from JARQTI010000023.1 coordinate 439,689, forward strand.
CGTCTAAAATTCAAAAAGAGGCAACCCCTTGGCGGTCGGTGGGGAAGATTAATAACGGCACGCCAGCGGCTATGAAACATAGGAAATTTTCGATGCCGCCCCCTTTTCTTCGCCTGCCGCATGCTTTTGGCCTGATTGGACTGGAAATATTATTTTTCAAGAATTTCGCTCCTCCGCGCCCAAGAGTTTATCATGTTACATTTATAGCAGCTTGGCGATATCGAGAATATCTACGATCTGTTGGGCTCGAATAAAGAAATCGTCGTGTCGGGAATCAAGAGATAAAGGGTGTTTGTTTTTCTCGGAGGTCTAACTGCGCGAAGAGTGAGATCGAGTGGAAGAGAAAAGCTTCGTCCAGGTCCTCGTTTGTCTTATCTACATATTTTTTGATACGTCGTTACAGCAGCCTTTCGAATCAACGCGGAAACCTTTTACTATAGGTACGACTAAATCATCCGTAAGGGGAATATTCATGACGTGACTAATGTCGCTGTTGAAAGGATTAAAATTCGGCTTATCGTGCGAATGGATGATGCACTATAATAGGTATTAATCTTGGATTATCTGCGTCATCCATTTTTCATATTAAACTTGGATTTAGGGGCACATTAAAATAAGATATCATAGCGAGAATCGAAAAAAAATTTGCTCGGCGATGAAAAGTACCGTGGAAGGGGGGGGGGGAGATATCAATCTATTCGATTTAGGGTTCAAAAACTTTGTTGATCGAATGTACAAAGGAAGAGGAGGAAGTGAGAAATATATAATTAAAATAAAACGGAAATGAGAATCACAAAAAGCAAGTAATGGAGAAAGAGCAGCGAGACGATTGCAAGGTATAGGTACAGTGAAAAGAAAAAAGGAGAAAGGGGAAGAGTGAGCTAAATGAGTTTTAGATTGTGATTTATTCTGTCGAGGGTCTCTGGAATCGCACTTAGCAGCTATGCATATATCATCCAAGCTGGGAGACAAAACGATGACAAGGCCATATCGGCATTGCGCAAATTCTTTTTTGTGACATCTGTTTGGAAAGTTTGATTTTCGAAGTATGTAGAGAGTGCGTAAAGTGCCCCATTTCCGAACAGGAAACAAAAAATTTGGCGCACGCGCACATCTGCAATATTCTATCTTCCGCACTAGGGCTATTTTGCGCACGCGCCCTTCAAAATAGCTCAATTTTGTCAGTGGCGTCATTGGATGCTTTTACTCCATTCGCCTATTTTTCAAATCAAAATTTCCTTTACAGGAATTACAAAAAAAATCGTGTATTGCAAGTGCGGATAGACGATATCCGACCAGTGTAAAGTCAGTACTTTCTGCATCTGCAATACAATATGGTTTATAACGTCGATTAATGCTATTGGTTCGTTCATGTATTTGGTAGCCTTAGTCACCTGCGAGAAATCTTTTGGTTTTGCGTGTGTCACGTCATAAGGAGTGCACTCGTTTCGTTAGATTCATCTCATACCGTAGAAACGAATGATTTATTTGTTGGATTTCCGATGTCGAGAATCAAACGCAGCCTGACATTTCATTTCTGACCATTCCGAATCAGTGATTTGTAATATCCACGACATCATTTGAAGCTTAATAAGTTAACTTCTGGTCTGTCGCACGGAACGCCAATTTCTATCACATTTGTCACGGAATCCGCCGATGCCCGTATGTGAGGAACGTGACATTACATTTTCTTCTCTTTCATGAAGGTTATACAATAACTTTTGTTCTCATATTGGATTCTACGACATTTTGAATATTACCATGTACCCTATATATTCTACTATATCGTAGTCCGTCACTTTGTTTTTTTTTTATTATCTGCAGAACCAATTTGGTTGTATTGTCGGGGAACAATTACTTACCGATATAGCACTTTGTAGCGTAGAATTACAATTTTTACAGAAATTGATAGAAATTCAAGCAAGAGGAAAAATCTTCGAAGTTACATGAGGTCAAAGAATCACGAAAGGTTCAAAGTACCGGATAAAAATTTCATTATGGCATCGGGCTCGTGATTGGAATGGTGACGTGACGTAGGCAAAACTTGGGTCCACCCAAACGAGTTTTAAGAGTTGAACTTTTATCAAAATTCCGGTGGTTCGACTCGGAAACTTTACTTTTGAGGAAACATCAAGATTTCTAGGCCGATGAAAGTCTGGAGTATTGCCTGGAACATGTAACGGTTAACATTTGCGGGGGGATAAGAACGGAAACATTGAATAATAGAGAATTTCATTAATTCAATGACAGAGAAACGGATGTTAGGGTTCAGTTAAGTTAAACAGCCTGGAATACTAATTCTCATTGAGAAAGCAATATAAGCCTCGATGAATAACGTAATTTTTCTGCTCGACATTTTCAGAACGTTCCTCGCCCCTCCGCGAACACCGTGAATCATAGCATTGCCTGAAGTAAGACTTCTCATCCGTTATTACTAGAGCAATAAAACTCTTGCACCCTTCCAATAGAAACGAAAGACTCTCGCCCCTTCGTACGATGCCGCCTTGTCATTTTATCGTTCTAGCATCTGCTGTAGCCGAATTATATGTCTGATTGCGTTCACATTCCCCATAGACATTGGAATAATCGAAAATCCATTAACTTTTAAAACTTGTAGTCAGCATGCGATTTATAATATATGTGAAATTTCGTTTATTTTGTTGCTACGAGCTTAACCCTACAACTTCCTGGGCATACCAAGTTAATGGTGAATAAAACTAATATTATTACCTAAGATTGTTATCACGAGTCAAGAAGAGCAATGAGCTAAGATCTACTAAACCAAGTTCAACGTGTTTGGCCATTAGTGCTTTTGTATTCTTGCATCAAATTTCAGTCGATTCGTTTGACCTCGTTATTCTCATATAATGTTCTTAACAAGGCATTCATTATATTCATGATTCCATCCATGGAATTCTATACGTATATATATGAAAGTCTCAATAAATAAAAAGGAAAATAATGTAATCTGATCCTCTGACAAGTCAACATAAAACATGGTGCTGAATCTATCAGCCGCAACACGCAAGTCCCCGTGATGAAATATATATCTATATAATATCCTCATAGGTATGCATAGAGCACATCATAGCGACGTTAAATCAATAAAAAGATGCAAGGTATCATCACTCGAAATAAATCGACAATTATCAAAGTTCATTCGCATATATAAGATTTATGTATGTTCCAATAAAACTGTCTGATTCTCGATTACGGCTTTGTTTTTGCGGTTGAGTCTACAGTAATCCAACATGTAACGGGTTCAATCAGCTTCGATTTTCTCGGTATCGGATAAAGACTTCAGGAACAAGGAATCTATGAGAACTCCGTTTGCCATAGATTCGAAGCGATTGCATTATAGATCATGCAAAATCCAAGTGTCTGACTTTAATCGGGAGTAGATATACAGAGAGTCGAGTGCTCAAATCCTTAGAGAAATGGGAGTAGGGATATATCGTGCAGTGGGAGTGTCTATCGATCGGTAAATCTTGGTACAGATAACGCTTATGTAAACGTTTGGAATCCGCTAGTTCATGGAGCGCACTCCTGCAGTCTAGCAATGTTTCCGAGTAGCATCGAACATATATATGTGGTGTGACATTAATTTTGTGGGCTTTAGGTTCGGATCAATTAACCCACGAAAGTACTCGATATATAGTCCGGGCATGGTAAAGAAAGAGAATAGGTGAGGTTGGGTTCTAGGAACGATTAAGCGTATCAATCACGCCTGTACATGGAAGTCCCATAGAATTTCCCCATAACAGTGAATTCGGGTCTCGACAGCTCGGTTCCCTGGAAAGTGATAGGATGGGAAAAGTTCTGGTTAGCAAGGGAGATAAAGAAAGAGAGAGCGTAATAGCGTTTAACGATTGGCAATAATATATTTATTTAGAACGAGAAACATGATTAAAAAATAAATAATCCGATTACAATGAATATTTCGTGGGAGCGATGTCAAACTTAACTTTAATGATACGAGATAACAATTCAAGGTGAGACAATGTTACAGAATGGTTTAATATTGAGTAAATTTAATTTTCGAGAGTATCTTGAGCAAAGTTCAAGGGAATAGAACGATTTTATTGAAGCACGTATATTTTGGATGAGACTAATAAATGGACATGCAGTGTGGGCGTAAGTCGTACGCAAATGCCTTCGAGCGCAGACGAAAAGTCACGCGCGTCCTTAAGATTTTCATCCAACACTTTTATACGTTATATAATCTTCCTCGTACATGAGTGGTTTCGCTATGGAATAATTTTGACATTATAGCTATACTGCGAATTCGATAACACCGTGAGACTGTGAAAACAAATCAAAACGTTGAAAGATCTGAATATCGTATAATAATAATATCCGTGTGGAAATTTAGTCAGGGCTACGAGCAGGATACGATCAGCTTTCCTTAATTATGATTGAGCTTTGATCCGGACACCCGATAGGCGCCAGATCGAGATTGCACCGTTTTAGCCGCAAAGGGCGGACTAGGATAAATGGATGTGCTTCTTACGAGACTTCTTTATCAATATTATACTTTGGAAGTGTCTTAAAAATTGATCGGACTGTTAATATTTTTTTAAACACATCAAACATACGAATGGCGTAATGGCATAATTGTATAATTAAAACTAAATAAAAAAGAGTCATAGTAGACACATTTAGTAGACACATTAGTAGACACACTCTTTATATAACCATATTCGATATCCTGTTTGTATGATTAATAAAAATGAGTGAAATAAAATATATTTACCAAATCAGCATAACGTTTTAGAAATTTTATTATGATGTAAAGTCCTTCGGTGACCAGACTCGTGCAAAGGTGATCAACATTCTATCAAAGTCTATCAAGTTTCTTGATGGCGTCCGATAATATGCCCTAATGCAGTCTAAGCGAGGTTCAGGTCAAGTATTCTCGTTAGTAAATCAAATCAGAGCCTTATTAAGGTTGCATTAAGAAAGCATACCTGAGGTCGCCCTCATAAATTTCTAGACTGATAATAGGTAGTAGAAGATCGATCGAATTTCGTTGGTGAAGACGTAATTGAGTAATTGGCAATGAAAATGCAACTAAGTTGCAATGAAATATACAGGAGCATAGAGTGAACTTACTATAGCTTATAGAAGAAAAATAGATAATACAGGAGGGGCGCAAGGTGATAAAATCTGTATGTAATAAATCGCATAGCACTATCATCAGTTATACGATAATATAAATATGAAACGAAAATTGAACATTTAAAAAATATTAATATTGTCAGAAACGACGAAATCTGCTGGTTAGGTTAGTCTTATTCCTTTCATCTGAAAAGGTTAGCTTGCAGGGAGAGACGAGAATTGAAAGAAGCAGCCTGATATGGTTGTTAGTATGTGCGAAAGAAAGTGAAAAAAGATGACGCAATTTTCGAGACACAATTGCTTACCGGCAATACAGAACGAAGACGCACGCACGATGTAGCATTTACGAAACGAATGAATTGTTCGAGACCCCTCAGGTTTCTGAACGGTACGAGTTCTTCCCCTGGTACGTTAAAAAAAGTAATATCCCCCTAAATCAACTACAACGGTGCGGACTATTCAACTGGATGTTACTTTCTTCATACTATCATAGATATCTGTCAGTGGCCTTCAAGGACAGACATTGAAAGATAACGTGATTCACACTATGAAATATACTTATTTTTAAATTAAAATATTAGGCACAGCCAAAATTAATATTTTCAAATTTGATGGTTATAGATTAGAAAAAAAAAGGTAATTCGACGTAAATAAAATAACAGTACTTTCCTTTGAGTGAAAAGTCTTTACACTACTATAAACAAATGCAAACACCTTATCTCACTACAAATTTGTATTTTGCCATTCATATTGATTTCATTGTATACAGTTGCTACGGTTAGTCTTGATACGGCAGTAAGAATGAGAAATCAAGTCTCTTCAGCAACAGGGATACTGTACTTTGTATTCGAGGATGATCTGAACAAACTTATAAACTGAAGTTGCCGAGTCTATTCGATTGCCGTGGAGAAGTCAAGTTGGTATCCTCGCCCTGAAGCAAGTAGACTTCATGCACAATGGATCTGATAACTGATAGCAACTGTACCAAGTAAACTGTGTCAAAGAGGACGTTAGCAATTGCCAAGCATCATTTACCGCAGGTGTAAAAGAATAATAAAAGTTATAAAAAGATACTTTGTGTTTCCAGGAAAATTAATCGTCCTTGCAGTTGTCGTTAAATATATAGCCTAACAGCAAGATAAAGTTCAACCCGACGAGGTGCTTACCTATACCTTATGAACGTACACGAGCACATGCACAAAGATCGAATCGTAAAAGGACAGGCGGTCATGGGAGTATTAAAAAGTTTTTTGAAATCAGAAAAGTCCGTTCAAAACTTTGAAAAGTTTTGCCCACAAAGGACGACGCAGTGAGAGAGCAAGTGGAGGGAGTAGCTGCAGGTAGGCGAGAGTGAGAGAAAGAATGGTTCGGTTGGTCGCGGTGGTTGAGGAGGAGCCTGAGGTTGTGGTACCAGGATGAGGGGTAAATGATGACCCGGTGTAAGGATGGAGCGAGTACGTAACAGAGGTCGCAAGGGGTGTGGGGTCAGTTGGCTGCGAAAGAGGAGGCCAGAGTCAGCAGTGGTGCAGGACCGAAGTACCGAGGTATTGGTTGGTTAGGGGGGGGGGGGGGCAGAAGGGTCAGAGGGTCGTGATGCTGGAGGGCTAGCGAGTGGTGGAAAAGGTCAAGAAGGCAATCGCAGCCACTCCGCGATTATGATTTCAATTCTTTCCCAACAACCTTGGGATCCCGTATAAAGAAAGATTGCAGTGGAATCGCAGTAGGTAAAGTTTTAACGTGGCAATGAGCTGCCATTGCTTTTCTTCCCGGCAAACGCGATATTCACCATTTGAATAATCGTTATTACCCAGTGAGAAAGGAAAACTTTTAATTAGGGAGATATTTCTGCACCCTAAAAAGTAAAGAGTGGTCATTGTTTTGTTGATTGAGATTCATTATGAATGGGTTAGGGGTTGATACTAAGAATGAAGGTTCTTCTTTTCATTCTTCCGTTCCGAACGACGGTGACACAGTTACAAATTCTTTTAATATCAAATTGGCATCCGGCATGACAAATCTGACGTATACAGCCGTGACGCGTGTGTAAAGATGAAATTGTTGGAATTTCCTTTTGCTCCTTCTCGATCGATGCTATTCCCATTGGTTCGATGCGGCGCTAGAGCGAAAACGTGCTTCTCACAAAATCCATTGCATATAGTTACTCTATAGTAGCTCTAAATCTATATATAAAGCATGTATGTCCCGAGTATCTGTCAAGTTTTTGTGTATGCGCGCTCTGAGGCTTCTGGATTTATTCTCAGGAGCTTTATCGTCGTTCACGAAATAGACGAATCGAGGCTAGGAAGCTTTTCCAGGTTGGAAGAGAATCGGAATCTACATTAAGGTCTATACGCTACTTTTTAGTTTTTCTCGATATACATATCTACATAAGGAATGACCTCTCTATATATTCGTATATATCCTGTACGTTTTGAATGTACTGCGCAATATTTAAGATAAGTTCTCAGTCCTATGGGTTTTAGTACAAATCTATTGTTACTCCTATGGATTATGTCTGGGTATATATCCTAAAGTTCCAGACCCTAGTCTCCGAGATACATACAGTCTTGGAGTTTCCTATCTTCGACCCTCTGTTTCATGAATTCGTACCAATGCCTTCCTTAGCCCTGAGCCAGGAGTTCTCTTAATATTAAGCTGGATAATCATTGTACGTACGAACCATTGTGAATTACATGTACCTACATTTGATAAACGCAGATGCCATGTCTGATGGAATTTCAGATGTCGACTTATTTATTTTGATTATTATTTCGTTATTGTTATTGTTCTTGCAGGATTGTGCAGTAGGTATACAATAACATCGTAAATATCATGAATTTTTGGGAATAAAATTTCTTGTCTCATTAAAAATGTTTATTCACAGAATTCTGGCTAATATCACAAAATACTTTTTATGACGATACCGATAAAATACCCCATTCTTAAATTTTTTTCTGGAATTCGCCCACACAAGTATCTCAGCTATTTATTTGAATTGAATTATTTGAATATCCGTTTACATTGAATATTCGATCTATGTTCGTCGCATTCTAGAAAAGCTCTCATATAAAGAATTTATGACTACCGACGTATATCACTTTGTCTCAGAGAAACTCTGTAGTAGCTCGAAGCTGTTTCGCGAACGGATTCGTAAGGATTTATTGTTCTGACTCCGATACTACCGTCTGGGAAATCGTTTGACATTCATTCTCTCCTACTTTCACTGAAGCGATTCGATTTTTACAATGATCTCCTTTAGAATTTATACCGACGTGATAATTCTTCAATATGTATTATGCGAATATTGATAATTAATCTGCTGTTACGCTAATTCCTCCTTTTAATCATATTGGTATATAATTATACGAACAAATTAGTCTAGATACTTGTCCTGCGGTTACCTTTATTTCCTAAGATTTTGTTTAACGAATATTCATTAAGTTGGCATTACCATAGTTCAGCTGCTCTTAGAGAAGGTAGATCGATATGTAGACACAGTGGGTTATGGAGAGAAGCGCCGTGCTCGGTGAAATCCCTAGGTTAATAATTCGACGTGCGGCTGGATGCTGTGGACATGATTAGACTGATATTTACTTAGCATACGATCACGTTAATATTATTCGTGTACGAAAATCAGAGTGATTAGGTATAATCCGTATAATTAAAAAATTTAAGATTTGTATGGAAAATTGTACATTCAAAATACTTTTAATACTGTTTCTTATTAAACGGGGTACCGACGTTCTCTGGCTATAGAAAAGTTCGTTACTAAATTGGATTTTCTATGCAATTTTCCCGGGAACTGTAGCGCGCATCGAGTGTGTAACAGGAAAAATACCCGCAGCCGCGCGAATACGTAACGTCTCCTGTCTGAAAAATAAACGACATTCCGATTTCCCCAGTTCCATTTTCCCGGCGCCATCTTTCTGTCTCGATCTGAGAACACGATTTTATGTTTTCTACACTTTTTTTCACTGTTCAGATGCCAAGTAATTTGTCAAATGAATTTTTATATCGCATTTGACAAAATCTAACGTGATGTTTTCGTCTATAGGATGAGATTTATCAAATGCTGATAGGATATGATTTCACAGTCTCCATGTCGCAGTCTCCAAACAGATTTGCGGCTGGGGTAAATGTTGGCTTATAATTACATTAACGAGTTCAGACAATGCAAATACTGCTCTTAGTGACGGAACACAGAGTGGAAGCGATACTCGTATGTGACCTGGGTCTAAATTTCACATACGCCTATGTTTGATCTTCCTCCATTATTGTATTTAGTGCCCGCCACATATTAAGTAATGAATATGATATAATCGTTTTACCTAGACACAATAGCTACCGTATAATCCCAATACGATTACAACGTCTGCGTTTAACGGCTGATTAAATTATCCAGTAGCTCGATTGGTCGATTATAATTAAAGCTAGATTCGCAGCTCGGCACTGATAGACTCGTACACCTGTACCGCCATATGTTAATTTCCCAATTGACGACAGTGTCCTTGATACAGTATCGGTCCTCTAAATATAAAATTTTTTTTAATACAACCCGCTTGCAAAACGTCAAATACTGAACCCTCTAATCGATAACTCGTGTACGGAAAATCGACGTGAAGCTTTTAGCCGAATTTCGAAATATGACACCGATGACATAATCACCGTCAAAGCGACGATTAACTTTTTTGAGTAGGCAGAGAAAATTTTCAAAGCAAACCGGAACTCGTATGCGATACGCATATGAAACGTGAAATTCCCTAACATGTCATTTCACGTATAACAACGGAAAGTATAGATCATACGGAGGTTCTCATATATTTAATCTCGAAACAGCAGACATCATCTACGGCATGATAATAATCAGCAATGGCATGGTCATTACTCAGAGGATCTGACAATTAAACAAATAGAACCGGAAGCTCGTTCCTTCTGACCCCAGATGACCCCGAGACCAAGATTGATATACAAGGGTCTCTGACGCACGTGGAAATGGAGTTTGCGAGCCGCTGGTAAGTGGATGGGAATATTCCGTAGAAGACAAAAAAAAAGGATTGAAGCAAGGAGAGAGGAAAAGAAGGAAGAATTCTGGAAAATTGAGGAGATAAGTATTCAAAAAAAAAAGGATGAAGTAATGGAACAGAGCTGCTCTGTATATCATCGCGCTTTATTTAAGCCGTCTCCTGTCGCTTCACTCCTATCTCGTACTCACTCCCATTGAGTGAGTCACTTGCGCAAGACCGTGGATACCCGTACGATAAGCTACTACTGCGGATAACTTCATTACATTGCTATGATACTGCCCTCCATAATTTTTGATGCTGCATTAAGCTACGAGGGTTCTCCACCTGCCATCCTCAGCAGCATCCAAAATCTTAACGCGCTGCGGATGCCGACCGCTACGAGATTAACCAGCTACGCCCTGCCACAACTCCTCGAGTTATGCTAATGGCGGCAACCCTCAACTTTTACTTGCCGCTTACAACCGACGTCAGGCAAGTTCACTTTCCCGTTAGGAAAAACAGCCGGTATCGTGAAGGTGACGTAACGAATCCGATGGAATTTTCCATACCCTTCGGAAAACATGATTCTGCACATGTATATCATTATCTATGCTTGAGCAGTTGAAACTCTGCCGTATTAGTTGCGAGCTTGTACAGTTAACGATAAGGATAGAAAAATTGAGGCTACTTGGCTTTCTCGTTATTTCTCTGAAATAACGGGGCGCTACTCTTCGTCCTCAGAGAGTTTCGATTACAGTCCTCTTGACATTTCCAAGCTTCTGTGTCATCTTATCACTTGGGTAATTACGTCATCGCAGTCACGCGTAATACATTCAATCTCTGTTGTTGCCCTTTGATTCAACTGATTATTTTCTCGTGTATCTATCATTCACTGTCACCGTAATACGTTATCGGGATGAACAGTCCCCCAGACTCTTGCATACGATGGCTGACGTGAAGCACATCAGTGACGAGCTCACGGGAAAAATAACAGAGTTTTATATTAAATTTTTTTGTCTGTGTCTTATCATTTCGTCATGAATTTTCAGACAGGTGGTAATCTCTTAAGGATCCCCATGTTACCCGTAAAATACTTAGCGTTATTGGCAATCGAAGTGATAAGACTGATAAAAATATTATAACGAAGGTACTCTCAAATCCTGATCAGAATTCACTCTCAAAAATATTATCTCTTGCTCTGTCTGTCTCCTTATTTGTTCGATTATAGAAAGCTTTGGGAATATGCGTTACATGCTTTTTCCACTCCATCCGACATCGATATTCAAAGTAAGAGATTTATTATTCTCTGATAAATTTTTCAGAAATAAAATGGACGATGACTGTTCACACAAATATTTCACAAGACCTATCTGGCCAGTGGTGGCTCTCAAGAAATGATAACTTCAATCGGGAAATCGGGCTGGCAGGTAGTCGCAAAGGGACACTAAGAACACGAAACTGTGTGGCGACGATACTGCGGGGTTGTACGGGGATGCCGAAGAGAAAGAAGAGGGGAAAAAAAAGTAAGTCAAGGAAAGGGAGTTGGGAGTGATATTCATGGATGTCCAGATATCGTGAAGCCCCGAGTCCACACTACGTGAAGCTTTTTATGAATCAGCTAGAATGCTGTGGCACTCATGGCTTCCTGTGGGAGCGAGAGAATCCCGAAATGGGCATCGGAAATAGCCGGGCGGGAGGGGGGGAGGGTTGGGGCGGGGAGAACGCGAAAAAGGAGCTACCAATCCAAGGGAAGCTAGATTTTATTCAAATTCCCAGGGCAAGCTGAACCGCTCACCTTTTTATCAGTCTTTTTATAAAAGTAGCGCGCTGATTCAGGGAAAAGTGCAAAAAAATCTGGTGGGGTTATTTGTTCTTGCGCTCGTGAAATTTTGCGCTTTCCACGTCGGTGATTATTTGACGTATCGGTACTTCTTGCGTCACGACGCCATGTCTCGTCGTTCCTTCGTAAATTGGACGAACCCGTACCTCTTCGCTGAGCCTTCAGTCTGTATTCTACGTTAGAGAATATTAACGGAGGTAAAAGTTGCACGATTTTTTTTTTTTTTACAAAAAAGAGCAATATGGATTACGCGTCACAGCTATTTTCATTTCCGATATACGCGATGGTTTATACTAACAACAAGTAATTTCAGGATCGTATGCAATTTTCTGTTTTAATAAGTTTTCATTGAATTTTACGATGCATCTACACGATTCTTTAATGTTTTATATCCAGATTCAATCACTGGAAATGAATGTACTTTTTGCAGTTCAAGCTTTTTATATTCACTGAATTTTAAGCTTTCATGGAATGTTATTCCGAAGTATTTTTGATTATAGAATAGAATACTGATTAACTCGGGGTTACGTTTAAAGGCATTGAGACGTTTGTTAATAATATCTACTATTTTATCATTTTGTTTAATTTGTGGAGAAATAGCATTTGATTGAGATGAATTACTTTAATATCAAAGCTGCTAACGAACGAATGAATTTTTTTTCTGTGACATTATGTCAATCTGATTTAATCGAAAAGCTCTTCCATCGCTCCATAAGTATTTACTCTGAATCTCACAAAATTGTTGCACATAATCTGCATTAACTGGCAAAATCACAAAACAACGATCATAGTCATCGTTTATTAAAACGGTACATTTTGTGAAAACCTACTCCTCAATCACTTTAATTTAAACAACAACGTGTTGCTTCAAATTACTCATTATACAATACAAATACATAAAATTGCGTTTGGAGGTTAACAAAGTAAAAATTTTCCATAAACATTTCTGAATAATGAACATTATATTGTAAATTGCAAGTGAAGATGAAAGCATAAATTATGATTACTATGAAAAAAATTACAAAAAAATGGTAGCATACAAATCATTATATCGCTAGAATCAGAAGCGTAGTTAAAAATAAAATCATGTACAGGCTAATTCAAACGTCATAACCCCATTCGTAGTTATAAAGAAAGGAAACAAAATTTGGACGTGACTTTTGGATAACCCTATATTGATCATAAATTTAATAATATAAAGTGTGCAATTTCTTAATACATCATGATTTGAAATGTGTGTAAAGGTTTCAGTATAATAACAAATTCCTTAAATTCCATAGAGGAGTAGTCAGATATAAAAATTGCATACTTTTCCTCTGTATGTGTTCTAGCTTTACAGGGATCAATCAAACCAATGGGCAGAAATACTTTCACCAGCCAATATAAATTTCAACAGTTTTTTTTTCGTATAAATTCTTTCCCTTTCGAATGGTAGCAGCACCGAATATGTCCGTGTCGGAATTTGTTACAAGCCTCAGCTTTGCTTTTATTATATTTTTTTTTATATAAAAATAACATTCCCTGTGTCGCCCTTTCCACACACGATAGTATATATTTTTTCGCAATAGAACACTACCCTTCCACATATTTACCGTAACTCTTTTTTTCTTTGGTTTTTCGTGGAGACGAACAAATGTTTTTATCCTCTTTTACATGCGATCGCAGTCATTCCAAGGGATAGCATGATTGAATTTAAAAGGTGCTTTCCATTGTTCAAGTACAGCCGCTACGAAAACTGTGTTGTAACTAGTCATCTAAATAATTAAAAACCATAAATATTACGTAATATAGGAAAAAATATTACCATGATTTGGATCCTTGTTTTATTATTGCATCTCTTTGCTGTTACGTATCTTCGTCCGAGTCACTTGGTTCTCCATGTTAGTTGCATATTGATTGGATTGGCTGTTAGCCAATTTAGGCTATGTTACATCATAATGTTATTATTATTATTAAATTTGTGGAATACATAGATTAATTACGGTTCATCAATCGCTCTTTAGTAAGTGTATTATGACAATAATATTGAGTGATTAATATGCACCTGCGCGCGGTGATAATCCGTTTACATTAGAGAATACTAAATATTTTCTTTTCGAGTCAGAATTTTTACGTAACCACGTATCCGCAACAAATTCAAATGTAATTTCTCGTTTACCTTCTATAACATTTCCCTAATCGACGACTTTCTCTACACGTCCGGATAAATATTACTGATGTACGTAACCGATTTTATCTGTTGTATGTATGTTGAAAACGAAGTTATTGCTATTTTTATAAAATCGGTCAATTATTATACATTCACACGAGTTCCGGCCATCCATAAGTATACGATACCGTTTTAATATCTTTATTACAGCGAATATTGAATAAAAAGTAATTTGCAAGGCTAAAGCATACATACAAAAATTTTAAAATCCAAAAAATATACGTATATCATTTACCTCGAATAAGACTCCTCAAAGAATTTCCGGCGATAATGAATTCCTCGGTAAAATAAACCTTTTGAATGTAGTGGAATGCGTAAACAGAAATACCAGAAATACCCTTGAAAGTTGCGCGGCTAAAGTGGACAAGGGGTTTACTTCAAAAATTCTTAGAATTCCAGTTGAAAATGTACAAGGACCTCTGTGGTTGCGAAATTCGAGTGACTGTCTTAGGGTATAGGCGGATAAGGGTAATACGGAGGGAATACAGCCAGGCAGTTGGCACCCGCTGCGGCGGAAACTTGTCGGATTCACGAGGCACGAAAAACGTTTGTCGAAACTTCCATGGAGCACCACTTTCGAAGAAATATAACGAAACTTCGTGTCAGCCCTCGGGCACCTACAGTGCTACTTCCAATTCCAAGTAGGGTAGATAACTAGGAAGAATAAGAGGGATACTTTAAGATTGTACGAATAAAAGCACTTGCCCCGTCGCGTAAGAGCTACCCGACCCGCCAAGTGTTTCCGATCAATACTTTTCCGGTATGACGATGGGATAAATCTCAGGTCGATTTATCGAACCCTAGTAACATCCATCGGACATCCCGTGCATTTTTCATTGTTTAATCAATTGGATCGTGCTATCGATATCTGTAATTATTTATCAATAAATTATATCGATATATTCGATCGTAACGATCAAAAGTCCCCAACGATCAGAGTTTTCGAATTATGGTCACGATGTTGCACGGTTCAAGTGCGGAGAGCGACTGCCGCTCAACGGTCCTGGAATTGGCGCATGCGCTTTGATCCACGCAGCTTCTATCTGCCTATTTACTTATACTAGTTACCTATATTTACCTGCTAACCTATCTACCCACTTACCTGCCTGTTTACCTATCGACCCATTCACCTAGGTATTTGCTCACGTATCTACTGGCTTGGTTATTATTTATCAATTTCTATTAAGAATTGCTGGTTATAATTACTGCTATTCCATTCTCTTGGTATACTTCGAATTGATGTTCTTGGTCATTAGTGACATTTCATTTTCAAAGCTTTCACGCGGAAAAATGTGAGGTTTCATTTTCTGACACAAATAGTACAAAGTTAGGGCATTTAATTATTGAAGTGGTATATGCATAGTGCATAAATTTCTATATTTTTGGGTCGTTAAGAAAGTCTATGGTATTTGATGATATGGAGTGCGATTCTTTTTTTTTCTCAGTATATTGATGATACTGATATTGACGTGCAGCGAAATGCAGTATTGTGTTCGATCGATTTTTTTAGGCATAGTCTACCTCTGTGTGTTGTTAAGGTTCGCAGACGTGCACTGGTCTGCCGACAGGAAATTAGTCTGTGATTTTTTGAAGCGAGTGCTCGAGCATTGTTTCAAAATTGTGTGGAGAAGTATAAGAACCAATGGGGCTAACAAGTTTCTCGTAAAGGGAGGACGAGATTAAATTTTTGCGGCCATTGACTTTCAATTGAACTAGCACAGTGATGAATGTCGTTATTTTCGTGTTTTTTTTTTGCGAATGGTAATGTTGATTGCATTTTCATATACGTATGTTCGAAAAGTTGAATCGGTGTGAAAAATTTTACCACGGATTAAGTAACGATCCAAGTAGCAGCGGGAGGACGATTCATTTGAAATAATAAAAGGAAAAGAACGAAAAAATAAAAAATTCAAGGATTTTTCGGTACCCTGAAAAGGTTAAACCGAAGTTTTCTAACGACCGAGCTAACGAGTTCGCAGTTTAATCACGCATTGAAATCACCAAGTGAAAGCCTTTCGTCTTTTGCACTCGTAGTTTTTCAGAGTTTTCCACACTTAACAACCACCCACGACTACACCTCCAATAGATACGTCGTGATACAAAGTGGACTTGCAACTAGAAAATAAAAAATGGCATCCGTAACAGATTGGCAATGGAATGGTTTGGATCAGCGTTTTCCGGGTCAGATTAAAAGGTCTCAGTTCTCCCGTAATAAGAGTCAGCATCTTTTTCTGGGTAATAATTCACGTCATTACACCCCATTTCCTCGCAATTAAGATTTGGAAATTTCTGGTATTCATTTATCAAACCCCAAAGACCTTGTCGTGTGCGTTTGGCTGCTTTTTTATGTAGGAGAGGTTGGCTACGATTCCTTTTTGATATTCTTACGAATAAGTCTGCCGTATCCTGGTTTCGTCGAATGGGAAGCGATCAACCGCGAATTCTGCCCCTTGATCGAGTTACTTAACGTTTCCTTGAATCGTTGAATTCTTGAATGCTCCCTAACAAATTCCTCTCTGCGTTTCGAACCTCCCCCGAGGTGGGAAATTCTCTTAGTGAAATCTGAATCTCCACGGGAGGTTCTCCCTTTTTGTGATTTCCGCTGCCTCCACGCCTTTTTATATTATTAGCTACCCATCTACCCTTTCCTTGTTCCTTCTTTTATCTTTATAGAGACTCGCTTGGTCCCGACACGGTCTTGTCTTGTCTTCTTTCGGACGTCCCCAGCAAATTCTATCTCTTTTACGTCCTCCTGTCAGCGTCTCAATGTCTACGTCTATACGCCGGGTTCGTTGCCCCAGTGCGAACAGTCTACATTCTCATGCTAGACTCCCAGGAGTTGTCATTTTTTCCATTAGCTTGTGCAATTTGCCTTTCGAGCAGTTCCTTCGAGAGTTTCTCCTTCGAGTTTTAAATCCGACAGCGACGTCGGATTTTACAGTGAATCGCAATAGCGTTACTTCTTATTATTTCATTCCTACACCCCATTTGTGTACTAGAGGATCTGAGAATTTAGCACAGTTAACAAATACATGTCTAAGTTTTTCTCCGAAAATATGGAATCTTCCAAATAAATTTGTTTAATTCGCAATCATTGTGATAATATCAAAATAAAAAATAAGACGCAGCAACCGTTCTTAACCTGGTTTCACGATCGGGAATAAACGTGAGTTAGTTATCGGTATACGGTTATCGAGCAATTTTTTTAAATTTTTTATCCGCATTCAGCCTGATTGCATACGACAATCTCTTTCCGTGTCGCTCAAGAGGAATTAATGGTTTTACCACTCGTCGGTAAAAATATTAGGTAAAATCATTTTACCACAATAATTTACGAAACCCGGTAGAAATATTTGCTCCGTCACCCTCGCTCCTCTATATAACGGGATATCGAAATAAGCGTGCGCTTTGGATGAACTTCCAAAGACAATCTACACCCCTACAGGAATATTTCAATCTAAAAGACACGAAACGTGACATCCTGGCTTTGCAAGCTTAGCGCTTAAATTTTGAAAACTGTTTACAATTGCTGTACATGGGTACATGGCTTGTTTGTGAAACTCTCCCAATTTAAGCTTTCGACAAGTGACAGAAAATCAATGAAAAATATCTACCGTAAAAACTCTTTTTCGAAATTCAGCTTATATTAAATCTTGACAATCGCGTCACGGCTAGGTCGTTCGTAAGATCGTTCAACTCGATCAGCTTATTCGTTTGAGAACCTTTCGATTCCAGACACTATCGAAGAATGCTTTCCGCTGTAACATAGGGATAAAATAAGCTGCTAAACCGCCATACATCTTCCATGTAATCCTTAGCCTCGGCGTACCCAGCCGTTCAGATCCGTTTCGAATCAATTGAACCCTTCCATTGAAGAACTGGACGTTCTTTAGTGTGGTTTCTAAATTCGCCTCAGCAGCATCATATTAATCCTTTGCAGTCTCTTGTACCAGCTTTCAAATTGAATCTAGATAATTTTATTAAAGTGGCATAGCAGTTTCTTGCAATTAGTTGAAATATGTAAATCATAAAAAAAGCCTTTTTCCCATAATCGAGCAAGAATTATATAAGAGTCCATAAAAAAAAAATTCTCAAGACTCTGACAGATATCTTCAAAGAATGTGTATGAATTTACAGAGCGATTGTTTTTACAGAGCCGGTATCGGTCGCTTTTTTGGGTAGATACGTATAAGGGAAGCTGCCAGTGGTTCAGTGTAGTCGGAAAATGTTGCGAATAAAATAAATAAGAGTCACAATAAAGGTGGCCGAGAGTGGCGTGAGATGAAATGAAATTTCCGTTAGTTGGTTTAGATAAACAGCCGCAATTTTATTCGTGACAGAAAGCTCGCTATATACCCGAGTGACGCGGGTAGAAGGTTGTAGGTCGTACACAGTAGCTAGTACCCCTCTCAGGGCGGCTTCGCGGCACGGGTTAGGAATTTCTTCTGCGATTTACATCTAGTGGAAAACCGCTCCTGGGAACTCCGAAAGCCGCGTGATATTTTCCTCTACCCACCCCACACGGTTCGTTGGATGCGCGTTCCACCCGTTTGTCATGTGTGACCGGTTTCTCCCTTTTAAACCATTTCCCATTCCCCATATCGTCTTTGCCGCCTTTCCTCTCTTTTCAACATATTCGTCAGACATTCATTTCTTCTCCCCTCAACCACTTTCTTGTTATTGAGGCCAATGTCGATCACCTTCAATACTTCTTTCCGGCTTTCAAATCTCAGCCTCCACGTTGACACAGTTTCCGATACAATATATGTAATGAGTTACAGCAATTTGTTCAATGAAAATATTGTACAAAAACTCTGCAAAAGTTGTTGGTTAACCGATAACGTTTAATCGTAATTTTCTATTTACAATTACTAAGTTTAATGATAATAAACTATTTCGAGTACAGAATACTTTTACTGCTTATTGCTTGCAGACAATCAATTGTCGAAGTAATGATAACGAAATTGTTCAGATACAAAGTAACAGATAGAATCACCGGCACCCCTGGTCTTTTCATATTTACATACATATATATATATATATACTACTTAATGGGAATGGCTAACGCGATTGCGACACCTCGCTCACTCGCTTTATGCATACTCGTAGTAATGCTCCGGAGTGCAATAAAAGTCATAGTTTTGTTTGCCTCTTACGGGGTAAGCGCACGTATTTTCGTGTGCAGACGACGGCGAGTTACCAGCCCAGAGTGTAATAGGATTCAGCGGTCGTAAAACGCAGTCTTATTCGTATTTTTATTCCGAATCGGTAGAACGGCTGATATAAAGCGTTGGCTGAAATAAAACTTCGCGTAGAATGAATTGCGCAAATACTGTCACAAGGATTCCTAAGCACTTTCACCCTTCGATTTCAACCCCACTCTGACCCTTTAGACTGTTAGTTTTTCCCTTTTCTTATTTTATGGTTTCTCTCGCTCCTTTTCCCTTTAGTCTTGAATGCTTGAACTTTTGAAGATGTCGATTATCATGATCGATAAGCCTGCACTGGAAACATGTTATAAACACTAAACAACGAGACAAATATTTCGTCGAGTGCAATGATCGTACAGTGGTCACATATGTATACTCAGGACACAAGGCTCATTAGGTACCTACGTTACCGCGTTCATATAACATGTCTGAATGTGCATACGCGTGGTCGTATAATTATCCCCTGCTCGAATGTACATTCAAAACTGTCCACACATGTATTTGTGTATATATATAATATAGTTATAAAATATATATATTTGTATATAGAAATCGATAGTATTTATGACAGAGTACTACAAAGTAGTAAAGATGATTTAATAATTTAAAAAACCTTAGCAAAAAATGCGCAACCTCTCAACTAGAAGCTATCTCACCCCTTTGCATCCCTATCCCTCCCAACAACATCCCGAAACGCAAACACTCAACTCACTCCATCCAACAAATTTTAAATAACATAGACGAAGCAATATCATAAGCGCTGATCACTAGCATTAATTCAATTAGTTATAAGTATTTATATGTAAAAAAACTCCGGGCTGAAGGACCTCGGTCAATTGCCCATTGGCTTTTCAACAGTCCCATGCATACTCACACACTTACACGAAACATTTGTAAAAACCGCACCACAACGGAAGACCAATAAAGAACATTTAAAAAATTAAACTTCCAGCGTGTCTAGTATTAAATTTTTAACCTTAACAAACCGAATGGAACATCTGCTAATTGTAAGTCCATCACAGCCTCGGGTAGCCGGTAGTAGAATTAATTTTGAAATTTCGGTATGAACGCGCCTTTATGATCCTCAAAACTCCTACGGCACACGCATAAAATCGTTTGAGGACCGAACAGAAAGGAACCAGTCATTTCTATCACTGCCAATGCATATACAATGTGTACTGAAAACTACCGCCTGATATATTTTTATGTATGTGGTATATCTATATTTTGTGTTGTAATCGCAGTCATTTGAATTTATTTGAAACAATAAAATGGTTGATGATAACTTTGACCAGGAGTAAAAGCACACGCGGTTGAAATTCAATAACTGCGTATTTCAGCGTAGTATAAAGTTTAAAGCATTTTTATTATACATGCGCAATGCACTGTGAAAATCAATTAATAATTTGGGAAAAATATGAAACTGCTCAATTTTAAAAGCCCACGCTTTGCAGTTGAATGTTTCTCAAAAGTTTATTTATGGCCGGGTACGTTTCTTCCTCTTCAGTACGTAACATCTGTTGATACAACAAATTAATATCATTCCATTTCAACGAACAATGAGATAACGTTAATAATTCAATTGCAAATAAGCTTTTTCAAGAGTTTTATTCGACTTTGGATTTATACATTTTTAAATAACGCGAAGATAAATAAATGTGAGTTTTATTTGCTCCCTATTATTTACCAGCAACATTTGTATTATAATAATTAAAATATACGTTCTCACGCTCATTTACATGCTTTAAAAATTCAGAGGATTTACACGCATACGTCATACAAACATTGTTATGATTTTTAATAAAATAACTATATGGTATATAACATCCATAAGTCTATGCGTTTTTTAGCCACATAATTAGGATTGTACGAAGATCTTCTTTTAATGAGTAGCCTCGTCAGGGAAATTTGTCAAAAGATGATAATAGCTCTGGTGTTTAATTAAGTAAAATTTACAATGGATATTACAAGTGGACAAATAATGAAATATATGACAATATATGTTTATATAGAAGTGATAATATCTTCAATATTCCTATCTAAGGTTACATAACATCTATATTCATTATTCGAATTAAAAAATTCGTATAAATTATTCCATATGTCATATTCTAATATGCTACTATTATTAAATCTCGTTATTCGAACTTTCGCAAGCATCCGCAGTGATTCGGTATGCAAATAAAAAATTTTCTATTAGTGCAGATTTTATTAGACCACCCTCTATACGCTTGTTACACGTGCACTGAGGGTAAAAGCTATGCGGGAATGGCAACTCTCCAGGCAGCAGCATCTCATACACTGTTATCAGCGAGAGTCGCTTTCCGGTTATTGCAAAGAAAAACGAAGCGATACGAAACAAAAGTTTGTACAGGTATACCCCATAGCGCTATACGCATATATAAGAAAAACGTATACAATATTTTTCCAACTTTTTTTAGTCGAGAATCTAGCTTCAGAGTCGTTCGCACGTTATTGCATACAGCTACGTTCAGCTCGCGTAGTAACGTGAGTGATTGCGTACTAAGAAATTTTCCGGGCGTGATAACAATTCTTTTTATGAGATTGTTTGGAGCACCGAGTATCACCGATGTGAAAACCATAATAAGCCGTATTATGAGTCAAAAAAATATTGTTTCGACCTTTTCCCCTTCTTTTCGACAGCACGAGGACAATATTTGCAAGTTCTGCTTCAGCTCGGAATTCGCAACTAATAGGCCTAGATCCAGACCAAAAGAACCAGATCGGACTCATCAGTACTTTCCGAGTCAGAAAATAAGTCCTATGTTTACGCTTTTTGGTTCCTCTCGGTATTACGAGAGCAGGATTGAAAAGTTTTCTTCCAGTTCAGAATGCACAGCAAATCGGCATAAATCCGGACCGAAATAACGAGAACAGACTCATCAGAATTGATTTGTCGTGCCATATATTTTTTTGCTCGGGCCAACATGAAAAATAGCATAGTCGGCAGGTTCGAAATAAAATCAATGAAATCGATACATATCGATGGTTGTTCTTCAAAGATTGCCGAAACCTGACGCCTTAGTAACCAAGAGTACTTTGCTCTTTGCGGCACGTACATGTAAATAATCAAAAGCCACCTCACTCTCAATGCTTCTAACGGGCTAGAAGCTTTCATGAAATTTCGAGCTTCTTCAAAGTTTTCCATGGAAAGCTCGTTTCATCAAACTTTGCATTCCTCTTTTCCCACATTTTTTTTCTTCTCGAGTCTCGTTCCACCTTCACTTCCTTCTCTCTCGGGACCCTTCGCGAAGATGCGCTCGGTTCGGAGCGAACGTGAGTCCTCAAAAAGTGTCGCCACGCCATCAGATTTCAGCAGTCGAAATGGGTGGGTGGGTGAGTAGATGGGTTTGCCGTACGTACGTGCAAGTCCGGAGAAGTTGCTGTCTGCTAGTATAGGATAAACGAAAAGGAGACTAAAAGAGGAGGCAGTGACATTTGATACCATTTCGGATGTGGAATGAGACTGTGAACTCGGCATTATATACATATAAACGATGACAAGGTAATTGCAGGATTGCTCGTTGTGCATTATGAACTATAAATCTATCCGCTGAAAGTTCTGTAATATAAGACCATGTTGATAGCGGTGGGACGCTCAATAGTCTATAAAAAAAACAGAGTTATTATTTCCGTGTCGAGAGAATATAAAGCCTTCGTCAAATTGTTCCTTGATTCCTTGTAATTACGGATCTAAATGCTATAATCAGACGGGTGCAGTTACACGCCTTGCGCAAATTCGCCAGTCCTAATAACAGCCATTTATTAGGAACGACTCAGTTATACCTTTTCGCACACGTATTTATCCACCATGTGCGATCTTTCGATTCTCTCTATCCCGCTTTTTCCCTGTCTGTAACACAAGTCGAGATGTAAAAACATGAAATAAAGACGTTGCATCAGGGCCATGTGCTTGGGTTAAGGAATGACGGCACTGGGGGTGTATTTGAACCAAGCATATTTTCAGTGCTGACTTTTATTCGGTTCACGTACTACGACCATATCTACACCGTACTTCCTCCTTCTTGTCTACTCTTATGCTTGTTCACTCACTCACTCATTCAACCCGCTACCTCTACTGGCTACTACTCACATATCCAACTACCCCTCACGACCTACAGTCCGTGCGTCGTAACATTCGTCAATTTCATAAAATTGAATGACTTCGCGAAATCTTTCGTCCAAAAGTTTATCGTCAAAATGGACTTCGTCGAGTAGACATTTTCGTAATATTTGAACGGAGAACCATTTTCACCTAAGCTATGTGAAACTCTGAGACTTCTAGGGGTTAGGAAGTCACAGAAGGAAACAGTCTGTACGCGTTATGTATGAAATCAAGCTAACACTTTTTATGCTGTCATAAAAGTTGGAAACACTTTCCTATAATACGTGCTTGCTGCTTATTGACTTACTTTTTATTATATCATTTTTTGCTATAGTCGTACATTTAATAAGTGTCGTTCAACATCGACGTACACATAATAATACTGTATTTAATGAAATTGGAAGAACAACATAATTCTTACATGGAAAATTAACAATAATGATTCGTGTTTACTTATATCGCTTACCTATATTTTACTACGTTTAAAGTGAATTAGCCATACATTGAAATCAATAGTAGCGTTGCATTACCAATTCCGTATATATTGTACGAAACAATTCTGCAGAAATATAAACTCTTCGCGCTCTGATTTTTCTGCGCGGCAGCGTTAAAGCCCAATATGACAAGTATATTTACTTCTTAAATTCTATAATTAGCACATAAAACGATTGTATATAGAATGAATACACCCTGAGAAGTAATAGTGCAGTAAGTAGCAGTATGATACCAGTACATAGTAGCATAGTAGTATAGCATAGTAATTTTAAAAATAGAAATTAATAATGACGACAAAGAATAGTATACATTGCAATGCTTTCTTATACCTTCTCGGTATAAATATTAAAAATTTCAAAGCGTATTCTACTAAGTATTCCTTGAATAACGCAGAGCATAACATTATAGATTTGTAAAAGATTGAGAATTCCATTCTACTCACGAGAGAGGAAATATGAAAAGATTATACGTGGTAGCCCAGAGTCGAAGTCGATAAGAGCTTGAATAGAGGAAGCACCCCAAGCAGTACTCTTTAAGATTTATAATGGCGATACAGGCATGCTTTAATCTAATCAGGATTTGAATGCTCCAAAAGCCTGACATCAATAATCTTTCTAACGTTGCACTCGAAAGCTTTTTGTCAAGGTATAATTTAAGGAAGAGATAGAATTTCATGTAGCTATAGAAAGAGGCTAATTAAAATAAAGAATAATAAATAATAGTTCTATTCATTCGTCGTGTCACTTTTAATATAATCTTTCCCTCGTATCTTATGCAATGTTTGAATAGAAAAAGAACAATATAGCTTTTTAATATCAATTATTTTAATCCTTGGTTACTTTGCAATAAACTTGTGATATCCTGAATTCGTTTTATGCAACTCCCTCAAACTGATTAACTCGTTGACAAACTTACAATTAGTAATCTAATTTCTCTTTATTCCTTTGTGTTTTTAATATTGCTTTTGCTCGTTTCCTTTAAATTGCTTTCTATACTTTGTCATGCTAATTTCTTTATTATATTCTCATATCTCACGCACTTTTATGCATTTTTCATATTATTCATGTGCGCCATTTACTATTCGTATCTAATGCGACTCGACCCACTTTTCCGATAAGCGTCCATTTACCTAAGCTTTCAAATACTCTTTGTACAGAAAAGCACAGTTCCTTGAATAGTTGAACGAATCATGTTCACCCAGTTGTCGCCATATTAAACCCATGCATGACCACGTGCAGACAGAATTGTTCGCGAATAGTTTCTGTGTTCGCATTTAGTCGGCATTCTAAGTGAATGTATACCTGAAAGTAAAATCTAAACATCTATACGTACTACTAAAATACAACTAACGCGTATAATTCCCATGTGGTTCTAACCTTTCCATTTTGTCCCATACCTCTAATTTAGTTAATTTCCCCAGTGGCGTTCTGTGAATTAATTATGGCTCGAGCAGAAATAGGCGCGAGAAATTGAGTTTGACGAAACATTTTGCGAATTGCGTCAACTAATGGATTGATGATCCGTGAACGGAAAAAAATGTAAATTTTAAGACTAGAAATTTTAGACAAATCTAAGGAACATACATACAGCTATGGGTACGTATTGTGACGGTGCAAAATACGTCACATAAGTCCCGGATTATTCACTTTTTTTTTGTCTTGGAACGTATTTCCGTCTCCTTTACCACCATTTTGCGCTTAGCTTTGCGTCGCAATTCCAAATATCGAGCCATCACAGCATCATAAAGCTACCGAAAACTGTTGCTGCTTACGTTTCCACCTCACATTAGACCCTGCCCGACAGAGAGTAAGAAGGGTCACCCAAAAGGACAGCGGCATGGACTTCATTTCACTTCCCGTTTCGTAATGCCAGTACCGATAGCCAAAATTGTAACGGTTGATATCAAAAACGAGGAATTTTCGAGTTCAGTGGGATTTTTCATGCTGGATGATCTACGGGCTCCAAAACGGATGCTCCGTCACTGGCCTGCCGCAGAAGGTAGATGCAACCAGGTTATCGAAGACAGCAGGATTTCAGCCACTATATTCGAGGACAGGGCCGGAATCTCATTGGACATCTCGAGCTACAGCAGCGAGATTGTGACCACGTTTGGCGCGGCTAGTGTGCTGACGACAGTTCCCTTAGAGTGTTTCGTCTAGACCGCGTTTGCTATTATTCTAACGCCGTCCTTCCGAGTAGCTAGTACCGCAAATCAGTGAGAGCGTCTGGCCTCTGTCGAATATATTCGACCTCGTCTCTTGAGGGCTAAGGAGCCACAGATGTCACTCTAGCATTATTTCGAATTTATTGTTTGAGGAATGGTCTAGTGGCATGACTCTTTTAGCGGCATAATATAAGTATTGTAAATCCTTCCAAAGGTCGTATGGGCTATCGAAGGCACTACTTCATCAAAAAGTGGGGACACTAAATTGGCCCTGCAACGAAATTGCTCCGCTTCGTTATTCTCGTCTTTGTCATTACTTAAGTCGCTTGCGCATGGATCGTAATTAGTATCGCTAATATCGGTAAGAATTTTGTTACGCGTCACGAAATCTTCTTCAACCAGCTAGCTTACGTATCTTTTCTTGCGTTTCGGTTGTTTCCCGAAGCCTCGGCCTACGGAGGATTCACGTATCTCTGTCTCAGAGGAAATCCGCGTGCTCTCGCGTCTCTGAAATGCGCGTATTCCCATGTTTTCTGGCCTCTCGAAATCTCACGTACTGTAACGTCCTCTCTCTTCACGGTAGCTCACGTCTCGTTACGTATTACTTTTCGGAAAGGTAAATTGTTGTTCATAATTTGGCATATAAAAATTTGTTATCAGAATTATTTTCTAACCAGTTTCGCTATTTTGATTTGTTATTTATGGAATTTCGAAATTCTCCCGAATAAAAGAATACCTGTTATTGTTTTCCATTTTGAGATTCTCACTCTTCTTGCTGCCTCCCTTAACAACACCTAGGCGTTTCCTTGCTTCTCTGCCATGTCGTATCGTCTGTGACAGTCGGGTGCACAAGACCTGCCCATTCTGGATATTTTTGGCCTTTTTGTATCCTGACCCGGAAGTGCATCTGGCCTCCAATCGAATGTCCAGTTTCGCGTGTCTAGTAGGACAAAGTACCGAGTCATTTGTAGGCGAAAAATCAGCTGTGTCGCTAAGTACATCTAGAGCATCATATATTCTCTTATAATTTACTTCCCTTTCCTATATCTTTTAGTTTGCAATTTCTCGTCACAGTATACACATAGGTATTGCGCAAGCGAGCGAATTAATTGTACATACAATAGCCGGAGGGAAATCGTCGCCGGAAAATGAATTCTCGCATTGAAAGAATTTACGGGAAAAACGGCGAGTTGACTGTAGCTTTCACTCGTTTCCATATACTCGAATGTATTCGAATTTATCGCATACATGCATACGTTCGTGCAGCGATAAAACTTTACGTGAGAAATTTCTCAGGCAGCATAGCAGACGTATATATCAACCTATATAATGCATGCATACCTACCTACCAAGAACGGTGCAGTATTAATATTAACATTCAACGTCAATATCATAAATTTTGCTATATACAAAACAACATTGCTATGCAAATGAACGTAACAGTGCGGTACCCGAAACGTTGTCCGTGCTCTCGGAATTACTAATATGAACTACGTGAATCGGTGACGTATTTCATTAATGAATTCTCATATTAGCTCTCGTAGGTATAACACAGCAGAAGCAGATTTGCAATACCGTTCGTTTTTTTCAAATTAAAAGTCAAAGTGCATGGCTTTCAGATTCTAACTTCGCGTCCCTAATAGCTGGTAAACGAACGTGGTATTCGAATTACATCGGAAATATTGCTTTGGGAGTTTGACATGGAGCCATACGTTTTGCTGGTCCAAATCTAGAGAGAGATCGGGCATTTTTCCCATCCATCAAGTGCAACGCTCGGTCAGCGAACGTTGCGGAAATTCGAAATAATTTCTCCGATATTGCATTGGACGTTTCGTATACCGTGTTTCGACGCTTCTTGTTTCGATATGGATGCACAAATCGATAAATGCAAACATAACGTGGCTCCGCTCATTCCGTATAAGCTTGACGAGCAACGTATCACGGCCAGTCCGCGCTTTCCCAAGTCACGAGGAATTATCTCCTGTTTACGAGATGCACTCCAGCCTGGTATTTCGGCTAAGACCGAAATGTAATTTGTGGTAGCAGGCCAACCGGAAGTGGTCGATGCATATGCATCGCGGCGGAGTGGTTGTTTGGTTTCGCATTGCCACACTGGCTGAATGTTGCGAACAGTGCGTCTCGTACGTGATGGTAACAATACGTAGACACGGTGACCCTCGTCGAAATTTTTAAAGAGTACCCTGATACGGATAAGCTGGTATTACGGGTCAGGTAGGATGTTCTTAAGCAGGTGCAGCTATTTCTAGTGCGGGCTTGACATGGTCCTGATATGAATTACTAATGAGAATACTAATGCGTTAACGTTCCAATTCTTGGTGATCACGCGCATCGTAAGCTTGGGTCTTGCTGGATCATGACGGGACACAGAGTAAGCTAATTAGACGTTACAGTAGAGCAATTACCACTGGTGATGCTGCATAAAATTTTTTAACTAATTTATAGTTCTATGTATGATTAAATTTTCAGAATAACAAGAGTGGGGCGATTTAAAATTTTATTGACTGTTTATTTAGGGTACGGCTTGGTAATACTGTGTATATAGAATGATGACGTCACAGGCGAGAGAAGCTTAACAACCCTCCTTTATTTTCAATTAAATTATAAACTTTTTTGCTGACCCATTATCGTCACGCAGGAGAAAGCTAGGGGAACTCGATTCAGGATTGAAAAGTGCAAATTAATTTTAGTCAGAAAGTATTGAATTCCGCAGAAATTCGGAAAGAGATTTTCATCGTGTTTTAACTGCAGAGACTGACTAGTAATCAATCGTAGCCCATAATAATCGTCAGGGCCAACTTTGTCTATTCGAATACACATTTTCGAAATGTAAATGCACTTATGCTTGCTATTATTAAATTAATACATGAGATTTAGGAAAACTATTCATAGTCTTTTCTTAGACATTTAACATTGTCTAACGTAACGCTATAGAGATTATTAAATTTTGTAACCAGTCTTTGTGGACATCCGGACATCGATTAGCAATATTAGAAAAATTGTCAACACGACTACATTGAATATTTGCTTAAAAAAATTTAATTCCAGGTAAGAAAGACAATTAAGAATAATCGCATTCAGTATCTTGCGAGATTCATTGAACTTGAAATATGGAACTACTACTTAGCGGATTGATTGTCTTCTGACAAATATTAATATTGAGTCGTTGATGCACGTTCCACATATGAACAGTATAATCGGAGTAATTGCATGAGGGACATGTGGGAGTAACGATTGGTACGAGAAAGCGGATAATACTAGTGCTGATGGTGATGGTGTCTAAAAAGCGAATAATTGTAAATTAGCTCGTGCAGCTGTTATGTAAACTACGCGGCTGGAAATTGAGAGAATGCCGGATTTATCAGTACGCGATGGTACACGAAAAGGAACAACGTGATTGGATGACTGTGTTATATATCGTTCCGTTACTAATCACCCAGTATCATTAATTCTTTACTTTTGTTATATATTGTTTACCAAAGTATCATCAAATTGGATGAATGATTTTAGTTGTTTGAAGGATCCTTCATGACGACCCAGTATTAGCAAATAATAGTGAGGCATACTCTCATGAAACCTCCTCAAGCTTCAATTGTCCTGATTTACACATAGCTCTCGTCATTTCTCCTGAAATATTTAAACCGGACGTAACGGGGTGGTACGAAAATCGCGTGCCTACGTGTAACTCTGCCATCGATTTAATTATAACTTCGTCATTTGGTGAATAAGGTATTAGAAAAAAGTCAGAACCCGTAGTTCACTAACCGAGCGTTTCTTGTCCTTTTTCTCTCTATCATAACGAGCTGTAATCCACAAGGGAGTCTATTGATCAACTAACGAAATGTCTCTTAGCCCTAGAATGCCCAATCAAACGAGGGAGATTCCTGTTCGTTTGTACATTTTTCACGTTTTTTTTAAAGGTCCTTTTTCTTTGGCTCACAGCTTCGAAAATATTTATCAAAACCAACGATTGCATCAGGACATGAATCGAAATTTTGTTCCTTGGTTGTACCTCGATGTTCTACGTTCTATAGGACTTAGAAGGCGTAACTGAGGATATATTTCAATATAATTGAGGAACTTATTTATGCCTTAATTGTGGCACATATTTCTGTATCTTCCATTTTGAAGTTCAAAAGAGAACGTCGAAGGAGTCTAGTGAAACAGATCCAATTAGAAAAAAAAAGTGAACATATGTTTCGTAACTTTCAATTAATTCAATAGTAACTCAAAGCGGTAAATAGATCCAAGTATTGTATGTACTTCATTTTTGCCGCTCAACTTTCACGATCGGCTAGTATCCTCAGTCTGTTTCGGATGCATTTTCCTATTTAGTATATAATATTGCTTTTGTGTGCACATGAAGACGTTAGGCATAATTAGTTGATTACTGAATATATAGAAATTAAATTAGCTCCTTGTTATTGATTTTTTTGTTAATTTTATATAAGTATCTAAGGCCATATGATTTTATTTGTTTCTCATAATTTTCATTGATACAATTAAATGACATTGCAAGGTTACCGTGTGCACGAAAAATTTTCAAATAAATTTCATATCAATCTTCAACAGTAAATTTTCTTTGTAATATTATAATTCTTAACTCATTTAGGATTAAAAATTATATTAGTTGATACCATGTACTCTTGAAATTTGAAAATGACAGCATATGGTAATAAATAACTGTGTGTGTATTTGCCAGTAGAAAAATTAAAAAATTATTTTTTAAAGAAGTTTTTAAATTCATTTTCAATATTTCGGTAGGATATGTAGCAGGTCATAAAGGTGCAAAATAAGTTGAAATTGAAATCGATAAGACTTATAGGTTTAAAGTAGGACTAAGGGGTTGGAAAGAAGCAAAAGAGGATTCGTTATGAACAAACGAGGCATTGTAAAACCTTCGAGTCACATTGGAAATATTACAGAGGTACAACGAAGGATCAAAATTTCAACTCGAGCGTCAACGTAAAATGTATCCTTCTGGGTTAATACGTTTACCAATACCTATATCGTATGATACGTTACCATGTTAATTAAAAAAAAGCTCATATTACAGTTGCTCAGTTTTATTAGTGTGAGAGAGAAATTGAAATTGAATTTTTTTTATAAACCTCACGACAATCTCAAAACTGAAAATTCAATTTTCTAACAAGTTTTCACACAAAGCTATCCATAACCGACAAGCTCAAGTAAGATACTAGCACGGATTATTCGGTTCGATTAGTATATTATCTACAGTGTATTGGGATTACAGTGATCATGGCTCTCTGTGCAGCCATGCTGAATCTATAATTCCCAAGGTAGGGCATATCCAGTATATGACGAACTGCAGTCGACAGTAACGCAGTTATATGGATGCTTTTGACTGCGGTGAAATTCTAGGCTCTAGAGAATAAATGCTTGATGTAGCTCATGGAGTTGAGGTTGTGGGTTCACGGTAAGTAGAAAACGTCAAAGAAAAAATAGATCAGCCAATGTACAAAGGGTGGCAAAGGGATGATGGCTGTACTCTTGCCGGCGGAAAGCAAGGATCAAGTCGTCAGCATCACTTTCGTTCAGCGAATCCCCGCAGGAAATTGTTCTTATCTCATGATCCCCCGAGAGTTGATTCATCGATACTCCGATAAACCCATACTGACCGCATGTCTACGTCAATATTCTGTGTGGGCAATGAAAACGCTAGGATTATATTTACATAGGTAAATTGGGAACGCACTTCCGACGATTGATCGATTCTTTGCAATTTCCTGTTGACTTTTTTTTTTATAACGCTTGGAGGATCGCCTAAGGGCAAAAATTACTTTCGCATAGCACGATGAAAGAAGAGTGGAAGTGTCAGATCGCAGAGTTAAGCTGATGCTGCAGGCAGGGAAATATCTGGCTGAACAGAGGAGATGAATATCCCGTTTTGCACTTTGATATCGCGATGCCCTTTTGTGCTTTTCTCAAGGCAAGAATCACCGCTGATACTCAAAGGAATAAATTGCTTTTTAATTTTTGTTAACTCTAAGACATATATCTACTTCAAAGTTGCAGAAGTATTTACCCTGTTACCTGTCCTTTATAATAAAGTGGAAATTTAAGTTAGAAGTTCAGAAGTAAGTATCCAAAATATAATTTAAATAGTTTCCGAGTAAAGTAACTTTCGAAAATTTAAAAGCAATATTTTGAAAATTCGTTAATAAAACACTAATGTGCTCCTAATGTGATCCTTTAAATTAAACTAAACTAACTTTCTAATCTTACTAAAGACTTACTTACTCTCGTAGTTATTCTTGATGTAGAACGTAGCATAGAGTATCTCAGGCATATCAGGTGTTGTAAAATATCTCTTGTTTGCATCAAATTTCTCAACGATACATGAAACTTGGTAAGATGAACAAAAAGTCTAGATAGAAACATATTATAGGCAGCACGGTTGATAAAACATTTCTTAGCTACCAGCGATCGATTTTGCGGGCTGAAATGTTTACGATGCTCCGAGCGACTGCTGGCGACTTAAGAAAATTCATCGACGCATTTGATAGCTCCTGAAAAATTACCTTGAAATAATTCTTTTTAGATCGTGTTCACTCGCCAAACAAAGTCAAGTCATGTCTTAGACATTTTATTATATGTCCCTTCGTAACAAAGGGATATATTAAGGTGTTAATTTTCTAGTGAACTACCCTCTATACCAATACCTCTATGTTGAATAAAGTATATCAATAGGTCTGAATTATTAATAGTATAAGCTTCCATAACAAGTTTGTATCATTGACTGTGAACATATTTGTTTTATCATTTTATATAAAGAGTAATTAAACCGTTTCGTTGAGGGAGGAACCATAACGATCAGCAAACTTTTAGTTGACGATACATCACGTATGCGTGATGTTGGGGCAATGCTTTTGCACGCTATCGTAGTCCGTAGAACTATAGCAAGGCTTCGCACCGTATTAGTGCTCAATGGTATATTATACGGAGACGAAAAAATTTCATTCTTGTAACATCTGCTTGGAGAGTTTAATTTTCGAAATCTGTAGAGAATGCGTAAAGTGCTCCATTTCCGAAGAGAAGGAAAAAAAGAAGTTGGCGCACGGCACATTTGAAATACTTTATTTTCCGGACTGGGGCTTTTTTGGCGCATGCGCACATCAAAATAACTCAATTTTGCGCACTGTAAGTGCCGCCATCTGGCGTTTTTATTGGTCAAGAAGCAACCACTCGGCTTCTTCTTGAACCAAACTTTTCTTCACAGGAATCACACAAAATATTGTTTATGATAAGTTCGAATAGGCGATATTTGACTCGTATGATTACAACACTCGCCTCAGCTGATGCTTCACACTGGTTGAATAGCGTTAAGTTTCTGCATTTGCCATACAATATATAATAATATAATACTATTGGCCTATTTTAACTTAGAATCTGCATCAAACGTTCAAGCCGCAACATTGTTGGCCAGGGAGCGAAAGGGCTAGAGCAATAATAAAAAAAAATACAACTTTTAGATATAACTATCCTCTAACTAAATATGGACTCCGTTTTTCTTCTTTCTCTTGTGGCTCAATTCTCCAAAGAGGAGTTGCGTTGTTAAATATTGATTGTGAAAATTGTGCATCACCGATCGAGACCACGTACGTTTCTATTGAGACAGCTGGATTTATACGCACCGAAAAATTAGTGTTGAGTGTTGGATGGGATATGGTGTGTTCATGATACATAGTTTTCAGTCCCTACGGAGTACTTTCATTCGATACTCGTTTAGAATTTCGCGAGTGCTAAATCACGATCGCGAAAGGCCACGACGTCAGTCATGACACCTCCACCAGCCGGTCAGTATCCATATTTACTTCTATTGTATGAGAGATTTTATCTTAAGATTTTGTTCGAGTCAAATACATTTAGTGAAAATGTTTTCTGTGTTTCGAGTTTTGGCTGCGACATTTCCTTCCCTCGAGTCCCATACGTATGAATCATTTACACATAAAAAAAAACATTACGGTTCCCCCTCGAATCCCCCACTTTACCCCGGTCACACCGGTCTCTGCAGAATGATTATACAATACAATTATATATCCATGATTGCGCAGAATGGCAATTGATCACAGGTGTCCACTGTTCTATCTATGTAGATAAATAATTGACGTGACATCCCGCAAAGGGGTGTCCTCTGACTTGAAATTGTACAGTCTTGACCAATATTTAATGCATGTGACTGTTAGTCCAGTACAATTCTCCTCAGCAAATTGAATTGCCAGTCTCAGCGTATCTCGATAAATTCACACTGCGTATATGTGTTTCAAATCGTGAAAGAATCCCAAGTGTATTGAGTCTCGTGCGAAATTCACGAAATTTTGGCAATGCAGATTGGATTAAACCATTCCGAGGTTCTTTCAACCCCAACAGACTCAAATGTATTTTGCCGCATCGTGTATTCTCATTCCTTTTCGTTTTGCCTCGGTTCGTTCCAACGTTCCCGATGCGTGCTTCCTATTGGTTCGCGAGCCAAACGACTTACGGCTTCCGTCCAGTACAGCCAATACCTTATGATAAATATCGAAAAGTATCGAGCCATTGATTTATTATCGCTCCGGGTTCCTAGTTCGACTTGCAGATTAGAATTTGATCTAGTGAACTGATGCATCGACGACCTCTTTCGAAATTGCAGTAGCGTTCTGACGCCATACACGAGACGTTACAAAGTTGCAGAATTCATCGAAGGAAAAGTTTTACGAAGGATCGTAGAGTGCGACCCGACGTCTAATAACGTTTTTGCAAGAAACAGTAGCTATAGGAACTCGTATTGCGCTTTGTGCGGCAATCGGTAATGTATTCGAAGGGATGGTAAAAAGCGAACGTTGAACCGAGAAACTTGGCAATTTGGGGGATCGTAAGATTTAATGACTGCGGTTTCACGGGAAGTCGTTTACGAGCTATCGGAATTGAGTGTCGAGCAGAACGTCGATGATGCATAAAAAAGTTCGCAGCTTCGCCACAGGCTAAGAATACCTTTCCCGTGATTTCAGAAAGATTAAATAGGCTTTCTTGACAAATACAGTGTTATCGATCAAATTTCGTACGGTATATACTATGCTATATAGTAAATTTACAGAAGTTCCTTTAGAGAACGCAACGCTTGCGTTACGTTCCAGTGAGTTTATATAAATTTGCTAATTGAGGGAATCCAAGTACAGCTGCCAAGCCAAAGGAATCCTTCGAATTTAGGATAAACATGGACTCGGCTTTCACTAAACACTGTATAAATAATCGTACTCTAGGAATACATTTGGATAACGTTGAATGTCCTGTGCATATCTTTAGCAGCTACCACGCTATTATATAATAGGTATATACGGGTATAGGACAGCTGTATAGCCGAAATTTCTACTCTCCGCTCTGTACAGCCCTACTGAAAGCAGAAATGCCGTAGTGTATGTTTAGAGAGGCAAGCTCACACGTTGCCTGAAACATGTAGAGGTTATATGAACGTTTCGATGTCTATGGGATGAGTACCCGATGCAATAACACTGGAAAGAGATTTTATATTTCATGAAAACACGTAAAAGTATCAATTTCAATAATTCAACGTGCCCCGCCCGAATTTTTAGTTTACTGAATTTACCGTTATCCCGGGTAATGGCCTTCCTACGTTAGATAGGGAATATCCATTTTCGGTAATGTGTATCTCAAGGCCTTTTTCACTCACGAAATCGATTTGAGATCTTGTTGAATCGTCTTTTCCAATGCTCTGTGGACAACTTTGGAAATACAAGGAGCTTAGCTGGTATACAGATATCTAAGGCATACATTTAAAGCTGCCGTCTTGTCACAGCCAAAGATTTTCCTGGGTGGGTTTCTCTACGTCTTCTATTTTCATACCGTAAATCACTCTACAGACGTTTCTCTTTGTCTGAAATGGGATAATTTGCATATCTTGCGGATGGAATAATCGGAGCCACTTAAGGCGAGGCTTTCAACGACGTAAAGAACGCACGAGGCAACAGGCGCTTTCGCGAAATGGAAATGCCGCGGATGGGTAAGATTTAATAATCCGCCATAGCCGCTGCTCGGCCCCGTATAAAACCTTCATGGATCAATGAAGACGCTTGGTATTCTCGAAATCATTTTCATTATTCGACGCCGCGAAATTCAAAGAGCTCCTACGTTATTCCCATCTACTTGACATCGTTGTGCTGCAACGCGCACAATGAATACGCGATCAGAGTTTCGCATGAATTTAATTTTCGGGGGAAATATCGTGTAAACGTGCTTTCGCATCCCAACGCAGCTGTGCCGTACCAATATCCACAAGACCCTCTTCCCTTCTCGAAACTATCTTTTTGACCTTCCACAATCCACTTCCGTTTCCTGTCTGTCTTCTCCTTCTTCATCCCAACCACCCTCTCATGGCCATTGCGTTTCGTCGAGACGGTCTAATACGTGAAATATCTTCTGGATATCTGATTTTGATATCTCATTTTTTTATCTATATAATTCTCTATCTATTACTGGGCAAGACGCCGTCGATATCTCGAGCCAAGATTGGACGGGAGATCTCTATCCGATGCCGAGAGGCATTCAGTTTCCAGCTTACCAGATTATAGTAATCTCCATAGTATAGAGAGCACTTTTCAAAACTCTTTCAGCTCCTTTTCGAGATGCTTACTTTTTCTTCCCTTTAAATCCCGAACGATCAGTCCAGAGAAAAAAGAATGCTATCCTTTATTGCTGTCGTTCCACGGTTTATGATAGATGTTTCTAGTCAAATAATCCAGGGCTCCCATGTCACTAGAGATATATGTCAAGTTTAACACGACGGACACTCGCGATGAAAGCATGATCGATGGTGGAGCTTATGGCTGGCTACTCCTTCACGGCATTAACAAGCCATCTACAGGTCAGGAAGGTTCTGAAAGCTTTTGACACCTTCCTTCTGTCGCTTTCAGGAATCGGCGGTAAGTTTAACGTACTTAGGAAAATCATATAGATCTATATATGAGTTCTGTTGATAAACCTTTTTTTTCGAATTTCAATAATTTATTTATGATATACGATGATGTATGATGTGTGAAATAAAAGAGGAACAAAAGGGGAAGTTAGAAAAAGGCAGAAAGATAATCGAAGTTACTTCAACGATTTTACGGCACTCTAGCTGTAGGTAGCCACAGCGGATTTGCCGTTTACAAATGATTCGATGCTCTTTGCCAAAATATCGGAGTTACGCAATATGACAGAAGCTAGAATTTGTGAAATGCCTTATGGGCGCCAGCCGCACCGTTGAGTCACGATACGTAAAAGAACTCCCTGGAAGATAGGAGAGCAGGTCCGACTACCATGAACAGAACGAAAAAGTATGGTAGAGGGGCAGGGTCGACGCGGATATTAAATAAAGGGGAATACTGAAAATCAGTAATAGAAAAAATAACTAACTGGTCCTTCATTTCAGGACTTCAAATAAAATGTAATAAATCAAAAAAACAATGTGGAATAAAATAAAGTACGATAATCACGCGATACAAGGTCTTCTACGGGATACGTGAACAGTATTAATAAAAGAAAAGATATTACTCGAATATTCGGTCTATCTTGTACGGAAATACTTTCATTTCTATGAAACCGTACGTATGCAACAAATTAGATAAGATAATCATATAACGTAAGGAAGTTAACAAGATCAGATAGTGATAGTGGTTTGCCGTGAGAAAAATTATTCGGAGCACATCGCAAAGATTAGATATTGCATAAGAAAAATAATGACGTAAAATACGAGAGAACGTGAAATTCGAAAATATAGGATTCAAATTAACGGAAAGGCAATACGCGAACTCACGAGATGCGTGGATCTCGATTTCCTTTAAAAGGTTTCCAGGGTTACCGAGGCACAACGCTACATTCAGGAATACATTTCGAGAATAGGTACAGAAAGTTGTAGCGAAAGTTGCGGGATCTTTTCCTGACTGGCGAAACGCGAATAACTCCGAAGCCGAAACCGGGAGAAACGAAACGGAATAGATCTCGTCGTGCCAATGCGTGGAAGCGAAGATAGAAAAGATTTCGTCCTTTTGACAAAAGTTGCTTACCGTAACGTTACATTTCGATGCTGGGCGTGAGCCAACTACTCATACAAAACCGGCCAAGACGGCTAACGAGAAAAGAATGGCGACACGTTTGCAAGATCGCTACCGGCTCTGTCCTCGATTATAAAGTAGTGCTCTTTTGAGCCACTCATTACGGAAGAATTACTTACTAGTATTGCTAAGCGCAAATATGGAAGATTGCCTTTGGAGTCAAAATAAAAGTTAATAGGTATTACATTGCCGGAACCTTTCTGGGGTCGGCGATACGCGGAAGGACGGCTAAAAATTTAAATAGGTCCGTTTACAGTCTAACCACCGGTAGGACGTCACGTACTGATCGGTTGAGCCGAGATCTTCGAAATTGTCGCTACCGTAGCTTCTGGGTGTCCAGGTAACCCTGCTGGTGATCTTCGGCCGGACCAGGTCGTGACGATCAGGCGGTGGAGGCCCTGCTCCTCATCCTCTTCGGTACCCCTGATGATCTCATCTCGGGACATCGGTACCGACGGTAACATGAAGAACGATATAGTCCATGACGATGTCTTCCTCGATGCCGAACCCCTACCCAATTAGGAAGCCGCCAGGACGAAGGCATCTAGTGTTTTTGGATCGTACTCCACTATCCCACCTGTAGCCTCATGATGATCCTCCTCCAGCGACGTGAAGATGTTCAATATTATGGCCGGATTCGTAACGTATGAAATGTTTTTACAATAGAAATCAGCCTATCTGCCGATAAATCTCAAAATCGAGACCCTGAATTTCTTGGCCCCTAATTTATATGGCGCAATATTAAGGGACCATCCTTCCCACATTATAGACACGAAAGTTAATATTTTCCAGGCTCGTGGCGTGAAATAGCAGTGACTGTGTTTAACAACATGTGAAAGAAGCAGTAAAAAGTTTGATATATTGACATAAATCTTTAGATGTACGACTACATATAATTTTTGTAGTATTTTTTGTAACATTCAGTTTTTACATAAGTTTTTTTTTTCGTGCGGGCTGTTTCATGTCGTTATTGGTGCGTTCAAAGCGGATTCGATTCGTGTAGTTCTCATTTTGAGTGTCTGAAAGACTCTTCGATATTCCGACCAATAATTCAATAGGCTACATATCTGGTCTAGAAAGTATACACGTTTTGCTTTACAGAATAAATTAATTATTTACACTGCGTGCTATTAAATTCATTCTGAATTCTTTCGGCATTTGTACATGATTCGTGAAGAAATACGATCGCGTTCGGGGAACTCGTTAACGCAAACTTTATTCATTAGCTATGCTTTTGATTATCTTTTTTTTTATTACGCGTTTGCAAAAGATTCGGTGAATTATCTGGTTCAATGCTTAAGTCAAGGGTCCTTGTCCAAAGATACGAGGTATGCGAATATTTTTATGGAGACGTAGCAAATATTCCAACTGATTCTCCCATTCGCTGCGACGTTCCGTTATGTCGGGGAAATAAAGCTCGAGAGCGACATTCTTCTCGGAAAAAAAGGAAATGTATGAGTAAAGAAAATGATAATTTTGTTTGTTCGCGGACGTAGGATGCTCCATTCTACGAAACTTCCATTTCTCGCAAATCTCTGCCTAGGATGTGAGGAAGCATATCTTGTGGAGATAATATTAAAAACGTTTGGTCAATGACGTCATATAGTATATAATATTAAGGGAGTGTACTGAAAGGTCAGTTCGAAAGAAAAGGTCGATTTAGAATTTTTTATAATGAAACCTTAGTAGGTATTAAAAATATCAAATGCACTATGTTCTTACAGTGCATAATTTTTACAATATGTTGGATTATTTTTTACTCAAAATATTAAAAAATATCAGAGACATTGTTAAATTCTATTTTCAATGCGTTGAGGATTGCACAACAACTAATCTAAAATCAAAAATGTTTTGGGTTTTCGAAATAGTTTTGCATTTTTCATGATAGTCAACCATTTTTTCTAACAGACTGATGACCAATCGAAAAAAATTCTATTTTCTTTTTCGAATTTTTTATATAATAAAAAATGAAGCGTTAAAAAACAGTCTCGTCAATGCACAGAAAAATTGTTTAAGTTTATATTTTTCAGATTTTTAGTCGATTCATTGAGTATCTTTCGAGTTATCGTACCCATCGACTTCGGAAACGTGACTTTGAGACAAAAATATTTCAAATTTCACTAAAGGTTAAATTTTACACGAGAAATGAAGAAACTTTAATCAACAAAATGTTTAGTTTTTCGAGTATTTTGTCTAGTACAATTAGTCCGATAAAGCTGTGAAGACTTCCTAGGAGTTAAAAAAAAATTTAATTAATAATTTATGGACAGAAAAAATCAATCTTTTTACTCGAGTGTCAGGTGTACTCTCTCAAGGGAATGACGATCGATCTTGTATTCAATGATTATTTACCATTAGCAAACTATGTACACTGACTACGGCGCAGTTTGTCAATATAAAAGAAGGTTGCTCGGATCGGTGATTTGCGTTTAAATCTACCTATATAAATCTTGTGTAGGGAAATATCGGTTATTGATAGGTATACTTTTCAGTTTGGTGCAGGACCATGACGCAATAGGCTTTCGTCCTGAAAGGATTTTTAAAACTGGTTGAAATTTTTATTTTTCATCGATATATAGGCTGGTGTAGTCATTGACGATAAATTGAATTACGAAAAAAAAAAAAAAAAAAGTATAAAACTTCACTGCATAGGACAGCAGTTGATTGTACTGGAGCACTTTCAGTGCATCAAAGTGTATTCTTGCTTATTATAACTTACAACAAAAGCAGTTTTTCTTTTAACGACTTTTCTCTCATTAGGCGAAAGAATGTTTTTTGTTTTTTTATTCCTGTGTATCCAGTGCGTCGTTCTCGAACAAAACAATTTAAGTTCTTATTGATCTCCAAGATCGGTGACTCTTTCGATTGAATTGTACGGGTATTGTCTATTTTCTCCTCGCCGTGTATATCCTTGAACCGGAAAACAAAAGAAGGGACTCGAGCTAACCGAAAGGGAGCGGAAGCATTAGGAGAAAATTCTTTGTGGACTGGGGGGGGGGGGGGGGTTTCTTCAATAAAGGCTAAAAATAAACGAAAATCTAGATCAGAACAGTCAAGGAAAACGTATGGATTTTGTGTATTTGCTCCGACCCAAGTTCCTAGGTGAGTTAGAGTTCCAAAGATATCTTACTGCTTCAACAACCACCTAACAATAATCTATACCTAACTTTCATCCTCTCGTTGGAGTTTACTTGCCCTGAGGTAAAGAACATTGCTTCTACATGGATACTACATAACAACCTAGAAGTTGAAGCATTCCCGCCTATAGTAATTTTACCCTCATCTGCTTGTCTCTGAAGTGTTTAATGAAATCCAGACTCTCGGGAGTCCTGCATCTGTAAGGATATTTATTATATGAATGCCATCAGCAGGAAACACGAAATTTACTAGGAAAACGGTAAGACCTCATAGTCCCTTACGCATGGGAAGAGATGCTCTCATCCGTGGTGAACTTTTCCACTCCAAAAACTTCGAACGTAAGTTTGTCTCGTCGAAGAATTTCAAAGCGCTAAGCCAAGAGAAGCCGTGTAACAATCGCAGTACATCCAAATCCCTGATTACTCGTAATTGGAACAATAGGAAACGGAGAATAAGATTTCAAGGACTTTAAAAAAACCAGACTATTTATGAAATGTATATTCAATATACTCTATAGACCTGCACAGTATTGATATTACGATTCTATAAAATACAATTTTTTTTTTCTTTTTCGAAATTTTGTTCTAGTGTCTGTATAACTATGTATTATGTATATACGTATATAATCAATCATATGTTTTCGAGAATGGTCTACTTCTTAAATTATTGGAGTACATTTTAACTACACAAGCATGTTCCTAGTTTAGTTGGTTATACGTACATAGTACATGGGTTTTGTAGTTAGATTAGGTAGGTAACTACATCTATATATATTCTATGTGTGTTGCTCATCCGGCTGTGCTCGTTTAGCAAGTTTAGTTGAAGTCTGTATGTATTGTATGAGATTATGCCGATCAATTGGGTTTCTAATCACATCTGAAAGCTGCAATCCAAGACTTCACTGCTCTTACCACTTTCGCTGATGTTGACTAGCGGTGCTGAGATCTATATATGTGTTAGAGCGGAATCTCTTCGATTCGTCCTATAAACAATGTTCACCTTGAAGTGAAGAAACAATACTCTTCTGGAGTGGGGGACAAAAGGCCTAGCAGCGACGATATAATGCACCAAAATTTATTTTAACTATAAATATTGTAAACTGCACACGTTTTCCAATAAAAGTATTACTTGTCTAAAGTGGACCATAATTTTCATACACTTCTGAAAGACTCTGCGGCGATGGACTTGACAGCCGGCAACGCTCTAACGTATGTATATGTGGACTTGAAGGACGGAGCAACTGTCAATCTTATAGACAAAAAATAAAAGGGTTAAAGGAGGATATGACGTCGACGTGTTAAGATTTTGAAATCTGTCATTTTGTCTAAAGTTGTTCTATATGGGTGGCAAGTAAATTGAATTAATGTCTAAAATTTTCAAATTGTTAATTCAACTTCAATTTTACTACTCAACTGAATTAGGAACTCGCTAATTACGAGCGTTGTCAAGATTTGATTGAAATAATAATAATAATAATGATTACGTGATAGTATGACATCTGATATATCTAATTAAGATTAAGGGCAATGGCTGCGCGTCCCCTATCTTTCGAAAATTCTTAATGCAACATTTTGGGACATGAAAATATTTTGGGAATAATGCTTTTTTTATTTTTAGGTTTATCACATTTCGCGAAATGTTGTTCGCGATTTCAGATGAAATAGTTACATCCTTATGACTGCTAATGATAGTTTCAGAAACGGAGAATCACTTGTGCAGGCTAAGGTATCACGTATCCATTAAAGTTTATATATTAAGCACATTAAAGATTTAAAATCATATTTTCGCTTCTTTAGTAAAAATGCCCTTTTCCAAGTCCCGGGCCCGTCTAGCCCAATTCTGAAATTATTCATGCATATAAAGCTTTTTCATAATTAAGCTAGACTAACATAACTGGACCTGAATAGACAAACACTTTACTATATAGTTTTCCGTTAAATTTTGCTATACTAACAACTCGGCATCTACATGATCTAATAAAAAAGTATAAAGATCATAAAGTTCATCGGAGCTCATCCTAGAGATACGCCAGAATCGGTTAGAACGTTAAACAGTAAAAATCAAATATCCATAATCCCCAGTACTCCTAGCGTACCTACTTGTTCCCTACAGTAAGAAAAATTTCAATGAAACTAGTGAAAAACATATGTATACACTAGCATGTAGTATGTCACATATGGCAAATGTAGAAAGTATATCAAGGGAAAAAATGTATTTTTGTTGTTATTCTTTTTTACTCTCTTCAACCGCAAGACGCATGCATCACAATCTTGACAGAAGCGTGGACGTTCTCGTCCGGAGATGGGGCTGGGAAGTTTTTTGGAGATTTATATGCAGTCAGGGTTCGCAGGCAAAAGCATAAATTTAAATTCACTGGCGTAACACCCCGCGTCCGAAATTCATGCCGCGTTGAAAAAAGTGTGTCAGTAAAATATACGCATAGTGGTAGGACTAGGTTAAAAATTCAATAAACTCTACGGCGCTCTACGGATTCGAGAGCGGAAGTTGCTTTGCGGTTCAGGAGATTCATCTGTCCCTACGGGCGAGCGCGCTACTTTTAGTACTAAACACTGAACCCTGAAGAAGTGGCGGTAAGATCGTAAACCAGAACCGTGGATTGCGCGTTCGAAGTATAAAATCAAAAAATCACAAAGACCCTTCGTCATGGACCCCGACTAAGGATCCAGTAATTTCGTGAAGGACTATTGCAAAATAAAAGAGAAGCAATATAATGTTAAAATAAGTGCACCGAGACATTTCTTTTAAATTCCGATGACCCGAAGGAGCAAAACGACCGGTGTATTACTCGCGTGAAAAGGGATG
Organism: Trachelus tabidus; assembly: GCA_030142655.1. Classification (NCBI taxonomy): domain Eukaryota; kingdom Metazoa; phylum Arthropoda; class Insecta; order Hymenoptera; family Cephidae; genus Trachelus; species Trachelus tabidus. The sequence goes on from JARQTI010000023.1 coordinate 483,946, forward strand.
CTGGAGATGTGTGAGTAGATGATGATCTTGTTGAAAAAGAAATGGACGAAATGTGTAGGAAAAATATCGAGAGGATGGAAAACAGGCTAGTGGTCCTATATAATGACTTAGGCAGGTACAAGTTGGAATTGGTAGAATTATTTTTCCGTTTACTTTTTGTCACAGACTCATCGATTTCATTGGCCTTTGTGACCCCGCGGAGTCACAAACCGGGTGTTTGATTCATGGCATCGATAAAAACCATTGCAATTTGCCGAGGTACCTCCGTTCGATCTATTGTCGCAGGGTACAAATGTCAGGCAACACCCGCGCCAAGACGGTCTCACCCGCGATACGCGAAATAAAATAAATAGTCCATTTTATTAGGGAATCAACTTGATTTAATATTATTGGTCCACGCCGGTACTCACCCGGTAAAGAAATATACTTTGCGGGGTTTTTACCCACTTTGTGTTCGTGTTTGCGTTATAACGAGGGCATACCTGATACGCATGAACAATAAATAGTGACTGCAAAGGATGATAATAGACGACTAGTCGTTGCCGTAGAGGTATTTTTAGATTACTTTTTTTTTCATCAGTATACACAGTATATACAGTGTATATACTATAAGGGTATTTCAGGCTAATTATGTATTCTGTATTGTGAGAATAAATACTTTTTTCCATGAACTTCGAAATACTCACGGTAATATCGTAGTCGACTCTAAATTAATAATATATGATTAAAAAACTAAAACAATGATACAGAATTTCGAGAAAGGATCAACATTCTGAACAGCGCAACCGAAATTACTTTTCGTATCGAAATACGCAGACACAGAAGGAACTACGGGTCCGCGTTGGAAACTTCTTGACGTAGATCCTCGTAAGTAACGGAAATAGTATCCCTTCTAAGCCAATAATATTTGTAGATTCTTCAGTATTTGGGAAACTAAGATGCAATCAACATGAAGGGTTGATGTTGGATTTAAATAGTGAGCCCGCTAGCCCGTCTCTTCTTCCATTCAAAGGCATTTCAGAAGTAGCGTAGAATGCATACGGTAACATTATCTCTCACAAATCGATACCGTAGTTTTACGGGAGTTTGTCCCCTTGTGACGCAGGCAAACTCACAACTACGAGATCAGTCTCTTATCAATGAACGTCTGGAAATCCAGAGTAGAAAATTTGTCCTTTTGTTGTATCTCTATACCGTAGATAGTATTTCAACTGAGCCTCGAGATTCTACACAAAGGCTCTTTTGCTTCACCTCAACCGTTAGGTTCTACTTCGAACCTATACGTTCTATTGTCTTTGACTTTGACGCATTCAGAACGTCCATTTTCTACTACAGTCTATTGGGTTGGTCTAAAAGTAGTTGCTTTTTTTTCCCTTCAAAAATGTATGTCCATCTATTAGTAAAAATGCAATGACTTTCTGGTTAACCCAATATTTTTATGTTTAATGTTTTACTGAAATGTTGAAAATAAATTAAACACTCATTTATGAAACAATTTTTAAAAAATTGTCTACTTACGCATACATACATAGTACGGGTTCGGTAGAACACCCGATTCAAAAATGAAGTCGTACTTCCATTCTTTTTTTGTTCTTCTCGGCAGTACGAGCACAGTATTTATAAGTTCTGTTTCGGCTCGGAATACATTACAAATGAGCCTAGACCCTAGTCAACAGAACGAGATCAGACTCACCAGGACTTATTTATCGAACGATCAGACCAAAATCAACGGAAGGAGAGCGAAATCGAATCCATTAGGATCGAAGTAGTGTTTATATTTTGACTCGAGTTGGGACATAGAGGTTCAAAATTGGTTGAAATCGAAATCGATAGGATGTTATAGGTTTAAAGCAGGATGTAGGTTGAAGAGAAGCAAACTCATCCGAGTCCTGAAATAAGTACTGCTGCGATTCAAATGGCTCTGATTTCATTCTCCTCACACTGATCTAGCTCTGGTCGTTCGATAAATAAGTCCTGATGAGTCTGATCTCGTTCTTTTGATCCTGATCATATTCCATGTTGAAACAGAACTTATGCCCTGTTCTCGTACTGTTCAGAAGAACGAGAAAGTATTGAATCACGACATATATTTAACACGGGAAGGAAGTTTTGTTTAGGACTTCGAGGTCCAATGTAGCTTCACAATTTTGATTCGGGTTTGGACTCAACGATAGGTATCTTTGATTCGGTATCGAAATGCTTCGCGCTATCTCCTTCGGACCCACAGGACAAGGGAAACGTAGATCCATGACAAATCCACTTTTGACTGTTTCGCAAGAGCACTGACTGTATATGGTGAATCTCGTGAAATCTCGATATCACGTTCCGATAGCGTCGCCTGCTAGGTATGTCTGATCGAATTTTGGTCCTTCGGGAGTGACGGGCTTTCATGGCATTCTATCCTTGGTGTTGCAAAGCTCGTCATCTAGGCAAGCACAACGCGGGATTTACAAAAAAGTCTCCAGGGGATTCGGGAACAGCTGTTCAAGTCCCTTCGCGAACGGAGCGCCTCTGTTGGCCATTTACAAAAGTGGGTTATCGCCGTGGTAAAATGGTATAGAACTTGTCATCCTTCCGTTCCAACCTTTGAAATTGTTACTAGATCACTGCATCGGTTATCGGTTATTCCTTTTAAATATTAATGATCAGTTTTAGATATTAATAATCAAAGTATACTGTGTTTAATCGCAGATTATGTGTTGAGACGGAATAATTTATAATTTATACATTTTATCCTAAAATTATAATCAACGACTGTCGAAGATGTCCTGATTAGATTCAAACTGTTCAAAAACTTTATTGTAACTGTTTCGTTATATTTGAGAAATACTCTTTACTTGCGTGTTGATTTTGTTTCAGGGCCTGCCACTCAACGGACATAATTCCGACGACACAATTCGTGACCCTGATAGGCTTTGGGTAATCGTACCACGATGGGTCTGATAGGAAATGCCCAAGACTGCAGTATGAGAATATAAACTGGAAACTGGCTGAGCTCAGAAGTACAAGTCATAAATACGAAAACTATGTGAATTCCCGACCAGGGCATTTCCTAGCATTGGATTCGCTTTGATAAATTTCTACACGGGCACTTGCGGAGCTGTGTCCCCTCCATGGAGCGCGCATAAAAGAAAGATTTAATGACGCGCTCGAAAAAAAATTATATTATTAATAGAGAATTTCACAGATAAAGAGCGATAAAAATGTAATGTAAGCAGAAACCGACACCAAGCGAACCACACAAATAGTTGAAACTAAAATTGTTAATATTGTAAACTCAGAATTACAATGTCACAATACAATAAATCAAGGTGGATGCTGGGTCCATGGAATTAATGTGGTAAATATTGTATCTGGGATACGTTTACTCAGAAATCTTCGACCCTCGGATATTGCTGTTTCGAGACTAAGCGCTTGAAAACGGAAACCTGCCACAGGGAATTCACAAAGAAAGGTCGAAAGTCATTTCCTCCGCTTGCGAAAAAGATAAATAAAAGAATAGAAAAAAGCAGACTACCAGAGAATAGAAAATAGAGATAGAGGGTCTTGGAAGTTTGGCAAAAGGGTTCACGCGATACGAGGGCGAGGCTGTTTTGAAAGTCAAATGTTGATAGTCATGTGGTAATCGGCGCACTTAAACGGGCATCGTGGGGCCAATGAAATTTTAGAGGAATTAGAAGTTACATCGTCGGTTGCAATTAAAATTTACATAAACAAATTTTCTTTTGCAGCGTCGGCTGCTGCTTCGCGACCGAATTCTGTTGATGAGTCTGGTTCTACTCGGTGGACTTTTCCAACGTTTTCTACTTCATCCATTTAGGCCAAATTGAAACGGAGAACATTCGAAAGTTCCAACGAAACGAAGAAGGCACTTCTCGCCGTAATTTTGCCAATTACTAACTCAAACGAGGTACACGAAGATAACCGAGCAACCAAGACGCCGTTCAACGTGGTATACTGCCCTTCTCTTGTTTCTATTCTACAGGACTTGTTGAATCGCACTCACGAAATTCCCCGTTGAAGTGGCTATCCTGAATCAAAACGTCCGCGAGTTGAACGAAAGAAATTCAAATTACGGATCTCCGGGTTCTCTCAGCTTTGTGGTCACTGAGAAAATTTATATATTCGAGGAAAGTACGTACTGTACCACAAATGGTTCACAAGTACTTCGTCGGAGGATGTAGCGTTTGATGGATCTGCTTCTATCATCTCTTTACCTACTAGTACCGACTCACTTTACATTTTATGCTTTCAAACCATATTTAGACTGAAAGAGAAATTACGCTTATATATTAGCTTTGTTGAGTTCAGTTCGCACGGTAATGCAGGGGTGGCAGAACGAAAAAGGATGCGAAATTACAAAGTGTGAAAAAAAGAAGAAAAAAAATATGAGAGTACCAGTGGAGCAAGTGAGATTGGTGCGTGGGAAACCGAGAGAAAAGTCTTTCAGTGAGTAGAATAGTAGATACATGAAGGGATAGAGAGCGAGAGAGAGACAAAATAAGAGAGAAAGGTCAAGATAAAAGGTACACTGTACAACAAGCAGCACTTAGGCGAGTCTACTCACGAAGAAATAGCTTGACAAGAGCGCCTGGTTCGTCTGATTAAGGGCAGAAATATTCTGCGCATTAAAGAATTATACTTTGAACACGAGAGAGCGCATCCAGTTTTATGCTTTGAGCATGCGATATCTATACGTACATATAGGTTTGAATCTTCATGTCAAAAACAAACTTTAAGAGCTTGCACTTAACGTTATTATTCTGCTTCTTGATCTCAATACTTACAAGGCACTTGATTAATAACTTTATCGTGTTTAGAATTAAATAAAGCCAAAAAGAACTCCCGCAAGAATCGAAAACTCTTACGTTTTCTTTGTCTTTCTTTTTTGCCTGACTACAATTGGTCAATACCTGTGAAAAGGAAGATTAAGAATTATTGTGCTGGATCTATAGAAATAGCACCTGAATTTTCATTTGTTTATTTTTCTCTACTTCTCTACCTTGGCTCGCGGCTTCAGCCTTCCATTCTGTTTTCTAAATATATATTTAAAAACTGCGCTTTTCAAACGTCGAGAAATCTTCTTTTGCCAGAAATCCTCTTACGAGTGGCAAGGAAAAAAACTTGAGAGATCACAACGAATAAGCATAAACAATGGCTGTTTCCGAAGAAGAGATGGAGTCGACGGTTGTGCGAAAGTTTAGCGGCAGAGTGGCGGAAGGAAAAACGAGGCCAAGCTTTACATGCAAATCCGTAGAAGGTAGGTGATGGTGAGCGCCTTCGTAGAAAATATCCGTAAACGTAGGTTTATCCAGAAATAGCCACGTACTAGCAGATATATTTATTCTTTGAGATAAAAGTGGTGGAGCGTCTATTCGAATTACTATACTACCGATCCATGGATTTACTACACATTTTCTTTGAGGCATGACGATGAGAGTCTTGACAGCTGAATACTTGATCCTGCGGTTGGTTGGTACAGGTTCATATTTCTTGGACTTTTTCTTTTTGAAAAATAAATAAAAACGACTCGCCTGTCTTTTTTTGCGATATTTGTTAAAGTTCTGTTTATCTTCTGTCTGTCTAGTCTGTATAATTTACGGTAGGATTGCAACTAATTATCCCTGTGTGTTTGAACGTAATAGTCATCGCGGCTCTTTAGACGCTCGCGCCGGTAGTAGTCGTGGCTGAGGCGGCAGGGTACAAAAGAAAATTTAATAAAACCGACACAGCAGGGGTTGTTCTCGCTTTGAGTTGAGCGATGATTGATATTACGTGTTATAAATCTTGTACCTAGGTATTATAAACGAACCCCCGTCATTTCCCTTCTCTTCGGCTACGCATTATCTTCCACTCTAAGCCCCGTGCACAGAGGAACAACCGTGGAAGTTTCTGCGGTCAGTATCTCGACGCTTGTTTTTTCACAGAGAGATTTTTAAATATTTTTTTTCTTTATTATGATTTTCCCCTATCGCTTGAAATTTATATTCCATGAAACAATTAAATGTGACTTATACGAGAAGTATAATGCATGATATGGAAATTACAATTTTACTAATGACTCGATGTACTTTCAAAATGACTTCCTGGTAGAGCAAATTTCATTGTACTCATAATATAAAAATATAATATGATCTGAATGCTAAAAGAAAAAGATGCTTCTTATAATACGTATCTTTTATGAAGGCTGTGTCAAGAAATTCCAGGAAATGGTACTTTAACGATATATGACTTTCCATAACGGATTTGAAAGTCACATTCATATCGCGGGACTAAAATGAAATGGGCGTGTGGACCAGAAAGTTTGATTTCTTAGCAAAAGAGTGACAAAAAAATTGCGTAAAAGGCTGTATATAACCGAAACGGCGTACTTTTTAAATCCATACAATTTTTAGTATTGATAATATATAATTTTTAATTTTATCGACATACACATTCATCCTTATGGTTTCGCACGTTACCTTTCTTTTTTTTAATTATATATATTTTTATACTATTAACGTATACACGTACGCTATGTTTTCAGAGGAATCACAAGAAGGCGTAAAGTGGCTCATACGCCCTTTTGATTTTAGTCACGCAATATATCTACTACTACTCCGTAAATAAATCTGATAACCGTTGTATTCTCGTAACAGCCCACCTTGGAAATATAGTATTTCTCATGTCGCCCTATAGCGAAGAGAAATTCATTGTTTGTTTATGCGGAATTTAGTGGGTACAGATATATTCCTGTATCAGGAAGGAAGAGTTGACGTTCCCCTATGAAAATGGGGTTTAGTGTGGGATCTTACATGAGATCTCCTAGTGGCGCTATGGGCTTCCAGCATACTCGGCCAAATAAGTGGAAAGATTTTTATGGTTGTGGCTCGTGGAGCAAGCAGTACAAAGTATGCAGATGGTGTACGGTGGAAGTGGCGCTTACTTCTGAAATTTATTGTCCGCAGGTCCTAAGGGATGCCAGCGGAGGCATTGTATTATCAGGACAATTGTGGTAAAAATTCTGGAAAAATGGTCGCTCGATGAGACTGGGGGATCTTCTGTAAACTAATTTACCAGAGATAAAGGTTAATTTCATCTCAGTCTTTATTCGCAGTTTATCGGCTTAACCCTTTGATAATCAATGGTTAATGACGCTGTTTACAACGTCGAGAGGAGGGCCATAATTTAAATGAACCTCTCGGTGAAAATTTGCTCTCGTATTCAATGAAGTTAAGATAGCTTAACCCTACTCAAAAAGTTTCAAGCTGATGCTTCGTGTTTTTGCTCGGGCTTAACACGCTGAAACAAATCATTAATAATGCCAACTTGATATCCGGTTTCAATGCCTTTATACTTTGTATTTTGGTGCGACCTCGTAACCATGGTGATTAGCGAATTTTACCTACCATGACTAACTTCAGCCCAATTTCGAACGATTATACGTCGCATGACGCATTGTGTTCTGATGACCATTTCACACCAATTAATTTTAATTTGTGCCGTTCACTCTGCGAATCTCATGCGCAACCCAGTTTCCCTTTGCAAATCTCCCTCTGATGCAATTTAATACGTCTAACTTCATATTACCGGCTTTTCTATCATTGTACGATACAAGGTTATATGTATAAATAAACATTCTTTGTATGCTCCTTTATCGAACAAAATATGGCAATGGTTTTGTGCAGTCAGTATTTTTTTTGGAAATTTCATAGAAGTAGCTTTTCATCTTTTTGATTTTTATCTTCTGTCTATTAGTGAAATTGGCACCAATCTTCATTCTTGATACTTATTGATCACTGGCTCAGCATTTTATTTCCATTTATTCAATGCTCTCATAGTTGACAGTCGACCCACACAATCAAGCCTCGAGCCCCTATGCAAACTTTATGATCGATTGCTTCGCATTTTGCTTAAACAGGTTCACGACCCCATTACCTGAAGATGAAGACAACAACAATTAATATGAATATTAAAAGTGAAACTAACGTGAATCCCTTGAGTAAGAACTAAATAATCTATGTGAATTGACTAATTTTAGATCGATTGCCGACTGAAATAGAAATACATCTAAATTGAATTGAATCACTCGAACAAAGTGATTTCGCATTTGAATGTAGCACTAGACGTATAACTTTATTCGATTTTTGTTTTAAACCAAACAAGTATGAGAATACCGTTTCGTTCATGAGCCGTAAAGATAAAATTTTGCAATTTATTTTAAATATATATTCTATTAGAATATAAATAAAATATATATCATATTTTTCAACTTAAAAAATTTGAAAAAAAATATTTCGACAGTCCAAAGCTTTATAGGTATAAGTAGTCGAAAGAATGCATGAGCATGAGAAACCTAATCAGCTTGTATACATGAAATATATAGTGTACAAAAGGATCGTTTTGATATTTTTATTTCTTGTTCCGTTACTGCTATGTCAATCGTAATCACTTCCGGGATGCATCACGGAATGCATGCATGGGAAGTTACAGAGTCGAATGGGAACAGGGTATGCAATCGTCAATCGATAAAACCTGTTTCGAGCTTCGGCTTATTGCACACAAATATTAAAGTTGAAAGTGTAATTTTTAATGTCTTGAGGGATTCCCAACTTCGGTCACTCTCTACTCCCGCGGGTTTTGGTTGCAGCCGATTCGATTACGGGTGATCGTGATTTTTTTGCTCGTTTTCTTATTTCGCTATTCTATGTTTGCGACAGAATCTTCTAAAATTGCTTAGTCTAGACCTTTACACATATCTTTTATTCTAGCTCGCTATATGCCGTTATCCTTATCTGTGTATCGTTACATCTGTATCTTGCAGTATTCTTCGACTGCGACTCAAGTTGGTCACAGTTTGGAATCCCTTTTCAAAGTCCTTTAGTCGTTCGCGACACAGCAGTTCGCAGTTCGCAAAACGAACCTCGCTGTCCGTGCAAGCTGGGCTTAAATTGTGCGCTTCTGATCTGCAGACGGTTTACGCAGATTTTCTGTAGTTTATAATAATTGTTGTCCAACTGTATCCTTATTCCTCTCTGAGGTTGCTCTTGGGTCTCATGGCTCAAGGATTTTCTCCAACAACGGGCCGCAGTTGAACCACGGATAGGCAATAGCTCCTTTATGGAGAGGTACCGTCTGACGGAATTGGGCAAACAGGGGTCCAATTCACAACATCTTTTTTACTCATCTCTTCTCCCTTTGTCCACAAAGTTTATTCTGTTTGAATCATTTTTCCTTTTTTTACATCTTTTTTTTTCGAACATATCTTCAACACAATTTGCTCTGTGTCAGTTTAAAATTCGCGGGCTGCACGGAGAGGATTCTAAATTAAAATCAAACAAGAAATTTATAAGAAAAATTACAGTGAAAAACTATAACCGTGGAAAAAGTGGGTCTCACTGTAATAACTGTGGATATAAAAATAATTTTTCATTCACTGCAAGACAAGTTTGAAGTATGCTACGTAAATTTTGTAGTGTGCACGGTAAAAATTAAAACTTATTATTTTTACACAGTACATTGTAAAAGTTGTCTGCTTCAAGCTATAATTTTGTAACTTTTTCGTAGAAGTCATATGATTATCAGAGATATTTTCTAGTATCATATTATAGCTATGAAACACTGCTTTTTCTACTTCGTTTATCCTTTCTGGTACTTCGCATATGAAGTAGTTACATATATCGCACATCGCTAGTCCATCCTTATGGCAAAACAAAACAAACAAACTTTCTACAAAATTATCAATAACACTCAATAATAAATGGATATTTTCTTTAATTTAGAGTTTAGATATATTAATAAACGGAAAAGTTTAACTAATTGTTTTATAAAATTAGTGACAGTGTCTAATATTTCCCAAAATTTTATATTGTTCCGTTGCTGCCGCGATTTTTACAATAATTTCAAAATGAAATTTCTCTTCTTGTGTTCTGTTGGTCGAATGACTATAACCTTTAGACGGAGACGATAAGCGGAAAACTCCGCTTTTTTGTGCTACGAATAAATAAAGTAGATTGTAAAGCAAAAGAGGCAACAGTAAAACCGATGAAGTGTGCATACGAAAGTGTTCAAAAAGTAAATTCATGGAAATAGAATGTTGGTGTAGATTTACGTATAGATAGAAACTCGTAGTATCTCTAATATGGAATACGGAAGATCTCAATAGATAGTAGAACAACTGAGATGCACTCAAGCAAGAAGCAAGATACGCCTTGGAATTCGAATAGTACGATAGATCTAGATGCAGTAGAATATAGGATGTTAGTGGGTTGAGCATGAAACCAGCCACCCTTTGGTAAATGGTTAACGACGTCATTAATGATTTTCCTTGTATGAGTACTGATTGTTAATGAACTGAGGTAGAATTAAGTCCCGTCTAAATCAATACACTAGAAGAGACATGCACCGTCAAAAGTACCTCTGTGAATTCATTAGGCAAATATATAGATTGCAAAATCGTGTTACGTATGCAAAGCGTAGATTGCAAGATTGAGGTTACATTTGAACTATCAGACAGGCAACGGTGGGTTTAATACGGAAGTCAGGTCAGAAAAGCAGATGCCGCAAAGCTAGCTAAGGTTGCCATTACGGTATCCAAGTTTTCTACTAAATTTACAAACTTTAACAATACAATTTACTTTTCGCGCCCCGGCACCGACTTGTACCGCCATCTCCCACAATCGTCAAACATTTAACTCCTGGTGGCGGAGTTGTAACCCTTCGCAAAATATAGCAGCTAAGTACTACGCGGCAGGCGTCGTGACTCGGACTGTGCTCCTGATTATTTCAAGTTTCAAACTGGTCAGATGGGAATTTTTTTTTCGTCATTTGCTACCTGTTTCTGTCTACCCCCATTATCACATTCATATTTGCTTCAACTAGGACACATCGAAATCTCCTTCAGCCACATTCATACTATGGTATAGTATATTGTAGATATTGTGGAGTCTACCATTTCAATGCGATAAATTATTAGCAAATTATGATGCATATTTTTCAATTAAAATAATCCTTTAGAAAAACGAGGACCACCTCGTTTTCCCTGTGATATTCATAATCACAAAACGATTGCGCATCGATGAAGCCCTAATTAAATTGATTGAAAAAAAATTTCGGCTAACTTCACCGTCAACTTTTGATTATTTAATTTAAAGAGAACGATGGACCATCAAATATTTTAATTAGGCTATCAATGGACACCAAACGATCACCAATCGATTAGGTATAATAAAAAGTTAAAAAATTAAAGTTGTTGTGTTGTGGTGGAATAACCCCCGGCTGGCATGCTATCCTTAACTAAGCCACGAAGTTGGCCAAGTCGAGTTAGGAGCTACTAGTGGGAGGCGAAGAGAGGTAGCACGGTCGATATTATCTCCTTAGTAGCTTAACCCTAGCAAGGCTCATACTGACGTCGCCATTTTCTCGCGAACATCCTCCTTTTCCATCCTGTTCGTCCTAGAGCCTTGCAGATAACCGACTTGGCTGAGATCCAGAGTTCACGAAGCGGCATTCCAATGGGGTTTTGTGCCCCCCGCGATATATTTCCTAACCCTAAACTTTCTTATTACTCGTAGAACTAGCAATTATTCTCAATTTCTCCTGCTTGGCACCTTTTCGCGTTCTACGTCTGGCACGAACTTCCGGGGCGCTTACAATGACGAAGGACTCATCGAAGTTCCTTGCCTGGTCAGGATCAAAATGTGCTACATGTGGAGTTTGGGCTCGTTAAACGAACGTGGTACGTAAAAACTCTCAAGGCAATAACCAACTGAATTATCCGGAAATGAGCGCTGAAGCTTTATTGCCAAACGTTGCACGGAACCAGTTCGGCTTTGCCATTGGTCAAGGAAAGTGGAGCACGCGTCGTCCTGGAGTCAAATAAAATTAAGTCAACACGGCGACCATCGAAGTGACGAGGCTCTACTTTTTATGACTAGAAGTCGAAAGTGCTTTATTCAATCTCAGAACGTTGTCATAAGAAATTTTAAACCTCAAATTGTCACCAATGACACGATGATGTCTATTCCAACTGTAGTCATCACCAAGGTTGAAGCGTAATTACTGCTGTTACATATGACAGGTTATTTTAGATATTTTAAAGCCTGTGACAATTTTGCTGAAGATAATATGAAAAGTTACTTAACACGATTTGCACCTTCTGGCTTTAATTAAATTTTCAACGTGGCGACATATAAAATGCCATTCTCCCCGTAGAAAATCGATGCGCTCTCGTGTGCTTATCCAACGAAACGATTACGACCTAACATAGAAAATAGGGAGCCCGTGAGTATGAGGTTGGGTAAGGAAAAGTGAAAAAATAGACGTACGTAGGTATATATGGCGGATGGTAATGAAAATTATAACGAAACGGTCGAATTGCCTAGTGTAGGGTGCAGAGAATAACGCACGAAAATGCCGCAGTGTCTGTTAGATACGTCGCGATTGTTTTGGCCTGGCTCCCATTTTTCCCATTTTATGGGCAGCAGACAGAATTTGTGGCATCCCATGCCGAATGGACGGTTGCACCGAACCGTACACTTTACAGTCTTTACAGTCTCTACGGTTTCTACAGTCTCTACAGTCACCCTACCGCAGCTACGTTGCCATTAGTTACAGCCACTGGTTTTTTCCAATTGTTCTCTTCTTATTTTTCAAAGTCCAGCTGCACTATGCTTTTTCCCTTAATTTTACACTAAGCATCCTCTTTAACGCAATACACAAACTTGATAAAAGTTTTTCATGCGCTGTGGCTCTGTATCCTCGTACGCGACTGCTATTCTTTATTGATTCGTGTTGATTAAACGTACTTTGTATACAGAATGATCGATTATTTTTAAAAGAATAGAATACATTATGGTGCTGTATTATACACATTTCATTAAGGAATGATTCAGCTGGATATGAAAGACATGCGACTAGTGAAGCTTGATACTAGAAGTAAATCTATACATTATTTACAGTACTTCAGAAGAATATTAACGCAAAATTACTGACAGACGTCCCTCTAGATGTTAATCTTTTTTTTTTTAGTATTTTTTAATGTCTAAGTTCTTCTTTGTTACTCCGTAAGGAATTTCGCAGAGCGAAGACTAACAACTGCTAGGATCTTCTATGGACTTCTCGACTGATTACTTGGACCCTTCTGTTCATCAGTTTTCCCAGAACTAGAGGCTGTAAATAAATATAATAAATAATTAAATAAAATAAAAATATAATAAATAAACTGCAAATAAATATTTAAGTCGCTCAAAACTTGGTGATTGTAATTGACTACCGTTACTCTGCGATTCTCCATTTTTTTATGAACCTATTAAAGAAATGAGTATCGTTAGGTATTTCGCCACCACAAAAGTATCTCGAGGTCAAGACTCTTGTGATGCTAGATCCACAGCAAATTGCTATCAATTTCTAGGAGCCTTTCAAAGCGGAAATGAGCTTCCTTTTTCACAAAAGCTTCGTAACGGCTCAAGAGCATCAGCCAGCTGGCAGGTTGTCTCAATTCCCAAAGCTCTCAACGTGGAAATAACGTTATTCTGCTCGTATATGGCGTTACAAAGGGTAAGAAAAGCTCACGAAACAGACTGGTCTTTGCTCGAACTCGGGAATACACTGTCGGTAACTCACCCTTGACAGTGGCTGACTACAAGTTCGTTAGCTTGACTCGCGACAAGCAGGTTCTTCGCCAGAGACGCTCTGGGCTATTCGATTTTCTCAGGATGGCGAATCTTCAAGAAATCGAGTTCGATCGCTTTCGCTACTCATGACAAGATGTATTAGGCGTTCGGTGAGCGAGCCAAATGGGTTGAAACAAGGCGCCGTGAAAAAGAAGCTGGGAACACCAATGGCAAAGAAGAAGTGAAAGAATTGCCTAGAGGGAAAGACAGAAATAAGTGGGAAGTGGAAAAAAGAAAGACAGAGAACAAAAAGGACATCTTTTAGTAATTACCTACGTCTAGAGGGCGCATTACTCTTTGTCGCCTGGCCTCGGCTTTCGCTGCTTTCTAGCTCGATCCTAGCGTCGCAAGGGAAAAGGATGAGGACGAGAGCAAAGATGAGTTCACTGTAACAGGCTGAAATTTTGTGGCGGTCCATTTCCTCTGGCTAGCTATTTTTTTTAAACATGTTCCTCTATCGGTTACGTAAGTGTCTCCACCACTAGAGATGATACTTCTAGGATCGATTTTCCTAATCTCCCATTCTTTTTCTTCCTCAATCGCACTGTTGCAATGACGTATTATTTCTATGGACCAAACAGCTTTTGGTGAACTTCCAAGAAACTCTCGAATACATCCACTTTTCTTTTGATGAGAGCACCACTCAAAGTACAGAAAAGCCTCTGGACGAAATGGAGTGCCAAAGCAACAAGTTGTTAAGAAATAAACCTGCAGATGTTCTTAGGGAAAACTCACGGGATATACATAATCGAATTAGACAGGAAGTACATGTAGCAAAGTTTCCATGTAGCCTCGGCTCAAGAAGTTCTGCAAATTATAATCACTTTTAGTTTAGTGCTAAAGGAATGTACGAACGAACCGGATGAGATGTTCTTGGATAGAGGAAAGATCCTAGCTATCTTGAGACGAACTTTGATAATAATCCTACTCGTATAATCTTATCCGTGGTATCGCTATATCAGGACCATTTTCGTATTACAAATGAGGATTAAAATATCATATCCCGATGCGATTGAATGATTATTTAATGCTCTGACGTTTTTAAATGGAGGATAGGCTTTCCAGTTTGATAAAACACTTTTGTTAATAGTGTTATGTCATTGTGATTCAAGAGGTAGATTCATTGGGGAAAAAAATCTGATTCATTTGTGTGAATCATGTATATATGTCCGTGTTATAAAACACTGTCATAATAAGAATTCTCGTGCATCGATCAATCACTGGTGAATGATTGTTAATACAAAAAGATTTTCCATAAAGTAGTATGTTGTTTGTAGATCGTCAAAGTTGAACGAATGTACTGATTTTCGGGAAATTGAAGAAATATAAAATGTAATTTTACAATTATATATTTTATATATTTCCAATGAAATTCAATAAAAGATTATGATTAACGAACAAATTTTTTTTTAAATTGTCATTACCACTACTTTTATAGTAAATTGGATTTAGATGTCTTTACTATAGTTGTATAGTAAGTCGGTTATTATAATTCATAGTTACCAAAAATATCAATAAATTTTGTTATACTATTCATAGCTAAAAACTTCTTTTTCGAATGTATCGTTTCGGAGAACGAAAAACAAAAGAAAGATAGCGAGGCAGTATTAGAATTTCTCATACCCATTGATTTGGCGATTGTTTTTGGTAATATTTTTGTTACACAGGATAAAATGTTGTATGAAGCTTATTGTGCTAGCTGTTGTAGTCTCTGTGATATGGAATTTTTAATATTGCAAATTACACTGCGGGGATGATACGCAGTCTCGCAACAACTGATCTCCAAACAAATGACTAGCAGTGGTATGATCCATCGCAACCCTTATATGATCCATTACAGCATTATAAATTGCGTCAGACTCGCTCAGTTCGCTCGTTCGTCGATGATACTTTTTGCTTAAAACACCATTAGGATCAGTCACGGATCATCTAGAATGTAGAAAACTGGTTGAAAATTACTCAATTTTTGCAAAAGTTTCTAAACAAGCTACCGTACATGCACGATTGTTTTTATAGTGATCTATGCATACTACCAAAAAAAGCTGTCAGTTTAATTACCTAGCATTTTCAAAATCGCAGTATTATTGAAGAATTTATATTATTCATTTTTCACATAAAATCTATATCTTTCAAAGACTAGAGTAGTTAGCAGAATGAACGTCACCTATATTTTTTATATAAAAAATGCAGCCATAAATAATCGTCAAATCCAGGGGTCGGAGAAATCTTAATCTTCCCCACAGACAGAGAGACGCGGGGAGTCCAACTGCGACAAGGTAGAGTGGCAGGCACGTGGAATGAAAGTGGAGTGCTCTTTCCGTAATTGAGGGATTACATCTAAATAATTAAACACTCAAAAGACAATACGGCCCATTCGTCGTCTCCCATCGCACTCATTCACGCAACTCGTTGCGCACCCTCAGCTGTGCTCTGCTTTTCACCTTACCTGCATTACGACGAAACTTCAATCTTCGCTATTCAGTGTTCCACCCTCTATATATTTCTGCCACCTCCACACCACCTTTCAACTAACTCCATCGACCATCGTCCATTTATACTGCTCGTGCCTCGTGCGTGTGTGTGACTACGTGCGCAGACTTCACTGCGACTTTCTCATTTTTTATTTCCAATTATGCTCTTTTCAGCGTTATTATGGTGAGTTCCATTGATTAGCGACGTATGTTCCCCTCTCGCTCTCCCGCTCTCTATCTCTTTCCTTCTCGGGTAACAAAGTCGTTATGGAAAAACATGCGCGACAGCAGTTTTTGCTAATTACGACGACAATCGCATGAGCGCCCGACCGGGTTTGCTTCCATCAGAAATACACACTTTCACAATTATCACTAGATTCACGGATAATTCGAGTGAGAGGCTCACGTGCATAGAGTGACTTTAGTTCCTCGTGAACCAGTATCATCTTGATCTTGCACATTTGTTATCCTTGGCCTCCTTCTCCTATTTCCTCGCCTCCGGCTTCACCACCCTATTCTTTTATGAATCGTTCGCCCTGGCGCGAGCTTATCTATCTTGCCATAAAACTACAGTGTCTCTTATCGCAGACTTCAATTAGATGGTCTATTTAATTGGCAAAGTTTACGTTTTACTCAGGGTCTCAGGTAAACCGAGAACTCGCTGCTCGGTAATTCTAATCCAATATGGGAGACTCTCTCGTTCCGACACTTTTATTACGAACCAATTTGGTTACACGATGTTTCCGGTGACTTCGGATTTGTCCAGCCTTGTTTACGAAGTCACCAATGTTGTCGGGGTTTAGGAACTTTTATGAGTGGCAGAATAGGAAGTATCTTGACGTCCTTCCTATAACACAAAGTACCTCGTTCAATCATATTCGTATGACTTATCTTCCATTTGCGTGAGATCGATCACTTTCTGGTTATTTGATATTCGACAAGGAGATGACTGCTTTGTCAGTTTTGAACACAAAAGGTTCCTTTTGAAAAAATTTTATTAACATAAGAACCCAGAATCGGTGATGGAAACCATGTATAGCATAAGGATGCCTATTTTGATTTATTCAATTATTTTCTGTAACGTTACTGCAGAAGGTACAATGTGTGCAACTTTCTGTTACAAAGAGAACTGTAAAACCAATTAATTGCTTTGAAACCAATACTAAAATATAGTAAAACCTATTTAAAGTTCCGTTATTTTTAGCAAGTTCGCTTCATTTTTTTTTAGATATATGGCATATCAAAACGTTTTTTAGTTAGTGGCTGCGAGCTATATAAATTTGTAATAGTCCATAACATTTAAATGATTTTAACCACTGTACGAATTGCTTCGAATTTGTTTGACTATCACGTAATAAAGCCAGATGGTCTGCGCTTCAAATATTTCACGTGAAACAAGCATTGCGATATCCCTGCAGATTCACGTAAACAGTTTTAGAGTATTCAATATGATTTTAATTTATTTGCTACGATATTGAGTCATCAAATGAAAATAACAGGGGGTTTTGGAAACCTACAAATTTTATGATTTCAACTAGATTCAATTAGATATTTAAAATGTATCGATGTAAACAGTGCAACCGATAAAAAAAATATATGGGGAAAAATTTATTGAATACCACAGTCAAAGTGAAATCAATGTGTTCAGTCTATTTTTTCTATGTGGCCATTCTTCAAGATCCTGTCTTGGTTGATGCTTCTTTGAGTTGTCCCGCACCAAAAATCAAGAGGGAAGTTGGTTCAGACTCTCTTTATGAGGCCATAACAAAAATTTACAATTTCGCGAAATTGGCAACATGTCACATGGGATATTAGATTATAAGCTTTACACATAAATAACACCCATGTAACAAATGGCAGACTTCGATATTTGTACAAACCCATATCTCATTAGTAGACAGTTAATCGATAATTAGAAAAATGAAAAAAATATTAATTATTCACAACTTGAAGTTTTTCGCACATAAATCAAACATATAATTGCAGCGCTCTATAAAGGTAGATTATAAATTATACGTATAAATTTAACCTCGGAAAAAAAAGAACAGAAATAAATAGATCAAAAGTGAAAACTTGAATTCTTCAGCTTCACAGTGCGATTCGACTTACGTTGCGACTTAATTAGGGTCGTAAATCCTAATATCGAACGCGTACTGTCCGACAATGCAGAAAGCGTGAACTCCCGCACCTTAAACTAAAGTGGTGAAGGTGGTTAGTTAAAATAATTGGAGATAAGCTAAAGACCGGTTAATTTATTCAAAATTATTTACAAGAGTGAGCTGGTCTCAAGAGAGACATTGAGAAAAAGTGGCAAGAGTATTGTCGGTCTAGTCCGATGCTCACTTCCTTGAAGTGAAGTTTTTGACTATCCTTCGTGACTGGAGGCGAAAATTTGCTCTCAAAAGAGGGGCGCAGTGCCGCTCTTCCTCCAGATAGAACAGCTAATCGCATTGGCGCAAATGTCAAAAATCAGAGAGTAGGTATTTTTCGCTTGTCACCAATCACGAGAAAGATCATTAGGATACATCATTAGGAATACTGGACATCCCTGTCGAAGGCCAAGCCTGTCTTGGGAATTCCGCGTGACGCTCTCGTTATGGCAATACCAGTTTTCTGCGCTTGACTCAAGCGTCGACCGGACGTCTGGTGCTTGATGGCATGGTAACAGCTTTCGTGAAAAGACGCTCCGATTGCTGAAAAGGATAGTAAAAACATGTGTGGAAGGTACAGAGGTTTAAAACAGAGAAAGCAGCGTCTGCTGGCTGAATGTCCAATAGTCTTTCACGTGGCCCACTGAGTGTGCGACATGGCGAACAATTCGTACATAGACTTGTAGACCCTTTTTTACAGCTCAGAGAGGTATGATCTGACCTATTGAACCGTCTTGGTGCAACGCATATATTATAATTAGTTAAAATATTAATACGAAGCGGACTATGATTTAGATAACGATAGATTACACTATATATAAAATTGACTCGCTCCGTATGCGATGGTACATGACTTATAGATTAATATAATTCGAAAATAAAAACTGTACGATACTAAAATTAATGAATTCTCGGTAGATGATGGAAATATTAAATAGAAAAAAATCCTCTTAGCGAAACTCCGTTGATAAATCGTTAGCTTGCAAAACATGATATAAAAGCCAGCTTTCATCAAGCCGACATGATTTAAATTGACTAAAAGAACAACATATCGGCATATTCATACTAGACAGGCAGGTTAAACCTATCTGAAAGTAAACGTAGAAATACTGAAAGTATTGCAATACAAATTTTTCAACAAAAATTAAGCTTAAGTTACTGTGTCCACAACCAGTAAAGGCTCTTGTTGTGTAGTTTTAGGGGGCTTAACACTCGACCTTGATAACCAGAAACATAAAGTGTGGGAAAGTGAGAGATTATCATTATGCGTGGGACTGAAGGGATACAAAAAAGGGGAGAAAGTGCCGGTGAAAGAGATTTCGAAAAATTCAAAATATCCGCTATCCCCAAGTCGAAAAAAAGTCCTGGTTTATTCTTTTTTTTTATTCTGTTTTCGTTCATTTTGAAATTATGAGAACAGGATTTATAAGTTCTTACAGAATACGCAACAAACAGACCTAGATCCGAGCTATAAAGACTAGATCAGACTTCTGAGGTCTAATGTAATCCCTATTTATTGGACGACAACAACACGTCCACGATTCAGTTGAAATATAAGTACTGCCTCGGTCATTATGGGTCTGATTTCGTTTCTCTTAATCTGATCTACATAGTTTTGGACATTCAGTGAATAGGTCTCGATGAGATTGGTCTCGGTTTGTTGGCTTGTATCTAGACCTACTTGTGTATCTCGGGCTGAAACTGAACTTATGAAGCCTATTGTACTTTCGAAAAGAATGAAAATGTATAATAGGAACATGACTCTTTTTATGACTCGGAAGGAGCAGCGTGAAGAGAACACAACCAGAGCTATCAGGACCAAACTAGTACTTATTTTTTATACAGGTCGTACACGTATAATAGTTAGAAAACCGCAAAATGAATGGCAATGGCAATGGTAAATCCACAAACGTTCTGTAACCACCGACCACCAAGTTTATTGCACGCAGCTCGCCATGATGGTTCGTTTGTAGTGAACGTTGTATACTACCTTTATGCTAGCAGGGTCGCGCATATATCGAACCCTGAGGGGGTAAAAATCTGCGTGGGTGAGTATGTCACCGGGGGGTGCAGGGTGGCACATACGTGGGTGAGCCAGCGAACGACTGGGTGATTTTATTGATTTGTTAATTTGAAGCAGTTTCTCTCTCTCTCTCTCTCTCTCTCTCTCTCTCTCTCTCTCTCTCTCTCTCTCTCTCTCTCTCTTTCTGCCGTCAACTGACGTGCAATAATTTACCGGTCGTGAGCTTCCCTGCAGTCGAATCTATGATACAACTAATTATTCTCGGCACTGCCGCGTCTGATTCTCATTCGAGCGTTATTTCTCTTATTTCCGAAGCTTCATTGCAGAAATATGTCACTATTTATAGACGCGACTTGCTTGATTGTAATCATACATCCTAACAATTATTATCCATGATATTTATACAATTTATATAATTTAAAGTTTTCGCTTCATATAGTATCTGATTTTAACTGAATACTTCTTGTTGCTGATATACAATTTTTATAACGACGTATTTTTTTAGGTATGCGATTTTCAGTGCATAGTCAGAACTCCTGATGACTTCAGTATGAAAAAATAAAAATTAGTGAAATATCGATTATACGGGATGCCACGAAATAGATATTGTAAAAGGGAACCGCATGAATCTGTATAAGAAAATAAGTTTAATACAAATTTACATTACTCTCCAAAGGTGACACTCGGACGTGGAGATTTTATTATACATTTTCGACATATTTTCCTTAAGGATTCATAGGATTTTCGGTTGTATCATTTATTTGGCCACACCCTGTATATCGACTATACCGCGTGCATCATGAGTACTTCTGTATTTGGGAATGGCTGAATTATCAATACTTCACCTCAGCATTACTAATGGCATGTCCATGGTGCTGAAAATTCTCTATTAATTATTTCTTGCTATTTGGACAGTCGCTGTTATATATTGTAACCAATACATCGAATATTATTCAGAATGCCATAGTAAAATCTTGCAAACCTGAATAATCTTTAGCGCACGTATCAATTAATAATAATACATAGGCATCGCGACGTATAACTCTTTTGTACCCTTCAGGCCATCTAGTCGACCATTTGATATACATATAAACGATGACAAATCCAATCTCGAGCATTCTGGCACTTAACTAGGATATCCTAAAAAACAAAAGAAAACGAGCAAACCATCTTGCTAATTATAGTCAATCAAGCAAATCGCCTCATTTGCCAGGTAGAATCAATTGCAGCACTTAGTTGGGACGTCACTCTGACGATTTCGACCATTGTGCCGCTGCCGCTGTATGTATGTACATTCCATCATAACTCCTTATAACACTTTGCACAACTAACTACTCTGTGAATAAGAACTTTCTTACTTCTCCGAGATAGCAGCGTTATTTGGGATAAGGTCACGTCAACTTGCGTGCAAGAGTTCCTTAACGGAATATTGTTCATCAGCACGACGATATAATTATTACGAATCAATTTATAAAAAAAACGAGAAAAAATTTCGAAATATTAAAAATATCTATTATTAATCAAAATCTAAGCATTTTTTTAATCCTAGATTATCATGAAATATCTTAATTATACAATTCCTAGATGCCGCTAACGTTTAGCATTTCATATTAATCTTTCATTATACACTTTATTATAACACTTCTGTTAATAAGGTCCATTTACTAACATCCATTTAATACAATCGTATTTCGTAATAGAACAATATTGCTATTCAATAAGGTAAGAAAACTCACTGTTATTCATTCATTATTCTGCCCAATTAATTTCATGTATTTAATTACCGAGATTTTCCGCTCGAATCCGTTTTATTCGTATGATCCAGAGAATCGCATCGAACCAAAGAGGTTACAATATATGTATATATATTACTTCGCAAAATGAAAAAAACGAAATCTTTATTCATTAAGAGACTTGGTAGAGTCTCACGCCAAATACGTATAGCATGGGAGTGACGATACGGCCAGAGTATCATTTTCCGTTCTCAATTTGAAAAATTAGTTTTAACCACGCTGCAAGTTCAGTTGATGCTGTAAGATCAAAAGGTAGTAGGTCCTCAATGAAGAGAATCCGATGTATCGTACAGGGTAATTCCCAGTAATGCCAGACAATCTATTTTCCACATCAAATAGAGAAAACGAAAAGTTCATATTGATCCTATAGTTTACTTAGGCGTTAAAAGCTAATCATTATGATCTCTTTAATTTTCATTACGGAACAGAGGCTATGGCACCAGATGTAGAGCTATTCATAATTTAATATAAAAGTATTTTCGCATGCATTATATTGAGTATTAATCCATTTCGACTTAGTAGATACTTCATGGTTCCATTCAATATTATACTATATTTCTGATTTCGGATATTGTTAGAAGGTATGAAACTTTTCTTCAATTTGACGCCATTGTTCCATGTCCTTTTCTACTAATTGGTTTTATGCACCCTTTTCTCTGCCATACACTTGCCGTAATATCTACTAAGCCACTAATATCCCTACTTCACGTAATATTTCAATATTTCGAAATATGCTGTACATATACATTTTGGATAAAGTTAATTCCAGAGCTTTCATGAAAACCCCAAATTTTGAAGTTTTACAATTTAACCCGTCCTTTAGGCAAATGTTCCATTGCCAAATATCAAACATTACCCTTAGCAAAAAACCATTGGCAATGAGAAATTTTCATACGAGATATCAAAACTTGTGCTAGACAGATCGCAGTCAAGATACCAAACAAATTTGCCTTGAGAGACCAAAAAAGTAACAGACTGGATTGATCTTTTTGACGTTTTCCTTTGCATCGATGTTCCTACAAAGGCATTTTGAAAGAGCATCTAGCAGCGTCTTGCAACTACTTAGCAACTTTCAAGTATCCAGTCTCACATTGATGTTGAAGAGTCAATTTTAACTTTATCTCAACCAAGTTTGCCTTCCTCTAGGTTTCCTGACTACTCGAGAAAGCCCCTTATCTTATATCGTATCTAGCCAAACCTAAAATACTACTGTTTGCAAGTTTCATAATATCGGCTTCTCTAGCATCCACGAATGTGCCCAATAACGCCGTAGGCACACTATAAAAATGTCTGTGGCTTCATTATTTTTCAAGAAAAATTAATCAGAGAATATAATTACCTAATCTCGATTTATCACGGGAATAATTTAACAGTCATTTCACAATTTAGTAGTATCGTGTGCCCTTCTCGTTTCTATCATTAGTTATGCCTAATGCTAGAAATTTCGATAAAATACATTTAGAGAAATTAGCATCGATTTCTATTTCAGGTACTGTGTTACTTAATAGGGGACTAAATTGTGGGGATGACGAATGGTGTACTTCAAAGTGGTTCTTCTTTATAATTTTTCAAGTTCTTTACGAATCAGTAGAGATCCCTATTAAGAACACGCTTTTAGTGTTAATAGCACGCTTTTGAATTATTTGTTAGTGACTTTTAACTAAAGCGACTCTGTTAGTGACTTTAATAGGGAATTCTGAATAGGGGCTACTCTATACAATTTTTATTATAAAGTATGCGTGAGCATAGTTCTGTCTTGAAATATTATTTTCCATTTTAACATATACGTGTTTCAGGAATATTATGGGAAGCCACGTGTGTTTTTTAATGACTGCATTGTTCTCGATCTGTCAAAAAAAACATTATACGTGGACCGACTATATTCCTCTGTTTCGTTTCTAAGAGAATCAATATGTTGAAAACAACGTATTGTCACATCAAGAAACAATTAATTATTCTTTCTACGTATGTGATTATCGTCGAAAACACTCACGATAAATGGAAATAATATGCGACCAATCAGGAGAAGTATTTTACAACGTAAAATGAAATGCAATTACAATGGTAAAAAAAGATTTATAGCTGCCACTAGGTCCTCTGCAAAATGAACTTCGAAAATCTGTAGTAACCCACCACGTAAACTAGAACCTGTTTCTATCGTAAACTTTCGCCATAATCAAAGTATCTGTAATTGTGTGATACAGTTTTATGTATCAGCAATTATTATATTTGAACGTAAAAATTTGGATGCTAAATATTAAACTTAGTGGGCGCGATTTCATTCAAGTATATTAAAACTATTGTAGTACAGTAAATTATAAGTGCGTGATTATTTATATGTATAGATATCAAAATTGACGATGAACCAATAAAAAAATAAAGTTTATAGTTCAACATGGGGAGTTGGTCAACCTGCACCCTAGCAAATGTTCAACACAGTAACAAGACCACGTGAATACTTTGCTGTGTAACACTATGGCGTTGCAAATTAGAGAGTATGTCATTAATTTAATATGGAGAGAACATCCCAATGCGGAGCAGAGAGTGATTGACTACCGAAAATTACTGCCAGATTGATGGAAATTAATGGAAACCTAGATGGAAATTAATGATCAGCCTCGTGTAACGTTGCCTTTCTGAAAGTTAAAACACCATTAGACTACGGCAGGATAAATATTTTGAGAAACTTCTCGATAAACTCTAAATCGGCCGACGGTGTTATCAGCCACGTATACATGACCTTTATGTAGCGACTGACTATTCGACACGTGACCTATGTTTCTTTATTTTTCGAGGGCTTGATACGACCCGTGAAACAATAAAGTCAACAACAAAACTCACATACGTATCTCTATCGTAAATTATATTATTCCTGAAATATAAAGTATGACTCGTTATCAAGACAGAAAGTCTATATGCTCGCGTACGATAAATAAATCGAAATACGCCAGTTCCAGTGTTACGAAATAGCAGAAAACGTATTTCAGATTTCAATTTGTTCGTTGAGCGAAAAGCCGATAAATGGTTCTCACTCGGGAATATGAGAACGTTTCTCCGACCACGCTCATTGTTTCCATCTAGCAAGAAAAACAAGGGAGATAAGAAAAAAAAAGAAAAAATATTTCGAAAATATCTGTACATAATTATAAAGTAATGTATACATTCCTCATTTAATTTTCTTTATACAAACAGTCATTAATAAATTTGTACTACAGGCGGGGGAGCCAAATGAATTCGATAGGAACGTGTCTCGTATTCCAGTCGCACTGTGAAGCTGGCTTATAAAATATCGTTGAAAAGTGCCAACGCGTCCATCGGGTTCATTCTCATAAATCCATCACCCCGACAAAGTAGAGGTATATGGGAATTAAAATTTTCAGCGTGGTGAACCGACCTATCGACCCCCGCTGATGAAATTGCTCCGGAGCAACAGCAGCAAAATAAATAAATGCCTAAAGGGTCGTCGCGCTGGTTATCAGCACGCAGAAATCCATACATCATATTAAAGAGTGATGCAGATTCGGTGGAGTTACGTGTTGCCGCAAAGGAAGCTGCAGCTGCACGGTGAACATGAGTGAGAATCAGGTAGAGTTAGAACGACACAAAACTGTCAAAAATGTCAGCGCACAGCGAAGCGAAATGGCCTATTAGTCTGGTAGCGAAAGGATGAGGCAGTATGGCGACGTAGCGGCCGAGGGTGGCAGCTTGACTTTTGCCCGATGACAGAGAACGAATTAATATTTGGCCGGTGAACGGGGTCGGTCCGAGTATAACGGGGGTAAAGGATTTTGCACACGAGAATGTCGAACGACGGGAATGAAAATTGGTATAGACGTCGCTCACCTGGGCCCACATTGTATAATACTGTGAGATCCGGATGATTTATTACGTAATATCAGAGCCTGCTATTTCAGTCTCACCGTCGCCGTCCTCTGTGCAACTTCTTCCCCTCGTCGCCCTTGATCCGTTGCTTTGGCGCTTCGTGCAGCCATCATTCAACGATTTCAAATTCTCGATTGAAATTTTGACGTTAAAGGATACATTGACAAAGAATGACGTTTATGGGTCTGTCAGTTCATGTCACGCGCTGTATCGATAAATATTGGCTGCGATCATAATCGTCATTCTCGATATTAAGGACACGGACGCAAAGAGGGAGGACAATAGCGAACAATCAGGAAAGATTCAAACTGTGTTTATTTGCAAAATTTTTCACTTCTTTTTGAAAGAACGAAAATTTTCGATATAGATACAGTGCATGGCACGAGTTTAGGAATGGTCGGATATCTATAAAATTACGTATTTTAGAAAGGAATGTCTATAAGAAATGTTTTGATGTTTAAAAAAATGCTGGGTTCTTCCGAAAATTTTTAAGTTAACCTTAAAGCGGCGCTCCAAAATCATTCCAAAATCAAACATTTCTTCCACCAGATAATACATTTTTTGGAACTCCAAGAAATTTGTTACAAGCATTCATTTGTAAAACGCTTATTTTTTTAGGTATTCAACCCTTCCTGAATTTATGGCACGTACTGTATATGCATTAGTGTCTTAACATTTCAAATTTTATACCAGTCAATCGCTGACATCTGTCGTATAACAGTTATCTCAAGGGGGGGGGGGGCAAAAGGAAGGCGGGTTGGAATGTGTACAAAATATCATGACGCGTCTCCACTCTATGATCTTTGGGGATGGGTAACATGGTACAAAAAGGGGTTGAGAATATGATGGCACCGCCACGAGAATGGCCACCCCGGCAAAAATGAAGAGCATTTTCCAATTTTCGTGTGGATATGACGTGGGCCTTAGCTGCTAGAATCCGAAATGCTTGCTACGTGCTGGTATTACTGATTGCACCACGAGAGCCTGGCTACAGCTACGGAATGATAACATTGGCAACATCCAGCCCGCGCCTTTTCCAAAGGCGGATGGAGCCACAGCAAAGTCAGACATTCCGTCTGATATCTTTCAACCCGCGGGTCTGGTGTGTGATATCCTATCAAAAAGAAACCCTGATGCCTCCACACACCTTACATGTTTGTCGCGGATGTAACCTTCGTAAAACTATTTACACGCAGGCAGATAAATATGAACACTACCAAATATTCAAGTCGTTGCTCCAGCCTATAAACAATTCTTTGTTGACGATCATGCGTTAGCGCATATCGTTTTCAAAATTAGTGTATATTTTCTTTTTAAAATTGCATTATCGTTATAACTCAACGTGACTTAAATTCCAGTTGAACATTTCAATTGCTTAGATTTGGGTGACAGCTGTCTATAGATTACTCCCCATTTTTTTTCTTTTGACAGTTATCATTTTTCTTTATTATTTTTACTTCCGGGACTTCGTCTTTGTTCACTACCGAAATGTCATTATTCGGACACTTATATTCTTAGAGGGTTATCGTTCCATCTTTCTATTGTGGTACAGGCATTCTCGCTTTTATGTATTCTTTGATGCCGGTAAAATTGGTACTTTAGTAAGAAGAGTGATTAATCATCTCAAGTATTTTATTAGAGAATGTCGTATGCTTATATAATATCTAAGACTTCAGTACCTCTTTCAATTAGAAATATTCCGGAATGGCAAAGGGAGACCGCAGGGTATGAATAATTTCAGTCAATACCTTGTTAAAAGGCTGGAGAGAGTTACTAAGAATTCCAGTCGTAGCAGTTATGTATCTACAAAAGCTCCTTAGGGTTCAAGCTTCATGGAAAAAAATTATGTTCGTATAAATAATCTTAGACTTTAATAAAACTTCCATAAAACATTAAAGAAAAATACGATATCGCGAATTGTCTTCGTGAAGCAAAAATAATTTTTAATAATAAACTAGTTTTCTTTTCTTTTCATCAATTATCTCTTTACTACTCAATAACACAGAATTGGTTTAAACGGCGGAAGCACGAAACATTTTCATTTGTTAAGGGATAGAATCCAATTCGAGGGATGCTCGTGCATGCAAGGTAGCATTATTTCGGATACGACTCGTCCAATTTTGAGGAAGTCACGAATGAGCCTGAGCATACACCAGGCAAGAGGAGGGTAATAAGATTACCGTTTGGCTCTCGTTAAGTCTGGAAGTGGCTAAGCGCGTGCTCTTAGCTTTTAAGTTCCTTCAGACCAGTGAGGTTGGATTCCGGGAACTTAAGGATCTGAGAGATCTCACGATTTCAGTTTTACTTGAAATTCAGCGTAGCGCCTGCGCCTCTCATGATTTTCCTCACTCTTTCGCAGACCACTTTCAGACCCTACGCGGACCTGTTTTCCCTTTTAAAAGAAAATTTGTGCTTTCCCGAGCCACTGGGAAGATCTTCAGAAAAAGCTTAGATCATTATGATCCTTTCACAGTCATAGCCTCAGGCTGAATTGAATTGGACGGACCTTGCGTCAAAATATTTCGATTCAATAAAACTGCCGTGTTGAACCACTTTATCTAGTAAATAGTATTTCAGTCACCAATAACTTTTAATCAAGAAAATTTTCTTGATAGAAAATTTTTAAGAGTTTCATCAAAATAAACTGGAATTCAAAGATTACCTAAAACACCATTTTTTAATCTCATTTATTAAGTAGTTAATGATTTCTCTGATGTTTGCAGAAAATAGTTTTATGAGGGGGACATATGAAACAGAAAAAATTGTAGCTATTGACTTATAAATAAGTTATACGGTTTGTTACATGAAACCATGAAATATTGATTTATAATTAGCGATATTACGGCTTCATAATTGAATTCTTGAAGATTGACACCAATTAATTAAAGTAACGATGAAATAGGAGGGGTTGCTTTGAAGTACTATCTATATTAATAAATTAAAATGAAATTCGACTACTACAGAGAAGACACTTATAATCCGCTTCCGTATATATTTATATCATTGAAGAACCACGAACAATTATTTTGTATTTAATTACAGTCGTCTCACGATTTTGGGCTGCCTACGTGGTTGTAGGGGAAGAGAATTCTGAGAATTTGTACGTCGAAGATTGTGAACGTGAAATAACTTTTTGTGTTACAGTAATATAATTTGCCAAGTAATTTTGTCACATTTTCAGGATGAACATTAGAGGATGAAATTTTAGCTGAAGGTGTGTCCGGAATAAGACAAACGAACTCGTACGAACATTCCTAACATTAATGAAGATGTATTAGCACTGCTGATTCGCACTCGTTCGCTTTATAGTGTAGTTAGATCGTAACAATTTATTGTCTTTCATAACCCATAAAAGCAGTCATTACTAATGCATCAAACATTTATAAAATCGAAAAACAATAGCTAAAGTAATAGTAGGTTATTTAACTTATATACATTAAGTCAATCAATAATGGTTTTTGTCGTTTACTACTTTACACGGCGATGAAGAATTGTCATTGAGTAAACTGTGTGATGTGAACCAAACGTCATTAGTGGGTTTCGTTCGTAAAAAGTATTTTTCCCGCATTGAATATCCATGACCTTATAAATAAGCTTTACACGTTTTACGCTCGTGTACGTCGCGAATATTATAGTTAAAAATAAATTTGTTTTAAACAATAACTTTCCACTGGGCATTTTCTTTTTTATCGATAAATCCAGGCAAAACGGAAAATTTATCGTTGGTTTTGTATGAGTGACAATTAGATTTGTAGTATACATATGTATTTATATAGTTTGTCCATTCGACCACCAAAATCCTAGATGACAATCAAGTGAAATCGTGCGTGCTCTATCAACATACAGCATTATTCTTGTTTCTTTGTAGAAATAGGAATATCATTGTTTAAATAAAAAACTGAATGTTATTAATGTTGTAACGTGCACTTTTCGTAAGTGCGCCCGATGCACCATCTCCCACGTCACAATTTCCAACGACCCCAACGCAACAAATCTTTTTGGGCATCCGTTGGCCCCGCGGCACCTGCTCTATCCGTCAAGCATTTTTCCCCTACGCCACCGGAAGTCCTCTAGACCGGTGGTTTTTGCCAGTTTCTTATCCTGAAATGATAGAAGGAAACGTGTGGCGGCGGGAGGGGGGGGCGGAAGAGCTGCAACCCCTGCCCGGAGCGGTCGGGCTTTAAATGAACGACACAGTGTCTATCCTGCGCAATCTGGCTATATGTTCAAAATAAGTAGAAGATACAGTCTAACACAATTCTCGGTCACGACTCTATACAATTCTAAAGAAATAACGTGTCGTAGACGTCATCACGGGTTTCCCGAAGCTTTTTCCAAATCGTTCTTCGAATGGGACGTGAGGGGGCCTCAACCCCCCACTCCTCACTCAAGGATGCACCGGCGAGTGCCCTGCATCCCTCTTTCTTTCTCTCACCACTAGCTAGTACGTCTCGTCACTCGTTGTACCGCTTCACGCATTTTCTCCAAAAATCAAAGTCAAAATTCCAAGAGAGTAGCCGAGTCAAGAATAAGAAGAAAATATCTACATTAAATCGAGTTTGCAAAGAAAGAAAAAGCTCCGAAGTCTTTCCAATTGTCCGGTTGAAAACGAAGTTGCCCACTTTTCGACGTCCCGGTGCGATGATCGCCGAAAGGCCCCGAGTCAACCCGAACTTTTTAGATCGCCCCCTCCTCAGCCCGGTCTTCATTTTCCGCTCCGCTCTCGCCCCTGGTGACCATCCATGCGGCACCCAACACTTGCTTTTCTTCGGAAAACACCGATCTCTCCCGAGTCCATCCGATCTCGGGAGGTCGGCGCGTCCGGTTCTACTTCCCGAGTTGTCCTCGCC
This sequence comes from Trachelus tabidus, assembly GCA_030142655.1. Classification (NCBI taxonomy): domain Eukaryota; kingdom Metazoa; phylum Arthropoda; class Insecta; order Hymenoptera; family Cephidae; genus Trachelus; species Trachelus tabidus. The sequence goes on from JARQTI010000023.1 coordinate 514,767, forward strand.
ATGCTCCTCGGTCCTCGTGGTCGTCCTATCGGCCGCTCTGGTCGGCGACACGGCTCTTCCGTCTCCCTATGATTCTTATGGAACGGGCCGTCTCGCAGACGTCAAGTTACAATGCATTATAAAACAAAGTGAGCATCGCTCCTACTGTATTATTCTATTAAATATAATAATTTCATAAGCATCAAATATAAAGTTTTCGCATCGCAGCGTTGAATGAATACAATTATTGTATCAGTGCTTGATATGTATCGCGAATATATAAAAATATGAATCGGAAATATTACGAAAATGGTATACAATTGTTATTAATGATAAAATCTGTAAGAATTAATTTTATGTCATCCTCTCGAGTGATTATTATAATTTTTTTGCACCTCGTTGATTAATAATTCAAGTGGTTTAATTCTATAGTAATTACTTTGAATAATTTTTAAATAAATATAATATAGCGTGCAAGCAAATCATTTCCAGCACGACGAAGTTTTTATAAACGTTCAAACATTTTACACCTGTTGTCAAAGTCAACGTTTCTCCTCTGCAACGTAGAATTAGATTCAGCGATAAGCACGAATATTGTTAACAACCTTTTCTGCCGTGCAGCAAGGTGCATAAAGTCTTTAAAAAGCGAAAATCCCAAGTTGGTGTTTTCTATTTTCCATTCATTCTTCCGGACGACTTATACTTGATTTATTCAATGATTACAGCTCCGTGGAGGATTAGCAGTAACTTTTTCAATTTGCTTTTGTTTCCCTCAGAAGTTTCAAGTTGCCACTCCTCTTGTTCATCCCCTTTTCCATAGGATCTTTAGTTTCCCTCATTACGTACACTCCTGTCGTATCTGCTAATTGGTAAGATTAACAGCTTCAATACATCGTAATACAAGCGTCTGAATGAGAAGAATTTCATTTGTGTAACAGGAGAAAAATCGTCCAAAGCGTTTCTTATAATCTTTACACAGCTCGGTTATAAATCATATTTATAATTGATTGGAATTTAATGCCTTTCGGGCATCAAAGCAGACATGGTATATAACTGCGATATATTTATTGGCTTGAATAATTATTTTCTCGTGTCTTCTTGAAAATCCGTTTTAGATTAATAAATCTGAAAATAAAGTAAGACACCCAGTTTCTACCAAGCTGAAACTGGCCCTTTATATATCATGGCCGATGGCTAAAAGATTTCAATTATTATTATATCAACATTATATATTATATCAATCTTATATTCTCACTCATAGGCACATTACCGCTATTATTTAAAAAGGGGTCGGTAGTGCTCGGCGAACTTCTAGAAATCTAAATGGTGGTGCTGCATTGCGTCGTTGCAAATTGTGAAAATACGCGTGACGTACTTGGCAATTCCTTTGCATGCTATTCCAGACCGCAGAACTGTTGTAGAACGGTGAGCTTCATTATAGTGCTCAACGGTATATTATATGGAGCAAAGAAATTTCCTTTATGTTATTCACCTCGGAGTTTAGAATCTCCACTGAACATTCAACTATCAGCATCGTAAGTCAGGGAGAGATGATTATGATTCGAAAATGATATAAACACTTTGTATTACAGATCGTATGACCTTTCGTTAAATTTTTGCAACGCAACGCGTAGAATTTACTGCTGGACTTATTGATGTCACTTCAATACAATGCGACTCTGTTCCTTGTCTTCGTGGTCTTTTGTTACGTACACGTATCGATTTAAGCCGTTCGTGTTATACGCGAAATAAGACGTTTACAAAATTTCGAAGGTTCAATTACAAATGTGTACAGTTTAACTGTGCACTTCTGTCCGGCAACTTATAGTATTTTGTAGAAGAATAAAAATTCCTATTTCGGGTGAGACGTCACTGTAATATAAAGATCTAAATGGATCATAAATACATGGATAAATATTGGCGTATCACCTGAAGATAATTTTGCTATAGGCATCAATGGATGTATTAGTTATTGGTACTTGGATGGTTTCGTCCCTCTTAAGGACATGCACCAGCAATCACACTGCATAGAAGGTTATTTAGGTCAGACATATGAACTGAAGTTACCATGTTTATTTAATTGTTATAGAAGAGCTAACTTCAGTTGGTGCGTTTGGCCTGAATAATCCTGTATGCACTGTGTGCCGTAAAGTATACGGGGTATGCCATGATAAACTCCAAAAGTCGATCTGGCTTGTTATCAGTATCGCGAACCTACTGACAAATCGTCATGGATGAATAAAAAATATAACTCGAGTAATAGATGGGGAAATGGTGGGAATAATACCAGGTGTTCTCCAGGCGAAACAAGAGCAAATCGCAGAGGCTTTGATTTTTTAATCCTCTGCCGGCTGGTGCGCAAAAATTTATCGGAACAGAAGTATCGGCTCAAACTGGGGAAGCGGTTGGTCCAGTGCTGAGCGCCAAAGTGAGAAAATCGTTCAATCGACATAATGTTAACTGAATCAGTTTGGCATAATCACTGATCTAATTTCGAAAATACTTAATCGGTGGCGTAGGTCCTGTAATTAGAATAATATATTTGATTTAAATGTAATAATAAAATTCATCGAATGAAAACTATCCAACTTGCACGGAATATTCAAGTCTGATAAATTATTGAGTTAGGAACAATGCACGTTTCAATAGTAGAAAATCAGAATCGTTGCCTGATGATATAAACGAGCTAGCAAGGCTGCCCTATTTGAATATCTCAATGTGTAAATCGTTGTAGCACACGGATCACATATACTATAAGCTTGTATTTCAAGAGACTACAGTGAAAAAATCCAGCAGAAAATGCTGTATGGCAAAAGTAGTGGCGCTGATACGATGCACCCACACAGGCTTAGACAGTGGATCTGTGTATGTGCATGCATAAACAATATTCATTATGAATTAGTATCGTGACCACATACTCATCTACAGAGTATTTGTCAAAATTGAAAATTAATTTCTCGATTATTCACACTTCACAGTACTTCCCTCCTCTTATACTTTTCCAGTGTTCACTTTATTCATTCATATAAATTTGATAATAGGCATCGTGACACTGTCGCGAAGCCACACCGATTTTTATAGTTTATCATGAATCACCCTTTATATACGAGACCGGTCGTTACGTCGCTAACGTTGCTACGTGCCTGGAATACGTATCACCGGATCATATCAGTTACGCAATCACTTTCAGCACAATGAACGATTGACCATCCAGTACTTACAATTACTGTTTCTATATTACCAAAACATTGCCAACTCTTAATGAACTTGCTGCTGAGAATATAAGCGGTGCGTATAATTCTAGCTAGTTGCAGCAAACGAGCTAGCTATCAGTTAGACGGGAGATAGAGATAATCGATTCGAACAGTGATTTGTAACGATTTTTGTCGAGGCACGATAATCGTTAAGTCACTTTCATACCCACTGAACAAAATTTTATAGGTGCTACAAGCATTATGCTATGGTCGAGACTTACGAATGAATTAGTTATACTCATTAGTCTCTATCGTTAAAAAATCAATTTTTTTTCTCTGGGCGCTGGCACAATTAGTGTTGTCATTGGTTTTTTTGAATTTCATAAAATCAAAAGAAGCGTTGATCGAATCTTGATGTCTTCATTGAATGTCTATGATCTTGAATATATAGACGCTTGCGTGTTTCTCCAAATGCTCGCGTGTGCTCGCCTGTTGCGCTTTATGAGGAAAGTATCTGTGTTCTGTTGCAGGTACCATTAGCTGCTGTTCACAGCCTCTACAGACTCAGTACCTGACGTAAATGGCAGCCTAATGCATTGTCTAAGTGGCAGCTGCTTACACGCGATATTCTGATACAGTTATCGCGGACTTTTCTGCGTGTTGGCGAAATGTCATTACTGTATGGAAAGTGATGAACACCTCGACCGTATGGGACAAATTTATTTTTCAGGCAGTGTACACAAATTGATTAAGCTATTGCAGTTTTTTTTTCGAAATTGAATGATTTACTGATCACGCGAAATTTAATCCAGATAATAATTCGGAATATTTCGATCGATATGGATTCGGTGATACTTCCGAAAAGTTAGAGAACTTTTGTTAACTGTTCTTAGCAAGCAAGTAATGAAGAACGCAATTTATAAGATTAAGGGAAGTTAATATTATTCGGTTTATCAAATATAATTGTCTTCATGGATCAAAATATTCGGATAGTTTTGTTTCTTGAAAAATAATTTGGAAATTTTTTTCAATTTCTCTTGAATAAAATTTACAATAAAATATAGCGAAATAGCTTTGAAAAGTCTCATTTTGTCCGTCGTTTTAAAAAACCACGATAAAATGAGACTTTTTGCCACACATTAACTTCAAAAAGATCTCATTTTCTCTTGAAACGAGAATAAAATGAGACTTATCATAAGAGTATTTTGATATTGAATATGGACAAAGTTAAACAAATTGAGTTATATGTTAATGTTATATCTTTTAGCAATAATTATAATAAATGTCTTCTAATGAATGAGAAGAATATTTGATCATATGTAATAAGCGTACAACTTACCTCACCTGAACTTAACTGTGAAACATCTTGGTCATTTTGATTTTCCGATGACTAGAAGAATGATTTTGTCCATACCGGTCATGTTTGCGCGATGAAGAATAGTGAGACGCTCCTTACTTTGTTTCCCTCCACGGCACTCTTCTCCTTTAAATGTAAAGCTTTTCTCTAGAAGGCACATGAAAAACAAAGCAATCTCGTCCGCATTGTGTCATCTGAATTTTACCCTTGTAAAAATGTTGGCAGATCTTCAGTCCATTGATTAGACACACCTCGAGCCAAAGATTTACCTTTCTCCGGTGACTTGCTTAAAAGTTGCCATATAGCTTTTTAAAACCTTCTAACCAGCCGTTCCTAGCTAAAAAGTTCTGTATTCTGAGTTTTGTGATGAAGTCTTTAGCTTTTCATTTTAACAATGGTCCATCTATGGGAATATTTTTGTCGAGAGTTTATTTAACCCATTACACGAGGCACTTTTCAACGTCAGAAAATTCAACAGCTCGTTTCCTCTTAATATTTCCGTATCCTTCGGAGCAGTGCGACTTTATGGAATATATATATTTTATGATCTTATAAAAGGGTGGACTAGGGCAAGCCAAACTTACTCAGTATCTCACTTCACGACTTCCCAACCCCCGAACGCACTCGCATTTTAAGTTTATCACTCAACGAAAACGTCTTAGTTTTTCATTTAGATATCCTGAGGACGCGATCCACCTTCCCAAGCGATCGACAATTATCAACTACTTTGTCTTTGTTTAGAAATGCGAACCTGATAAATAAATTGTCCGTTGAAGAGTACGTCAAATTACGACGTTCCGCAGCATCTCCTGAGTTTGATTTGTAGGAAGTACCAGCTGTTATCCGGGATAAAAGAGCTTATAAAATCGCATAAGGTTGTATATCGTACTTTCATTGCAGACCTCGTACTTTAGAAACAGTGATGATAAATATGCTTGCGTTCCAAGTCACCCAATCTATCCAGACATTTAATGAATGCGGTGTTGACTACACCCTTTATAATCAGAGAAAGCAAACGATACATTTTGGAGCAAGAAATAGAGTAAGCTCCTATATCCACTTCGTTTATGAGTCTAATTTTGTAGGATCCGTTGGGAAAGTCAACGAGATTTACGGATTTCTTAAAGAAGAGGAAACCGAGATACAGAACGAGCTAGTTGTACAACAAATCACAATGAACTTTGTCTCACCCGGAGCTCTGCATTTTTTAGGCTTATCGGTGGCTGCAAGTGAAGAGCAGAAAAAGACACCTTACGGTAATAGTTAAGATCCTCTTTTATACGTTTGAGAAACATTATACTTTGTTCACGGAAGTAGAAGCTATACTAAATTCGAAACCGCTAAGTCCATTATCCTTTGATCCTAATGATTATTCAGTTGTTACTCCATCACACTTCCTAATTGGCCATTCACTGTTACACCCTGCTGAGATACAGTACGTAGATGTACCTGAGATCGAAGCAACACTATTGAAAGCACTGGTATAGGGAATATTTACAGCAGCTGTAGACCAGAACCAAATAGTCAACGGTAAACCGGAACATAGAAGTCGGTACTCTAGTTTTGGGTATTCGAGACAATTTATCTTCACTACAATGGACAATGATCGTCTAGTAGAACTTTATCCAGGCGCCTACATGGAATTGTGTTCCGGGCATTATTTAGCACCAAGTTTATCTCACACATTTGTATCTGGACTAAAATTATGCTGATAATTCGGCCTAATATTGATTTGTTCAGTTTTTCTGGGGCCCGCATTCCCTTTCAAATTTGTCAATAATAAAAAAAAAATAGAATTCAACGATGTCAAATAAGCCATATAAATGAAATTTCTGATAAGTTGCAACTAAACTTGAACCAAGTTTAGCTTTCTCAAGATTAAAATTTGCGATTTATGCAACTATACCAAAAATGATAACCAATTGCTGTCACAGATGTCGTAATTAGACTCAAGGTGTTCAAGAAGCTTGTTGTAGCTATTATATTATGTTACACATATTGACTAACACACTTGTATTAATCAAAAACCGCAGTGACTTTTCTACGCATGGGAGATTCACATGGATAAGAAATGAGAGTGGGCAAATGTCGCACCCAAAAATTCCTGCGCAGAAAGCACTGTGACAGATTGTCCTCTGAGAAATTAATAAAATAAAAGTAAATATGCATTCTGATAGGCTGGTGGAGGTATCATGGCCGTCCTCGTAGCCTTTAACGATCGTGATGTGGTACTTGTCATAATATTTCACGAAACTGTAGACAAATATCGAAAAAAAGGGCTGAGAAATATGTATCAGAAACACACCGTATCACTGCGAACACTCAACATGAAATCGTTAGAAAGATTTTTCAGAGTGGATAAATCGAGCTGTCAACCAGCAGAATTTCCTCGTTTAGAACTTCAGTTTTTTTCCGTAGCGAACGGTACTAGTGATCCGTGATGCCACTAAGATAGCCACAACTAAGCCTCACATGGACGTAGCTGTAATTGGTGATGTCTAATCTTCACAATCCATCTTTAGTTGACACATCTCCCTTTTTTTTAGGAGTCAGCCACAAGGAAGGAAAGGAACGCATCTTTAGCGACGGTGCGTTTATACCTAATAGTTGCATATTTTTAGATCATTGCTCTGCCCGCTTTGCACCCCGGCCCACAATATTGCGTGTTAAACGTTTCGTGCAGTTTCGAAACTAACTAATAGGCCAATAGCATAAACGAAATTTGTTCGCCTCCGCATAATATGCCACTGAGCACTTACTGAAGCACGGGGATCTATGTATTATAGAATAGTACTAGGGCTACTGTAGCGTGCGAAAGTTAGTCAGCTACGTCATGCGTGTTTTCACGCTTTGCCACAGCGCAAGGCAGCAGCGTCAACTGATTTGCCAATCACTGTGATTCCATTAAAATTTATTTATTCCTCAAATTGAATTCTTTGAACGCACTTTTATGCTGTATATATATGTATATACGTTAATATATGTTAATGACATGCGTGATAAACGTCATTGATTATGAATGCGGCTAATTTCTCGTTCTCATGGAATTATTTATGAGTCTAAATATTGTATATTTCAATATGGCATTATCATTCATATCAATTATATAACTCAGATAACGATAGCTCAGAGCTTAGGATTATTTATGGATAATTATAATTTTGTAACTGTTATGAAAAATTCATGTCCTAAAAAATTATCTTTCGAAGGACCTCGGCATATTTACATTCGACAAATCGAATCGATAATTCGAATATATTAAGAATGTTATCAAGCTATATTTATTTCATAATTCTCTTTAATAATTGTCTATATGTATTTTAAAATAAACTTTCATTATTTATGCATTTTCGTAATGATGCATATTACCTGAAAATATGTCATTTAAGTACTAAATCGTCATCTTTACACCTTACTCCGGTGTGTAATAATCGGAACATCAGTACATGTCATCGGCATCTTATCATTCAGTATATCTGACAACAAGTGCTGTATTATGAACTCCTTTGTGACGGTTTATGATATGATATCCAACTCTCAGACAAACAGTTTAATTGCAATATTCAGAAACAGGATCTGACGCAATATCATTAAAATTCGATTAAATTGATGTCTCTGACGAAACAATCGATAGTACGATAATGACAACGCTGATGACAATTTCATGCAAAGTGTGTAGTAATAATCATTTCACAATGATATACGATAATGAGATTTTGATTGCTGCTAATTAGATTTAATCGTTAATGATATGAACGATAATTGTACATGGAAACGTTTATTGTGATTAGGTATTAAGTATTACATATACACATTTTCTGATTACCATGTATAACTATCTAAGATACTCTATCTACGATAGATTTCGTTGTTGCTCTATGTTTAATTTAAGGATCATTAGCTTGTCTATACCTATATATAGGGTTATTCATGGCAAATGCACCAGCTGAAGTTTAAAGCGATTGAAAAGTTTTATTATTCGAGACAGTGGGGGCTTGTTAAACAAGTGAAAGAATGCGACATTCGTGATCTTATTAATGTTATGATGTTAACTTTAATTTCATTAATGATGCCATCCTGATTTGATTCATTTAATCATTGATTCACGATCAATTTCAGCTGGTGTGTTTATACTGTATATTCATGAAGATCTCGTGGTAAGCATGTATACCATAGCAACGGCGAGACTACTTAAGGATACTATACAACAGTAAATTTGCTAGTATGATAGTTAAAAAAAATTGTTTTCTCAGAAGAATTGTACCGTTATGTAAATCTAATATACTGTTCCATTTTTTAAAATAAATACCTTCATTTGCTAATAATCAAATAAATCGATCCCCTCGTTTACGAGATATCTACATGGAGATAATTGTTCATGTAAAATTATTATAACAATTACGGCAATCGTAAGACACTGTGGCATCTGCAAACATAATATCTGTTGATTTTAGAATAATTTATTAAAAGACAGTTAAATTTGAGGTACAGCACATTCTTTATAACTGAAGTGTAATGTTAAAAGTTTGTTTACTTGAAGTCATGTCGAGTAAAACTTAAATGTATATCTTGTTCATTTTATAAATTCATTAAAATAAGAACCAAATTATCATAAGCGCCCGTGCCAGGAACTCCAAAGTAGTTACTTTGAACGTACTAATAGTATCCTAAAACTATATGTTTGTTATTAAGCTTTTACCGTGATTATTTTTTACGAGTTCTTGTTAATATGCTGTATAGTACAGCTTTCTAAAGCTGATATTGATTTTGAGTTTGTTGACTGGCATAATGAATGAATATTTATATCAAGAAATGCACGGACCCGCCAAGTAGTACTCGATAAGGAATTATCTACAGTTTCATAAATTGTTAAATGACCGTTAAATCATAATCAACTACGAGAAGCAGTAGTAATGTAAAAGAGCAGCGAAAACGTTATAGGAAATTTTGAAAATATAATAAAAATGATGGGCCAGTGTTAGATCATATAGTAGGTAGTGACTTATGTACTTGGCCTCGATAATATGATTTCAATACTTTTTATTAGAGGAATTCACAGCACTTCTGTACTTGGCGTAGTTTTTTACACGAAAGTGTTTTTTGGGGGATAAGAATCGTCAGCGAACGAGCGAAGCGAGCGATTACTATTATTATTAATATTAGTAGTATAGTTATGGGCATTCTGGAGCAGGATTCCTGTAACCGACCTATACCGACACTCTAGAACCTTCGAAGGTGGGTGTCTGCGCTAAGTTGACAACGTGTGCGCCAACAATTTCCGGAAGTGATATCATCAAGACCCCTCGATTTCAAGGATTTCGCTCTTCGGCACTGCGCGGAAAGGGGCTGCCGCGAAACATCTCGCGAGAGGATCGCTTCCAGAGCCGGCGCAGCACGGACACGAACCGTCGAAGCTTCTAGAATGTTCTAGAAGGTTCTGGATGGTTCTCCATCTTGTGCGATTCCCAAAATCGAACGTAAAATTAATGAAATCTCCCATAAATTCCTAGAAATTACGGTCTCGATGACATCACTTCCGGAAATCGTAGAGCTTACGACGGCAACTTAGCACGGACACCCACCTTCGAAGGTTCTAGATTGTCGGTATAGGTCGGTTACAGGAATCCTGGTCCAGAATGCCCACAGCTATACTATCAATATTAAATATAATATTGTGTTATTGTATTGTTTTATTTCTTTTATAAATAAAATCTTAAGAATGAAAATCGAGGAGTGGGAAAATCAGAATTTAATCATGATCATCGATTGTCGATAATGTATCAAATAATGTGATATTCATTTTTGTGAGATATTGGATATTTCGATACGCCAACTTCATAATAAAAAGTCTTTGTGATATTTTGTGATATTTTGATATGCTGGTGATACATTATCGTAGTGATATTATATCCAATTCAATCGATTCGATAAAATCAATAGATAATCGATAATTCGACAATTCGATAATTTCGATAACATTATCCTTGTGATATTTTGCCGGTGCGATATTTTATCGTGTGATATTTTGTCCGTGATATTATGTCGTGTGGAAAAACGTCATGGAACCGGAGAATTATTGTCGTAATTTATAATCTCATGTATTACAACTGATCTTACAGAATCGATTTTTTGTTCCAAGCTTGTGGTAACACTTACCTTTGCTCTATGAATTCTAGATGCGTATTACCGCAGTTGAAACTGCTTATCTGCATAAGTTTATTATATCACGAGCCGATCACGTATTTGTGTAAGTCAATACGCCTGTCAAAATGTTGGACATGTGTGCAGGTACGTCAAACATTTAGTATGTACCATTATAGCAACCATTGTAAGAATTTCTGATTACGATTGGTTATATAAGAATTCATGTTCAAGATACAAAGTGTCAGCTTAGTATGAATATTGAATAAAAAAGATATTTGAAAAAGTCCAGACTAACCTATAAATTAAATTGTATAATTTTTTACCTCAATCCGCAAAATCCTATGTTTACTGCTGTAATTACTCTTTCCACGCTTAAAAAAAATATGTTCGATAGCACTGTTTTGTGAAGCGAGTATAATTTATTAATTTTGTAAAAATAATCATTAATTGGGAATAAATACATATACATATGTATTTAGCAACGTGCGTGATACACTTGCCAATTTGAATATGCATTAATTAGGAAAGTCATTTTCCAGCTATAAAGAGTCAATGAAAAATAAGGATGACTATGCAGTCTCTAGAGAAGTGCAAAGTACTAGAGTTCCGTCGCGCTATGAAACACATACTCATCCATATGAAGTAATTAAAGCCAAGCTTTTACCAAAGGTTGAGTAATGCGTCATGCGTGCCGGTTTATCGTACTTTCCTAGTTTATCGGCAGTTAAGATAAGGTACGTCGGGCACAGAGCAGCGTGCGTGCTGGGTACTCGATCATTTGGTTCTCTCCGTGTGTTCCAATTAAAATGGCAATTTACGAACATTTATGGCGACCGCGTAGCCAAATTATGTGACAATTACGGGGTACCATTTCCGGTCGTTCTCTCTGCCGGCGGATAGCCCATCTCGAAATCCCCGATACCTAGAAACTTGGAAACTCGCAATTACTATCGAATCGATTAATTTCCTCGCAGCTACCTAACAGTAGTTCAACACTTCTAGTTATCCCGTAGTAGCGTTCGACTATCTCAATCTACATGCTTTGAAAAAAGAAAAAAAGAAAAACGAAAATCTAACGAATAGGAATGCTTCTGACTACTTCACGCTTAAACGATAGACCCAGCTCTAGCGGATATACGATCATCATAATACAGTTTAATAGCTCATAAATAACACACTACGTGGTAATCAATCCAGAACGAGAATTGATATTAGCTGCGTTGTGAATATCGAGTAATTATGTGTTTGTAGCTATCGATTTGCTTTGGCTTTTCTTATCAACATCCCCCTCCGTTTATTTATCGCAAGTATCGTTTAGCTCTTTATGAAATAAACAGCGGCAAAGTATTCAAAGCTATTATTTTTCGACTTCCATAAAAAATGTAACGTTAATTAATGTCGATAATATTTGACCCAGCCCATTAAATAGCCCATATACCTCCTGGGTTATCCACTGAGGGTGGTAGTAGTTATGCCAATATTTTTGTTCTCTGGAGGAATTGCGAGGGATTTTACAAGGACTAGGTCAAGAGTTATAACGAACTTGTCCCTTTCTATCCTCGATGACGAGTTGGCCCAGGAAACGTGAAGCCCTTCGGGAACGAAGCTAACGGAAGTAGGTATCTATTGATGTCACGGATGATTTATTTTTCTCCTACAGTCAGATTGTACGAGATGAGATTGCTGAAACGGGTTATATCAGTGTAATGTTATTTCTGTGCACACTAGTGTCAGCGTAAGGTAAAACCACGTGTGGTATTATCTGTTCACCGTGCCGGAAGAAATGTTGCATTTCGCGAAGCAGAAAATTTAACTGCGCCGCTGGAAAAACTAGGGATTCCAAGGCATGGCATGTTCCATGGTCCTCTATGAGGAAAAGGAGTCAAGTTTAGAGGACGTCGTGACGTGGGAGAATGCTAAACCCTTTGAAGAAATTCCTCGACCAAGTCCTCCACCCTTTATCGAAAACCTTTACAGATTTTTGCCGCTCATCGGTGGGTGTCAAGCATTATACCTGTGTGTTACATCCAGCCAGGCTGCCAATCTGGAGCCTATAAATTGCGTGTGACATTCCTGTAAGTAGCGAGATAGCGGCACGAATTTCCTCTGAAATTTTGAGTAACATCGATCAACCACTTTACGAGTGGCTTAAAGCGGTTGTATCAGAAGCCACCGGAAATTTCATTACCCCTGAGGTTAGGGTTATAAAAGCAGGACCTAGTTAAATCTTGACATTTTTTTAAGTTTCAGTTGAATATTATAATCGAACGAATCATGGTACAAACTTTATGGAAAACCTTAGGAAAGACTAAAGAAGCTTTGGAAAACTTGGGGTTTCTTAGGATGACCTGACCGTGTGCTCGTTTACGATCACGTGGAGGTCGAGGAGGTTTGCAAAGACGGTGGCAGAAGGCAAAGGGAAGAGCCGTGGAAAAATTTACTTGACGGTTCTGAAATTTAATAAATTCCCAGTGATATTGGGTATTCCTGCGGAAATGGGCTCAGCGATCGGTCTTATATCCGTTGTGAGTCTCGTCGTCCCTTAGACGATGGATGGGTCGAAACATTAGCCTTGAAAAAGCAAGGGCAAGGGCAACATCCTTTCGCACTTAACCGCGAGGTGTGCCGGATACGAGCGGGGTTGAAATTTAAACCTGGTTCGTGACCATGGAAGGCTAGAAATGGCTTTAGAAAAATCTTACAAGAATGTAAAAGAATATATTGTATTCATTGGGAATTCATTCTATGCTTATGTTGTATTTTTTTTTAATTTCTTTAATAATAAAAAATTAGATCCTTAGACCAGAGACTGGACTAATATGATAAATTCAATAAACAGAAACTTGCAGAAACATGTTTGTAATCTTGAAATTTCCTATTCAAATATATGGCACACGGAAAAGGCTGTGTATTGAATTCCCGAATTGTATGACGGTGTGAAGACACATGAAAATTATAGCGATAATTCACATGCCGAAGAACATTAATAGTCAAACTTAATACATAAATAAGTATATTTCGGAGTAGTTTTGGTAGACTATGGTATTTCAGTTATTAAACAACAGATGTACGTGACTACCATATCCCTTAGTGGGAAGTTTAAACATTGCCGATATGTAGCTATTATTTTATGTTAGTTTGCGTTTAGAAAATTCTCGTAACATTGTTTAGAATAAAGGATAAAATATGGTCTAGTATATGAATGCGTAATAATTTATAACGTAAATTTCTTTGCTCTGACAGTTTGCCTATATGTATGGCATATAGGATGCAATTACGTCGAGGATTGAAGCCAGCTTAAATTTTTTTCGTGAATTAAAAAAGATTGACGTTTGTAAGGAAGATTAAGCGAAATGAGACTTGAGCTGAGGATTATGAATCTAAAGAGTGTGTTGGTACGTAATAATATCTGTTCGCGCATGACCTAGTCTAAACCAATTTGAAGAGCAGGTAATTGCATCATAGCGTCTCTTTCTACAATCTTTTTTGAAATATTATTTAAATCAGGCAGGGTACTTTGTACCGAGTATAAAGAAGAAAGTGTGCGTTACTAACATAAGAAGTATAAAGAGCCTTGTTCTGATCGCTTTAGAGATTCTAGGATCAAGAGGAAGCGTGCAGGTTCAGTTTAATTTTGCAAAATTAAATCCGGTTGAGTCGTGACTTACGAACGTTTTTCTTATTCTTTTTTCCCCTTTGTTTTTTTAGTTTTTTCCTTGCCTGAAACCTCGTTTCTATTAGCCTTTGACTTTAACGAAGTTCGTACTTCAGCGAGAAGCCTTCACAGGTTTTAATTGCATAAGATGGTGCCTAGGTAATGATTCTCGCTGGAAATAACTACCCGAAATCAACACTTTTTTTGGAATGGTTTGAAATAAGCAATACGGTTTTTTCATCGCTTTCTTATTTTTTGAAACTGGAAAATCGTTTTGTTTTAACAAAGTCCTGTAAATACTTTTTACTACCACACGGTACGTGGGAATCAAAATGGAGTTCGCGATTTCTTGTTTATAAACGTATTTCTACTACCAGGACTAGTTTTTGATTATTGACGTCATCTTGAATACTATTCAAATAACTGTAATATAACGTAAATTGTAATTATAACAGAACCTTGATTTTAATCTAAACCATAACCCAAGTAGCGAGACTCAAGGTTGCGCGCTTTGTCCTCCTTTGTAAATTGTGCAGTCCCGCTTTTGCACTTGATAGAATCGTAATGAGGGAAAATTCGTTAGCTCCAGACGGACTTCAGACTAGTCTTGGAATATCAGTAGTAATATAGTCCGACGTGTAGTTTTGTGCTCCAAGTGGATGCAACTCGTAAGTTTTCGGTCACCGATTGTCAAATCGGTCAAGTTAAAGTGGTGAGACGCTAAAATTGAGATTCTACTCTAGTATACCAAGTTTTCTCAAAAACTGTTAAAAGTTAAAAAATGCCTTAAACTTGTATACTTGGTTTACCGTAGTATTCATGATAAATATTGTAACGTGGCGTCACGAGTCCAGCTTGGGCGCACCGCGTTACATTAAGAGAATATCTAGGGTCCGCGCCGGAGGACCGCATGCTCGGAGTCGGGAGAGGATTTGGTTGCTGGCGGCGGCAGGCTGGAAAAGGAATAGGATCTACGCCAATGAGGCCGCCAGCTGGAGATTTGGCCGTTTCGACTTGCGAACTTGATGGCAAGGTATCGCGGTTCGCAAAATTCAACGAACTGATGACGAAAGGATTCGGTAATCTTCGGATTAGCCGAAGCCTCTTTCCGGTAGATGGTGAAATTACATGTGCGACGGCTAGATTACAGATACTTTGGATTTCCTTTTTTGTTAACGACTCTGTTCTTTTGCTTTTCGATTTTTTGGTGACTTGGCTGCGTTTTGGGAGTTTGGTTTAAACTCTTTTTTTTGCAGGAGTTCACATAAGGTTTGGAGTGACTGTGCGGTACATGAGGTTGTGTCAAAAGTGCAAAAGTGTGCCCAGTAAGTGGTACCAGCCGGAGGAGCGGACCTCCCGCCCCGAACAACCTACTTTTTTATTTTTTTTTGGTGTCGGCTGTTAAATTGGCGGAATCCCCTTTTTTGGAATACGTAGCGGACTGAGTGACGAGTACCGCCGAGAGCGGCTCCCTTTATTGCACGTTCCCCTCTCCGAGTAGAGCTGAGATGAGCCACGTGCATGGAGCCCGAACGGAGATTGGTGGTCCAGGCGTTCGATACGCTAACCTGCAAAGATTTCAGGGTCGCGCATTGTACGCGTCGGGACGACTTGTGTCGACACAGTTTCTTTAAATAAACGGACAATAGCACTTCAAACGGCATTCTCAGTGACGTAACCTCGAACCTTCTGTTTGTCGTTGCCTCCACATTTCCCTTTACCAATTTCAGTTAACTGAGGCTGAGCAGCTGGGTGACCCATAGGAGGGAACATCGGTACGGGGAAGCCGCACCTGGTGCCCAACATACGGATTAGTTCTTGTTTTTTTGGATTTTAGCACGTTGGAAACGGCCGCGGATAATTTGTAGGTTACGCTGGGATGCGGCTTATGTCGCAATATAATGGAACATATATCGCGTTAGTAGAGTAGCATAATTTATCTGGCACAAGCTTTTGTGCAGAGCGGGTATTGTCTACGCTAGTTTTTATACTGCAACCTTTTTATATTGTATAAATCCATTTGCACAGATCTTCTCTATGGTAAGATATAAGTGACGAAATGTCTTGAAATTATATGATTCCCAACTGGATCTAGAATGAACGCAGACTTACCTTTTCTTTCTTCCTCGCGCTGCGCGATAATCTCGAATGACTATAATCCAGGGCAGACGAGCCGCTACGGTTGAATTCACTTCGTCGCGCTGACGCTTCAGCCTTCCAAGTCAATACTTTTCTATTCGGTTTAATTTCACCTCTGAACGAACAAATTTTCCCTTCTTTTTACCCGACCAACCCGCCACCGACAGCCACTAGCATAGCAGACTCTCCTCTCCAGTTCCGTACAACTCGCTCGATCCTTCTCACCTACTGTTCGCTTCATCCATTTTTTTACTTCCTTTGCTACTATTGCCCACAGCCATATCTCTGTGTCTGCTCGGTTCACCTGACAACGTGTGGGGTTAGTCAGATGAGTGAGAAGATTACGAAAATGCATAGTTCTCTCGTCAGTTATTAATAAAAGTACCAAAGATGCTTTGTGCACGTCACTCGAAAAGGTAAAACGCTGAAATGGATGGAAAAAAGCTCTCTGATTCACATTATGAAATTACTTCGTCCAGCCGCTTGAAAGCATTCACTAATCTCATACTGCAGAAGCGAACAGAGACGGAATCAATTCTACAACGTATTCGTTCAAAATCTAAGATGCTCCTTAATGCTACTTATCATAGATTTATGGAAACATTGGTTCATGGCCATTGCGACATAGTATGGCCTGCCTTCGCGCTACCGAGGGGACCTACGGAGTTACTTTTGCGAGGGCGTCTACGGTCTTTTAATCACGTAATGTACTTTTTTACCGCGGGATACTGTGGTTTCGACCCTCCCAATGGCCACGAGCAACTTTAACCTTCTTTCAGGGAGGGCGTGGAGTGGTACAAATTTAGGAAGGTCGTTAACCAGGTACTGATGAATCCTCAAGTGGCAAAGCTCTATTTGGCTAGTATTGACAAGGTAAGATGATTTTGTTCAGAGATTCATAAAAAAAGCAACCACCCATTAATTTCATTCCACGCGGGAACAACGAGGAATCCGCTGACTTCCGTAACGAACTAAACAAGTGAGCGATTGAGCGCAAGGTACAATATCTTTATATTAAATAATAATTACTCAAAGCAATATAAAGGTAACTTTACGGAATTTCTATAATTTCGCATTCCTACTCTGTTGTACTATAATTGTCTACCTAACGATGGGATTATATGAGCAACCGTTCTTTTTAATTTATTAATTTTCAATCTCGAAAGGTATATTGAACGGTTCACTTATTGGAAGTGGGGGCGGGGGTTACGTGCCAGAGTCACAGTACTTTGGTCAGTTAAATGTCGAAGTGATTTTTCCAAATATTTTTCATTAAGACCATGGCTCTTTTCTGGACCCCGGACCCATTGCGACTTTATCTGAAAATAATGTTATTTCTAAAGCTCACGTCGAATAGCACGATCTTCTCTATCACGCTTGCTTCAAATAATTCTGCAACAGGTTTCTTGAAATTCGATTCAGGTTGCACGATGGATAATTCAGTGTAAAACGTTAGGCAGACCGTCACGATATCAAGAGTTAACTCTCGCGTTTAAGGCGTGTCGCAATTACCGCCACGTACTCTGACACCGCCACGGCAACATACTCCATGGGTCCTACCAGAATTTCTTTTATCTCGTACCAACTGATTCTCTTTTTCATATCTTACCTTCTCTCATAACGGGACATCACGGACGGAGCGGAGAGCAGACAGCGAACATACAGCAACGACGAGGCACCACCAAACAGGCGCCATATGGGAACGTGGATCGTCGCCACCAACACCTCGGGACGTCCACTCCTAGGAGCTTTATGTCCCATTGCCGTATCGCATGCCAACTGGCCGCAAAGAGCCACGAGAGTGGCATGTCCAGCCGTACCTAGCTAGCCATACGCGCCAAAGGCCCGATGCAATCTGTTCCGAAAAGCGCCTCTGGAAGTTCGAGTATAGACGGTGGCTGAGGGGAGGAAGTCTTCAAAATCCTTCCGAGGAATGGAAGGACATCAGCGATAGCAACCAGAACGACTCGAGGAGCCAGGCATCCCGAAATGACTACGACGAGCGAAGGACGCACGTTTTGCGCCCCTGTAGCCAAAGCGACGAGGAGGATGATCCTGTCGACTCTACCGAAGGGTCAGCCAGAAAGCGGCCCTAGTAATGAAATCCGGGGAAGAACTAGCTACCGCCCAAAATCGGCCACGTAGATGGGGAAAGGTGCACCTCGATGGAGTAACAGCATCCTTATCCAAAAGCTGAGCCTAGGAACCCCGTTGGGAACGATCGTTATCGTTAGTATAGTATTAATAACGCAATATAAATTATCTGTTGACATTACAACTTGAGTATCGCCCTACCGAAACGTAAAGGGACTCATAGCAACGTTTAAATTGTGGCAGAGGGTCTAACGCGTTAGTTTAACGGTGGGAATTTCACCATGTGCCGAATGCCTAGCCGATAGATCGCACTCTTGCTGGCTATCCGTGGTGGTGTCAAGACGCAGTGTAGATTTCCTTATTATTGATCATTTCTGAGGTTGGATTCACGTGGAATTTTCCTGGCGCTTGTGCCGCCTATTAGCGTTCTCGAATCCTTCTGATTCGAGGCTCTCATTGTAGGCAGGGAAATTTGGAGGTTATCGTGTCCTTGTCTATTTTAGCCCACACTTTGGTAAATCAGACTAATAATAGTGAGTGCCAATTTCGAGTTATATTTTGGATCCTGAAGTGTGGCCACTGAGCCTACGTGTCGCTTTCGCTTCTTGATTGCGAGACTTATCTTATTGTGTACTTACTTCTGTCTTCCTTTGCTTTGCCATTTTGTGAACTTACGGATCTGTCATTTGTCTGCTCTTTATTTATTCCATTTTTGCGAATCTTAGAATGATTCACCGTTGCCCTAGAAATATTATACCTGTGCCTTAGTATTGTCCGATTTGTATGTTTGGTGATATGCCATTGCTTAGCGTTTCTCTAGTAGTAGTGCTATTGACTTATGATACTTGTAACATTAGGGTTATCGTTCCGTGAAGTGTGCGCTGTTAGCTAAGCCAATTTATTACTACTGCTAGGGCTGTCATACTATTGTTGTTCAACGAGTACAATTTATTGTGTTCTATACACGCACGCTTTTCGGCATATTAGTTTTGTTATTAGCATTGTCTTTCTGTTTATACGATTTTTGTTCTAACAAACTAAATTTTTTTCTAAGATTGGGGACCTAGATAATAACAGGTCCAACCTTATGATTTCGTTGTTGTTATTATGTCCTAATGAAAAGGGCTTTGTTATATTTGGTTGAAATTCCGTTTTGTTACTTCTCGCGAGTTGCCGCGAGAGCCGTGCCTGCTCAGTGAAAAATTTGAAGACGTACAATAGATTGATGACACATTTAAGTCGTACAACAGGCTGACAACAGTCCCGTTTGTGAAATAGGAGGCGTACATCAGGCTCACAATATTCAATTTTGACCAGTTGTCAATCTGTTGTACGCCTTCAAATTTTTACCCGGGTGAACATCGCGATTTCGTGAAATCGGTATTGCTAAGGGATACCTGGCAGTCAGGCCTTTCGCAGGATATCGTCCCTACGGTTGCTCTCGCCGGAATCCTTGTATTTTTGACGGTATACATCCTGCCGATTTACCTATTCGCATTGTCTCGCTAATAATAGCGTCACAATATCAATCATTTTTAATTACGGTAATCTTGTCTTATTATAACTGAATCACTGAGTAGAAGTATTCGAGTAGTCTATATTTTTTGCAATGAAAATGTCACTGAATGTGGATTGTAATCCGGGGTACCAATATACAATGACATATTTCCATCCTTTTTTGGGCACAATTCGCACAACACCGAACAAGTGAATGTTATTTACGTGATATTAGGCTCTACCAAATATTAACTGTTGTTTTTTCAAGAGAAAAATCCAGGTAATGTCAGAATTGTTTAGTGGAAATATTTTTTCTCGTGGAAAGATCGATTCTTCGTAGCCAGTCAACATTTTTGCATTGCAACGAACGACATAGCTCGAATCGAAAAAGACTCGGATTTAGAAGTGAAAATGAAAGTATATGGATCACCAATCTGTATAGGCTTTTCCAATTAGGGAAAAACATTAATGGATATACTTATTATAGGGACAATGCAGACATTTATTCGGGGTTTCAATTATAACTATATTTTCATGTTTCCCCATGTTTTGAGAGCGAATTCTGTAGTGATGTTTAGTTACAATAAACTGGTTCGCATAATTTCACTGCATAGAAGTTTCAGTGTCATTCGCGAGATTCTGTTTATTATAAAAGTAATTGAAATACAATACGAGTATCTTTTAATGGAGTCAGGTAGCTATTGTGGCGAGTATCTCAGCATAGAATAATATTTTTAATATTAATATTTGCTACAAAGACTCTTACATTTTTCCAACAGCAATAGATGTGGTCTTTGACAAGAAATTTGAATGTTTCGCAAACGATCTCGCACTCGAATCGGAACTGTGAAAACTAATTGATACAGTTATGGGATGGTTTAAATTCTTTTTTCAGTTAGACGTGATGTAAAATTTAAATCATTCGATCAGAGAAATGAAAAAATTTCGTCTCTACATCGGACTGTTTCAACGAGTAAGGTTCGAGAATGGTTTTCCGTTATATTTGTTTCGCACGATCGGGAATCCAGTCTCATCTAATGGTAAGTCACTGTAGAAATCTTACCTTCCTGTTAAAACTGATAGGCAACTTCGGGTTAAGCATGAGACTAATAAAGCAGGCTTTCGAAAGGATTGAAAAGAATTGAAAGAGAGAAGAGGGTGAGCAAAGTGACTTAGAAAGGTTGATTGGAATCGATAAGAAAATAGCTTACGTCATGGCACTGGATATGATTCAAGGAGGAATAGACACCGCGAGTCCTTTCCTTATATCTTGAACCATTATTCAAAGGAGACACCTCCCCGTCAGAAACCTCCTGCTTAGCATTCAGGAAGCCCCTTCTTGGGAAAGCTCAGTGTCCTGGAACGGAGAAACGTTCGCTCCTCGTGGTAGGACTCTGCCGCCTAGTATCCTTCACAAAAGTTCGGAATGTTGAACCCCTTGAGTGTAGTCCTGACATCACTACCATTGGCTCACGTCCCGAACTGCGTAACGTCTCCTTCGCAGACATCG
Organism: Trachelus tabidus; assembly: GCA_030142655.1. Lineage (NCBI taxonomy): Eukaryota > Metazoa > Arthropoda > Insecta > Hymenoptera > Cephidae > Trachelus > Trachelus tabidus. The sequence goes on from JARQTI010000023.1 coordinate 536,336, forward strand.
CAAATCGCAGCCAGAGTCTTGTATTACTTCGCGGTGAACCAAGACAAACAAGATAATTTGCGACGGGAATTGGTGAAAGTTGTTCCCCAGAGGCCAATCGATGCTGGAAACACTGAGGAGCTGGTATACTCGAAAGCTTGCATCAAGGAGGCGCTGAGGTATGCGTTTGAGCTTTATGAAACTTTCCCATTTCAATTCATTCACTTCCACTGACATCTTGTATTGTTAAAACTCGGTATTACGTCCACGAGAGACGTTTGTTTCAAGGCTTTTACCAAAATCCAATTACGAGTTTTTGACTTAATTTTCCGAATTTACGTTGCTTCAGTCTGATACAATCCGCTGGTTTGTACTATCTGTATTTGCCTTGTGAGAGAGGGGAGTCATGGAATGACCTTCTCAAGGGAAGGTTGAACCATATGAACCTAAAAATGAGAAAGCGTTCAATTCGAATTGGTGGACCTTCATGTTATATTTGAATCCGAGAATACTTTTAGGTCTCGAGCTACTTGTAATTTCTATGCAAATAAAGTATCCGGCTGTGAAATTTAAGGTCACGTGTAGAGCTGTCCGTCGAGGGTAAAAATCTCTTCTTCTACTTTTTATTTTTCTAGGATTACACCCAAGGCTACGGCCTTCGAGAATCGACGAACTTCAATAGGCGAGAGCCGACTCCGATTTCCGGTTTCCGGATTTCTGAAGGGGATGAGTTAACGGAAATTATGAAAACTATTTGTAACGTTTGCTTTTCCCTTTATTTCAAAACACACTTAATTATTTACGAACAGTCATTCCACGCCACACTATTTTTTTCATTCGCACGATAACATACCGATAAAAGCCATTTTATTATTGCTATTGTTCTTTTTTTATCAGCTGAGAATTATTGGCTGCCATAAGGTAATGTCAGATGTAGAACAATATTTTCGAAATCCGAAAGAATTTAAATCGATAAGATGGCTGCGCTTGTTTTGTCTCATTCACTTGTTTTAATTTGTATCAATTATTTTAGCTCAACAGTTCTGTACATTTCACAGTTTCTGTACAATGTATATTGTTTGAATTGAATTAACCACGTGGAGTACCGGACATAGCGAAAAGGTCACTAGTGGCAAAAACTATGATAGCGAATGAAAAACTTGTATGTACGTTATTTGAAAGAGGTAGAAAGTGATATTAGTTTCAATTGTTAATACAAAGAAAAGATGTGTCACAAGTGAATAAACAAACGTGGAAGTAAATACAAGCTACAGAGAGGTTAATTACAAGAGAAGCTTGTGAATTGGTCCTTGATGGAGGAAACGTGGCCGCAAGGCTAGACACGCCAAATAAAACATTGACAACAATATACAATAGTTTTTCTTGTTTAGAACACGCAGTTCCGAGATCGTACGAGGTAAATATCAATCGGCCCTAATAGCCGCGAAAGTCTTGTTGCGGAACATAAAATCTCTAAAGCACGATGCACCAAAGGCGAAAGTATTGGCAGTAATGGTAGCACGAACTCCTAGGAAGCTAAGAGAAACAGAGTTCTTTCTATCGAAAAAGGAAACTTCTCCCCACTATTCGAAACTACCCTAACTTCTCCACCAACAAATTTACATGTTGAACGACAAGACGAAAACTCTTTCTCAACTGCTGCGCGCGTCCTCGGCTCGGGTTACGTTACTGCCGTATCCCCTCTGCTATTTCGTTCGTAAAACTCTTCGCGTGAAACCGCCAGTCGATTTCGCCTATCCCATTCGACATCTGCTGCTCCTCATCCTCCACATCTGCATCCGCGTCCTATTCTACTTACTCCATTTTCTTCTCTTTCTTTTTTCTCCTTTCACTCCTTTTTTCTTCATCCTACATCCTACCTCTATCCGCAGTTTTCACATGGAAATCTGACGGTCGTGCTAAAATCTCAATGACACATGGACATTGGAATTGGCGAAAAGTGAAAAAGATTTTCAGAATATTTTCGCTTATGGAATATTCACGTATGTCAGGAGGATTTTGTATTATATAGAACATGGATGCGTGAAATCGGTTTGAAATGAATTCACGTTGTAATGTGATACTGACAGATGGTAAGAAGTTGACAGTTGAGATTTTTGACTGTCCAGTAAGGATGGTCTGCATGTTATATTGAATAGGTTACCTCCTCTTACTTGACTTTATAGAATCACCATTTTCTCGATATTACTATATTCTAGCGTTTGTCGTACCATCCCTCCACGTAGTGACGAGAGTGTTAATCGGTAAAATGGCTACAACCGTAGCTTTTTTCTATTGCCAAATGTTTCCGTCGTTTTCAGGATGCATCACCAATAACTTCCTTTAGCTTTTTCAGAACTTGTCTCAGAGCACGAGAGCCTCTTCGCGTGATAACTTTTTTCTCCTATATGTTCGCTCATCTTCACTTCCTCCATTCAGCTTTTTTTTACCTCTTACTTTTAACTTCAGCTCCTGCTAGCTTGTTGATGCGCCGAAGATGCTCCCCTATATTTCCTTGTAAAGATCGGACAGTGTCGATAATGCTTAATGACGACATGCCCCAAGAGATACCAGGCGGCGCAACCACTATGAAAAAAGCCTTCTTCAAAACTTTCCTCGGTTATCAATTTAAGGAGATACGATCTGCAGTGTGTGAGGTTAACTCGGGGTGAAGTTAGAGCATAGTAAAATAAATTGTAGCGAAGTCAAGTAGAGGAGGGAGAATGTAATCTAAGCCGAAGATCAAAATACCGGGTTACGTCGTTACGCTCGATTACGCAGAAAAATCCAAACGACCAAAAGCTGATCACGAGTCATTTGTCGATTACTACTCCTTGTTTTTGGGAATATTGATTTTCACGAGATAGGGCGTGGAGTCGCTAAGCTGTTGCCAGATCGTGTCGGAGAATTATGGTACTTGGGATGATGTTTACTACCCGATGAAAATTTGCCGATGATCCCTTAATTCTGTGCGTGTGCAGACACTTTGAGAACATTTTTTTTCAACAGGTTCTTATAGTCTATTAGCTATAACGTTTGACATGCCTTTGGACAGGTTTTTTCTTATGTGTAAAATTAATAAAGTTTCATATTAAATATATAGCACGCACAGTATATACATATATGTACGAATAGGATATATTTGAAGTACATCGTTTAGTGAAATTTTAGTTGAAATTACTTGAAGTAATTTAACGGGATTTCCCATATTATCGTATCTCATTTCTTTGTTGAGCAAAAAATTGCCGGAGTAGAATTATGAAAGTGGGACATATTACGAATGGTGCGATGGTTGCATACAACGAACACATATTTTCGATGTTTTGAACATCCAAACATTATGCATTGTCTACTGAATCTAGATGCGGTAACAGGCGTGTTGGGAAAAAAGTGGTTAAATTCTTCCAGTTTTTTCCTTAGCTATTTGCGAAATGTCACAATGCACGAGGTAGTTCACGTGACTTCCGTTTGAGTAAGATTCCAATGAAACATTGTTTCAATGATAACGTATGCCACATTTTTTACGTATCCCTTTTCAATGAGCATTTTACTCTCCTATGTACCTTCGGCTACACTGCCGCTGTACTTTCTTTGAACTACAAATTTCCACTTAGGCGAATTTCTCTCATAATTTGGATCCGTTTTTTAGGCAAACTAGCCAGCTTTTCTGAAAAACAATGCAACGGTTTATATCACGTATTTCTACAAACAAAGCATAAAAATCTGGGCGAACAACTCGCCCGCGACTTCAATTTAGTAGTCATCCATTGTTACTGCGGCTCTAATGGCAGTGACCATACCAGTTATAATGATGGGAACAACGGTTCGTTAAAGTACATTGGAAAAACAGCTGATGAATTTACCTGCTGACGTCATTTAATCCCCTCAGTATTTGTTCTTTTTCTTTATTGTGAAAAAAGAAGAAAACGACTCGGAATTCATTATCCCTTACAAATGTCAAAATTAATGAGGCTCCAACGGAAGTATGAATTGATGAAGTAAAATTTTTTAATGCATCTACTAAACAACATGGAACATGCAAGATTGTTATCCAATCGCTATTGGAAAAAAAAGGAGTATTTGCTGTATGTCGTGCGTGCAAAATTCTGTATTAAAAATTTCAGACATACCATTCAATGTAACGGATTACAATTTACAAGAGAAATTAAGTTTTGCATGTATGTACACATGGCGAAATAACATTTGCAAATGTTCAGTACTTCTGATTTAAACGTATCTTTCAAATTAAATTTTGTTGCAACGACATATGGATAAGATGCAACCTCGTGGTCCAATTAGAAAATTTGATGCATGACTGATTGTCAATATGTATATCTTGAACCTAGTAGGCGTCTTTAATTCTTTGTAAAAGAGCCTTTAGTCGAAGCAAATATGATACGGTATTCTTTCTAACTAACTTTCTAAGGTAACTTCTGCAAGTTCCACTTTTTTCCAATTATTATTGTAAAAAATTAATAATCGCTGCAATTCAATAATTTCACTGAAATATATTTATTTAGTAAATGGAGCAGGTGTGACGGTGAACCTAAAATAGCATTTAATAAATTTTCCACCCTTTTCCAGCAGATTCAAGCGACAGCAGCTTTCTTACCATTTCTCTACGACAAAGAATAGCGATGACTAAGGGGGCACCAGTTTCGAAATTCTAATTTTAAAATATGTCGCTAAGCCCACGAGTTACTGAAAATAGTTATACGTATCGTGTCGTTGCAAAATTGCCGTCACTCTTATACGGATCAGCTCTTGTGTTTTCGGGTGTGGTGTAGTTACCCCTACGTACTTTCCACGGATCCAAGTAAATTATAATAATTTCTTTAGTAACCGATTCTTTTTCGCAACTCATATTACGTGATAACGCGACAACACGGACGATGCATAACGCAGACAGCCATTAACCAGCAACGAGAAGGCACCACCAAACAGAAGCTACGCCATATGGCAACGTGGACGATAGCCAGCAACACCTAACGACGCCTATCCAAGGAGCCTGAGGTCCCGTTGCCGTACAGCATGCCGACTAGCTGCTGAAGAGGCATGAGAGTAGCACGCCTGGTCGCACCTGGCCATCGGTACGCGCCAATGGCCCTGTGCACTCTGTACCGAGAGGCGCCTCTCAGATCTCGAGTGTAAACAATAGCTCACAGAAGGAAGACCCTATAATCCTTCCGAGGAATCGAAAACAATCACGAATAGCAAGCAGACCGATCCCAGGGCCGCTCGAAAGCAACAGCACGACTTCGGGCGAACTCGAGAATCTTCGGGAATCCTCGGGCCGCGGACACTCCACGTGCCCTTGCGATTACAGACTCGAATTGTCCACGAACAACGAAGATGACCTTCGCGACCGCGTCCATTGTTAGAATTGTATTGAGTCGCGCTCGAATACAACAGTCGACTGTACTTTGTAATGTTCTCACATTCAATTTTGATTGCAACAAATATAATTATAGTTTTAATCGGTAATCTCCAGAAAATCGGAACATATTGTTTTTTATAAATATTGTTTATCTTTTAAAAAATATTTCGGTGTCGTCAATTAGTATTATCCGGTATTCACCAGAATAGTAGTCCCAAGGCCTTCAACGGATTGAGGATGGCATATGAACCCCGTCGTGCCTCGTCAGAATAGACACGTGGTGTGTATTGTACAAAATAGTGCCAATGGTGCCGTATTAATAATCCTTTTTCGTCTGTATGGAAATAATTGATCACAGAACGTGGAAATAGAATTAGTAGAGGAATTCGTGATGCTAAATTATAATTGAGGCTAAGAAGTACCTGTATGGATGATCAAGCGATCCACAAACGCGTGTACCCTGTCGTTCGTCTAGAGCGGAAAAGGAACGATCGACAGGTGAATTATATGGATATTTGTTATTAGATAGGAGTAGAGATAATCGCTCGATTCGCCGGACATCTACTTAAAGATAGCACAACTAAGGTGTGTACAGTCGGTATGGTAACCTTTACAACTTATTTACCTAGGTATAAAGTGCCATTATTGGAATTAAATCCCACAGTCTTAGTTATTTCGGAAAGGCCGGCCGATTCCTGCAGATACTCGCCGCCCTCACGTTCCCCTCTACCATGTTTAACCCGGAGTTGACGTGCCGCGGATTAGAAATTAAAGGCCCGACGAGTGGGGCTGGTGCGAGGATACACCTGGTGGTCAAGGGATCCGCGAAGTGCAAGATTGGGGTCATAGATAGGACGTAGGTCAGGAAATCCGTTACAATGTATAATGCAATATTGATCACCAGTTGACATCGCGACTTGACATTTCGCCCTATCGAATTTTAAAGAAACTCATAGCAATATTTAAATTATGGCGCGCGTATAAACTTGGCAGAGCGCCTAGCGCATTGGATTAAGTGTGGGGATTTCACCATCGGCCGAACTAAGTGCGGAGAAGAAAACAGCAGAAGGCGGTGGGGAAGGCTCGTCTAATTATTTCGTCTCGTTATTACCGGTGAGTTCTGAGTCTCAGTTTACGTAGAATTTTCTTCGTACTTATTTTAATTGGTAGCGCTGCTGAATCCTTCCGATTCGTAATCTTTATCGTAACCCGAGAACCTTAGTTCTCGTGGATCTCGATCTTTCGCAAAGCGCACCGGGAAAATTCTATTTGCTGTGTACTTATTTCTTGTATCTAATATTTTGTGAAATTATTTATTCTTAGTATATTTCTGGATCCTGGAGTCCCGCCACAGTGCCTTCCGTTAGCGCTTCTCCATCGTGAGACGTATTTTATAGTCTGCTTTGTAATGCCTGTATATCATACTTTGCTTTATAATTTGCTAAGTAACGATATATTATTTTCTGTATTATTTATTATTTCTAACTAAATATTTGCATTTTTTTCGAATATTATTAATGAAATTGTACCTGTGCCTTTATTTCGTGTAATTCACGTTCTCTGTAATATGCCATTGCGGGATACCTGGCAATCAGGTATTTAGCTTCTTTTGGAAGGGTGCATTTTTTTTTATTATACCTATTAAACACTTAATTCCCCTTTTGTGTCTGCTATTAAGCCGACGGATAGTATAGTGTTAAAAGGTAATGAAAATATTGAAAATTATATCCCCTTCTAAACCTCAACTTACTAGCAATATTCTTAAAAGCGAAAGGAAACTTCGTTCAATGTAGTACTGAAAGTAATGAGATTGATTACATCTAGAGCTTTTTCAAGATGAATTTCCGTTTTATAACAAACATCTTTAATCAGATCAATCAAGCGGTTGCCCGAAGTTGGGTTTGGTAGCTTATGCTGCCTTCAGAAAGTTTTAGGAAAATAATAATGTACAAAACTTAATCAACATACACTATGCCAGTGATATTTACACCGTGACAAGGCCTCTGCCAATATTAGGGTCCAAGAGGCTTGTTTAGGCTATATCGCGGGGTCTGTTAGGTTCGGGACTCTTTCCGTATGGCATTGGACTGATTTGTTTTAAGAATTTTTATTAATTTCTTACGTAGGAGTATTTTTTCACTTTATTTAAGCAAGTCTGAAAGGACTTTTCAAAATTGACTATTTACAGGTCTCGAAAGAATTAATTATGTGCTGTTGGGGTGTCAAAAGTAGTCTCAGCAATGAGGCCTCACGCGGAACTGAAGTCGTCGTCGCCACGGGTCAATTGCGCCATGAAATCTTTGCGTTTCCTTTGTCTAAGAGAATTCTCTAGATGGTTGCCACAACAGTATGGAGTCAAATCACGTAGAGTAGAAGCTTAATGAGATTATTGGTTTGTCAAGATCTTGTTGTACGACACTGAAACATCCACCGCACAAGCAAATCTTGCACCTGGCGTAAAAAGGGCGCGCGACGACTGAACACAGATCATGTAAAACCGAGAAGAAACGGATCTGTTCGAGGAATTTCGGAAAAACAATTGAGCGTGCGAAGCGAATGTGTCTTTTTCAATTTTGAAACCCTCTAGCGCCAATCACGATGTAATCAAGCTCAAGAATAGACATTGTTTCGAGTTAATTGTAATTTCATTTACCACTTGAGGTATCCAGAGTGCTGAAATACGTGTTACTGGAGATTTATTGGAGCGACCCGGAAACGGCGAGTAACGCAGAAAATTTTTCACCAGTTTCTTTTAACGAGATATATCGGATTTTACAGTTCCGTTGTGTCATTACTCATTTCCGATATATTTACGGATTTGAGGTCTGCTAACCTGACGATAAACAGGAGTATGGGTTATTTTCTATTTATCGTACTTTTTATTATGCGTAGATTGGAATAGAAAGGTGGAAATATAAAGGCTGTTTATTGGGTGCAAATATTCACGTTTCAGTCAATTTAATCCATTGAGTATAAATCGCAGTGAATTAAACAGTGAATAACTATGAAAATATACTCTGTACGTATTAGTCATCATTTTAATTCTTTAGGCTTCACACTGAAAAAGTCAAGTTCCTCTGCGTAGCTGGGGAGAAGAATAAGAGAAAAATAGCGGTAAGAGGAGAGCTTGGGTAATCACGGAAGGTGTTATTGCGAGAATAAAAAAAAAGTAAGATCCTTTCTAATGTCGACTCTGACTCTCCCTTCCTCTATATAGACCCGAAGAATTATTGTCAAGGTCTCTGTGGAGAAATGCCTTCGATAAGGAAACCTTCAAATTAAAATTCCTTGGAATTGCGAGCTTTCAAATGCAGTCCGAACATTATAATTGAGAATGACATTTTGAATTTAAAACTTTTTATAATTCAATACTAAATGGAGTCAATATCAGCTCATCAATACAATTGTATGAAGTTTAACAGCTGTAATATTTATTTATTTTTCAAAAGAGTAAAGCCTACTTTGATTTAATTAGTAACAGTAAAGTTAGTCTCCCCCAAAAATCAGATTTCTGTTAAATTTATGAAAAGAGAATTTTTTTATCCTTCTACTTTACTAAAGAAATTAAAATGTATTATTATTTAATGTAATGATGGATTAAACGACGAAAAAAAATATTTGATTCATTTCAATTTGCTGACTTTTCTTTCCCATAGTTTCCATCCAAGCATTAATTATTTTCATAGTGTGTCTAACAAGGATTGACTTGGATCCTGTCAAAGTTTATGAATGTTCGCAACAAATAAGAAGTATCTAATATATAATAGCCTAAGGGAGATGTCGATAGCACGAACATCTATTTAAACTTATGTCAAGCATTTACAATATAACATCAAGCCAAATTGGTATCAAGTATAAGACATTTAAACTGATTACCGTTCAGATCATTTGCTTACTAGATTAAACATAATCACGTTATCTTACCCTGTTACATTAAAAATATTTTTAATACCTATTTTGCATTATACAGTGAACTTTTGAGAACTATGTTCCATGAAAGTCTCCATGGTCTTGCATATTGCATTTAAGTAAGCTGAGGTTATCAGACCTTGGCTTTATGTTGGTCATAAAAGAGTAAATATCCTTAACGTTATCAGCAGACGACTCAAGATGTGCTTCGGATGACAGTTTAGTTCACTGATCGTAAGACATGAAGATTGGACCCTGGGATGAACTAATTGGAGACCTCAATGTGGAACTTCATGTTAACCGGGAAGCAGGTGCATCGCACGAGAAGCTTTTACGAGCATAAGTGACAATACCTTGTCTTATTACTTTTAAGACCTATCCTAATTGGTGTATGTGATAATAAAATTAGAGGAAATTCTTGTGGATGCTTGAAATTCTCTAAGTTCTTCCTTTAAGCATTTTTTTTACAAGTTCTCATATTACGTAATAAAAGTGAACATAGTCTCATTGTGAGATATCAACTTGGTTCAAACCGATTAGAAATATGTATGTTTTTTTGAATAGTATAATTTGTTATTGCATATAAATATACTATACAATAATAAAAGAGACGTATAGATGGCAGTGTTAGGATATATAGCTAATAATAAAATAAATCAAATATTTTGATGTGGCTCACAGCATAGAGAGGAAATTTATGGGATATTCATGTTTGCACTTACATGTCTGAAAGAGTGCGTAGGTTAATTTATGGCTTTATTGTCCTTAAAAATTGACGAAAATCGGGAGGAAAGTCTCATCGACCGTACAGCGAAATTTTATATAAAAATTCTGGCAAGCGTCTGGCATAAGTTTGAGGCATTCGAGCGTGTGTGCATGAATTTTGGAATACCAAGAGTACGCCTTTATGTTTGCTAATGCGTCTTTAGACTATGGCTATGCTCTTTCGACTCTTCTTGAGGCATACATTTTTGTAAATAATGAAATCGTGTCTTACCCGATACATATCTTTTAGCAGCTATTATTAATTATCCAATAAGATTTATAAGAAAGTATTGTGTATTTTATAAGCACTCCTAAAAAAAACCACATAAAATTACCATAACTTGGGATATAACCTTAACCATTTTGAGAATTGCAAGCGTAGCGAAATGTCTTTGGAGTTTTCTTACCTTGGGGTAGAAATTTTAACCATTCTGACAAGTACGTGACATTCCTTTTCGATTCTTGAATTCAACGACTCATTGAGCATTCTCTTCGTGCTTCCAATCGTCATTGACTTGATTAAAAGTCATTCGAGTGTGACGAACAAATATGTAATTTAGAGAGTGGCACTTCGGAAAATCGAATCAAAGGGAATACTATACAACAGACAGTAACGATGAGTGAAACACTATCCGGAGAAGTCTGAAAGACATTACGAAGATGAACAAAATTATAAAATAAGACACCCTTACACGTTCCATGTGATCGTGCCTGAAAAGTATAACAATGGTGAACAGAATCTACAAAATAATATAAAAGTTTCTAAAAGCATCTAATTCAATCAACTAACGAGTTCAAGCTCAACCTTGGCCCTTGCCTATCTCTATTTCGTTATACGTAGTTATAAATAAGGGAGTAAAAAGTTAATTAAATTGAAAGCCTGAGCAGTTTGGGTTTTTTTTACATTTTGTGGTATTTTTGAATTATTGAGAAAATTTTGATATCCTACTTGTCAACCAGATACTCTGTATGATTCTAAATAACAAAGCAATGGGCGCTTACTCTATCTAATCTTTTTCTACTAACCCCTGAGCTCCCTTCCGGAGGATGTCAATGGCTCTTAAGATGTCCATTTCATTGAAGCCTCCTGTAGCGATATCGTTTACCGCATATGGAGTGTGAGATTGACTAGAAGTGAGTTTACGGCACCATGAAAACATTGTAATCAGTGAGAAACGACTGACTCGACAGATAAGCTTGAATTGTGAGACATCGAACGAAAAGACACTCAGTTAAACTTCTTTGCAAACAATCATTAGTTTAATCTGTGGTTTTATATTCTTTTTTACCCATCCCTTCAACCGTTCATCCGAACGGCCTCGAATACTTGTGTAATCAATACACTCTCATACTCCGTGGGAATGTATGTACTTAATTTACAAAGAGTATTTAACAACTCTTCGAACGTTTAGTCGTAAGCTATAACAGTTGCATTACTAAATGCTTTCTCTCGTCACTACTTTCCTATCATATCATCAATCATCATTGACAGCAGTTTGGGACATTCTATTATGAATTGGAAATATAAAAAAGTTCATAAAAAGCCATGCCGAGCCAGAGTAGCCCTTTCTTATAAAGATTCAAAAATCACAAAATAAATATAATATAATTTCAAGCTGGATATTCTAAATTACAGTTCGTCAGGATGATAAAACAGTATTTCAGTGAGTAACAGCCAGCTGTCTGTTCTCTGTGTAATCCTATCCTTAAAAAGTACGTTCGATGAAGTATGATACAAGAGCTTTTCGAGTTAATTAAAATAATAATGAATTCGAGAAATTCTGCATACTCACTCAGACCAATAAGCCGCTTTGTACTAGACAATTAATATACAGAAATAACCTTATTAAATAAAGCAAATTGGAAAGTACGTCTCTGTTGGAGGTGACAGATGACATCTACGTGTCTTACTCACGGCTTTTCTCTGACATGTATTCCGCAAGCTCATCCTACCTACCTTCTAGTTTCCCAAGTCTGAATGCGTTATGTATACTACATTGCAATTTGCATCGGATGTATGACCCTGGGAACACGTGTGGTTACTTGTCTCGTGGAAACCGGATATACCTGGTGGTTCAGCAATGACATAGGATATGGTCATGGTCATGCCAAGAGAATCCACCCACTTGTCCACCAGTTACACCTAAGTTACATAAGTTTTACATGGATGTACAGAAGTAACAGCGTCACATTATTTTTGAGCATGCTCATGCTTAACTTGAACTTTCCCTGTTAATAATGTATTTTCAGTGGTAGACATATCTGCGTTATCAGCCCGAGAGGTCCTCGTTAAAATTTTATCAAAAGACATTCTTTTCCCAAGTGGAATGTCTATGTCATAGATCCGTAAAAGGCTCCTGCAACTCGTTCGATAGCCGAGCATACTTCTCCGCCTGATACGTGTGCAAGAATGAAGAAAAAAATGAATATAAAAGAAAAATATCAACTCTCGGCGGTTAACGAAATTCCCGAAGAAAGGCCTTAAATTTTTCATCGATTATGACTGCTAGACTCTGTTTTTTTTCCTGACGGCTGTTCGCTACTCTCAGAAAATTCCGCAAAAAATCGCGCAAGCGAAATGTCTGTCACGTGGCGTCTGCAATTTTATTGCGATCAATTGTCACATATTGAAGGTCAAGGATGCTGGAGGAATCTACATGAGGTCTTTTTATACCACGTGAAGAAGCTTGTGCTTGTACTTTTGTATTCGGGTTAAGATTTTATCGTGTTTCACAGCAGCTTCGAATCTTTAAGCGACACACAGCTAATGGAGTTAGTCGTTGCACTTTACTTGGTGGAAAAGGACTAGGCATGTTGCGATATTTTTCTTGGCTGGCAATTATGCGAGATAATTGACAAAGTACCTGGACAGGTCTTGGGAGGATGCTGGTGGTAGTTGAAAGATGGTGGTTGGCTGTCGAGTTAAGAAGAAAGTCAAAGGACGCGCCTACCCTTGCGCACCAAGATTATTTAAATGAGATAGTTGTTCGGCTTCGATGGCGGCATGGAGGATGAACGGCTTTGGTTTTCATCGCTAAGGATGTCTGGGGCAACAAGGTACTTCGACAAAACAGATTGTTGCATGTCAAATAATTTTATAAAATTTCAAAGTGCCAACAAGACCTCGCCGACTAGACCGGCATCCTTCTTAGGCATCGTGTAAGCGGAAAACTTAATATTTTTATCCAGAGGAAACTAGACTAGAAATTAGACACTTCAAAAAAGTGCCCAAAACGTAAGGGATTTGGAAAACTATCCTCTTTCTTAAATATCGAAAAATTCGTTCACGAGGTAATTTTCTTAAAAATGTTCTAAACCAGTTAGATTAAAATCTCCAAAGACAAAAGAGCAAAACAACGGCACTGTTCAATCTATTATAAAAATATATTAACCAGCTTACTTTCCCAAATGAATTGTAATCATTTGCAACCAGTCGGCAGAGTTTGCGTTTCTCCTTGACGTATTTTACAACAGCACAGATCATAAAACGGACTGCAAATTGGGAGCGTCGAAATTACAACGCGAATTCATGCACCTTCAGTCTTTCAGATGCGAAGGTGGTGGAACGTCGAGGAAAAAGACAAGGGCGAAGGTGACTAGGTGTAGGCGAAGAATAGGCGAAGGGGTAGTTCCGTTAGGAGGAGAGAACTAAGCACTCTGTTTAATCTACCGTGTTGCATAAATGCATAATCTCTGCTCTCTTGAACCAAGAGATACCATCCGCGCATCTCGACGGCCCTTTCTTGCCTCGAGAGTTGCTTCCGCTTCCGCTCTAGTTCATTGGCTTTTCCTTCTTAAGAAAAGTCATTAAGGGACACAGAGCGGCATGCTCAACCAGCTACTTTTGTATTTTCAGATAAATCGTGTATTCGTTTCGTCACTCCAGTTAGGTAACTATAAGCGAAGTCAAGTGACGCCATATCTCGTAAGTAAATTATTCTACATTACTTTCACTGTATCTAGTTCCAAGGGAAGGTAGCAGACAAAAAGAAAACATGAACCTTTAACTTTAGAGAAATCGAAAAAAATATAAAGCTAGACTAGCGCTTGCAGACTAAGACAGCGTATCATTTTTTTTTTGACTCTCTTAAAATTATTCCAAGAAGAACGTATCTCACATTAAAATTGAATTTTTGAAAGATGGAAAGATACAGATACACTGTTCTACACAAGAGACCGGTTTATATCCAGAACGAGGGATCAAATGAACTTGTTCTTTCTTCGCAAAGCGGACGGTTAGCGATAGAGATTTTGTATGGAATACAATACAGCAGCAGGATCGTTATCGATAAATATTATTTTGCCTTATCAATTGTGGTTATTGGAATATATACAATTATTTCTAGTTAGATACCACGATAACGATTCCCAATGTAAATACTAAGCTAACCGAGAAGAAATCCAACCCAAAGAGTTGTAGATCAATTTAATCCTGTTGGTAGTGGAAGTCAACTTAAGCACTGAGTAAATAGATTCCGATCGAGTACTTATCTGGATCTGCTTGAGTATTCGAATCGTCTCTCTTCCACTTCCTCTTCCTCTTCGCCATCCACTTCCATTACCATCTCCTCTTCCTATTCCTTTATCTCATCTCTTCGTTTAAGACAAAACAGAGGGGATATGTTTCGGGTACTTCGAATACAGTTAGCATTCAAATCAATACCCATTCAGTCGTCTCTTCTCGTCATCAACCTGCGCCGAGCGATTCGAAGGCTTCGAACAAAATAACGATTTCACTCACCAGAGAGGAAGTTTTTGTCGCTAACGTACAATTAACTGGCCGACATTTTCCGGAGTTTCGCGAGTCTTGCCGAAGTTTTTCATATCGTGTAACTTGGGTTATTGAGAAATGCACCGGTGTGAGTGTTCCGGGTCGAGGCGTTGCCAATGAAATATCTTTTGCTCGAATAAAAAGAGTCAGGAAGGGAGGTAGGAAAAGTCTTCGATGGCGGGTAACCGTACAGTGGACACTTTTCCACGTATGTGAAAACTCAGTAGTACCGTGAAAACTCATTTGAAAGGGTTTCTTCGCAATAAAAACCCTAGGCGTTTCAATTCCGCTTGTAGCTTTCGCTAGCAGTTACTGTTCGAGGGTACGCAGATGGAAATACAAGTAGATAATAACACGATTCAATTGGACGACAGGTACGAATACTACTGTTTCACTATGATTACGTCGCAATGCTTCTCTAGCTGGAAGGATTTCACGTGCACGGGAACCGTAGTCGCATTCATTGCTCATCGGATACCGCTCGAATAACGCGCACTAGAAATCCACATGCCGTTCTCGAATTACGTTGTCTTCTTGCGCAACTGTACAATGGCCGCCACGCTCTTATGCTGTATATAGGGGCGACTGGTGTCAGTTGAAACACGGTGGTGAATAAATTCTAATAGCCCGATCAGTTGTAATCCTGTTTCAATAAAAAGTGAGGAAGATTTCACAATAAATAATCTAAGAATTGTCGCTGACATTAATGAAGATATAATTCGTTTGTGTTTCAACCGACTACCAATCTTTCCGTAGCGCATAAACATTATGGAGTATAGTGAATGTAGTATACTTACTCTGAAAATTACGTATTCGGTTGGATGTTCAGGATAACGAAAGTGTACGCAAGGTTTTCTGGGACATACTGAAAAGGCCAAAAGGTAAAGAGCTACTTGTATACATATAAAAGACTATATGCATAGTAACTCTGAGGTCGCAGAAATTAAGATATCCGGATAAGGCTATCAGCAAGGGGAACGAGAATATAGCATGAGAAATTAGTAATAGTAGGATGCGCGTTTTCTGGCGCAAAAGCCATTTGGCTTAGGCACATAGCAATCCATTTGGAAATTTCCTACCTAAATTGGAATCCTTTTCGAGAGGAAAATCGAATCAGTTTGGGTGAAAATACGTTAGGACTACTTACGCGCGAGGGACCCTTGAGGTCCTCGAAGATGGCACATCGATCTGACCAATGGATTCGAGGAGCAATTAACACGGGGTGGGCTCTTGGCCTTTGAAACAAAAAATTCTTAGGGGTTGGTAATCCTTAACGGGCGTGTCTTTAGGGGTAGCTCGGTGGTTAGAGCCAAGACAAATTTCGTGCCGGCAAAATGAGGGTATTAAAGTTTTCTTTTTTGGGAATGAATGCCTCTCATCAGTAACGTTGGAATGGTCCCCCAAGGCGGTCGCTCGTGCGTCGCGACGCCGTGCGTCCTACCCTGGCTTCGTGTGGGCACCATTACTCAGAGGGAACGCGGTGATTCTGCCCTTGAAGAAATGACTTTCGCTTGCCATCCTTCTAAGCTCGTAGCATACCTACCTATGTCTACTATCGCGACCCTGCGACTCTTTTGCATCTCGACTAGATATTATTTTGAGAATTTACGAGATTTGGCAGAAGAGGCGCTTATGCGAAGCTCCATGGAAATATGAATATCAGAGAGTTTATTTGGTAAGAACGGCTGAAGGTAACTGGGCAATTTCAAGCTAGTATCTTGGTACTAACGTCCGTTCTATTCCGTCGCTAGTGGTCCTCGAGAAAAGTATGAAGATATTGTATATCGGTATTAGATATCGGTCTCTAAACGTGCTGAACAAAAATACACAATGAGTTCAATGACAGGTCATTGCCAAAGTTCGAGGGAGAAGCGTGAAAAGAATAAAGGAAGCAGAAAAGTTTAATAGGCCTATTAAATGATTATATAATGCTTGCTTTAACTATTTCCTATTGAAGTAAATTATAATTGAAATATTTTACAATCTCAATCCTGACAAGAACAGTAGACTTCCCTACGATGTTAATAATTACCGATATACTGGAGGATATCATTCTAAAACAGTTTTTTTATGCAGTTCATGTAAGAGATATTATTATGTAAAACTGTCATTAAGGACAGCACTCATGACTCGAGTGATACATTTGGATGACATGGGCTTTTGGCCTTGAGTATTCCAGTTGCCAGTTTCAACTACGAATTTAGGTCTAATCCGGAATTCAAATAATAATTTCATCCTCAATTAATTTTCCAAGCTACACAATTAACCAGAATATGAAACTCTGCAGTATCACATATTTCAAATCCCGATTTACTCAGTCCTTTTGCGTACTTGTACGCGTTCAAAATTGGGAGGATTCAAAGCCCATTAGCTGAAATCACTTGATTATCTCTTAATCCAAGACTATGCGCGGCGTCAGTGAAAAACACCATCCCAATATCCCACGCATCGAATTCGCAAATTGGATTGAACCGGATTCGTTCACTTATTAGGAGGGACGATTAAGATGTTTTGGGTTCGTCATTCGTATCAAGTACATTATTCCCTATTTGTTCCTTTGCCACGATCGCCGGTTCTCCTTCCGATCGACGAAAATATCAGGGACTGTTACCTGAGATAAGAAAATCAGGTGTAGCTGGTTATCAATTACCTGCGCTCGGCACAGTGGAGGTAATGCTTGTCATCCCAGCTGCTACTTCATGATGTGGTCTACAATATATGAAACGTAACAATGATCGTTATTGGGTCTACGTTTGGAGTTTTGTTCATTAGATAAAGAAATCAATATAAGCGGACTAACCGGTTCTTTGGAATTGAAATTGTAGCGATATGCACATGCACAGACATTAAGGCATACATTTTTTTCTCATTCGTAATCTCACATATCCCATGCAGTTGAGTATAAACATAGCATAGAAAACTGCAATTATCAATACAGTTCATGAGTGCAATGCTTTTTGAAGAGGGTACATTTCTATGACGTCCAATTTAAAAATATTCGCTATACGTCATATTTGAATCCAGCTCGACGATTCCAAAATTACGATACATAAGTACAATAGCACCCGAAACACGTGTGCCATCGTTCAGCCTTCTTTAAAAATCATGGCAGTATTGAAAGGTTTAACGCATACATATACTTCAAGTGCTAAAATATTTAATATATATTTATATATCACAACGTATATAGTATGTAATAATGGTTGTGATAATAAAATCAGCTTTTTAAAATATTGAAATATATATTTTTAGAACAAAAACTACGATAAATGTCTACGAATGAAATGGATATTTTTGACAAATAGAAAACAATGATATCCTTCGTGTGCCTTGCTATCTATTAAAAATAAAACACATTTTACTCTTAGACCAAGTTTATCTGAAGAAAGCCATCACGTCTTTTACCGTCCATCGGACTGTGCTTTAAGAGAACCATCAGGTGCAGAAAGCACAAAAAGCTCAGTAATTTCCATAGGTTACCAGAAGTAAGATAGATAGAAGTAGTTAATAATGCAATAATTCTACGGCTAATATCATACAATAATAGAATACAAATAAAAAGTACTGGCAATTAATTATTTTGCTCGACGCTGAACTGCTGCAATCTACTGTTTTCCCTTTCTTGTTACCACTGATGCCGAGAGTATCGGTTAAACAGCAGTTCGAGCTTCTTTCGTTCACTATGGTAACATTCAAGTACCCAATGCATTCGATTTGTTCGATTATTTTTTATCGTAATACCAGAATCACTTGGTTAGCTCTGTTCTTCTAATCTTCTCAATGTTACGAAAAATAGACGCTTATTGACGTTGTCAGAGCTGCTTGCTCAGAGTGTTTGCTATTCAGCGATGTACATTTCGAAACCCCAATGACGCGTGCAATGAGCTTCTTTAGTTTTCCCTTCTGTTTGCTAGGATTGTTTATCAAGGTAGGGTAAGAAGCCTGACTCTGCAATTTCGACTTTTCGTACCGTCCTCTTACCCTTCCAAATACTTTGTCTTCCTCAGGATCCTCCTCCCCACGTTTCACCCATCGCCCTCTTTACTTGCTCTGACCTTTCCACCTTATCTCCTCCCACCTCATTCCTCCTGCAGTACATTATATACCATTCCCGCTTGGTCCTTTCCACCTTGCGTTATAAAACGACCCGAATCTTCACATTTTCCTCTTTCTCTCTCTACCTTCTTGTGTTCTACAGCTATGCTACTTTCGAATTCTGTCTTCTCGCAATTCCAGTTCTCCTGCTTGCCTTTCTGCTTAGATATTGCTCGCAGCGGATGTTCGTTTACTGGATGCTTATTGATTTTCTTCCTCATTTTCTTTTAGTTTCCTTGTCCTGCACGAATGCCCCCTTGTGTTTTTCTATCAAAGTGATTGCTGTGATACAATGAAATTAGATTTCTAAATAAACTGCTCGCGAAGGCGCAACACAGCCCTCTGTGTCTTTATACAGCTCGATATTACCTTTAGAAACTACTTATAGTTAAAGCTCCGACAAAGTCTTGCGAAAATATCTCATGAGACCGAGCTGAGAACTCAGGCACGATTGGTTAGATCATTCGAGGTTCACTCTGAGGGTGAATTCGTTTTGTTTGATTGGATCCACTAGGGCACGGTGCTTTCCGTTAAACCTTTTCCACTATACTATAGCTTTTAGACATGACTGCATGGAAATGCAGGGGTGGCTTGTACATGGGCAATTGCAAAAGAGGGATATACGTAAGCTGTTTGCGTATCTATAAAATTAATGTTGAACCATTTGAGCAACTGGATTGATATTTACTTGAAAATTCAAGCTTATGATGGAAATGATACAGTAACATTTGCACGTGTCTAGCACTACCGAATATAACATGATGTATGCGGAAAAAATCTGAAAATCTAATGTTATTTGCTACTGTCAAGCACTTTCAATTTGAAATCTTCTGCCTCTGAGAAGTAAATTTTATTTTATAAGATGCCGACTACACATAATCCAACCGCATGGTGCATTTATACCTCACGGTAAACCTGTTCGTCCGGGTATTTTTACTACGGAAAATCTTTCTTTAACTTGTACTTATTTTACACGAAATTTAAGTTTTTCACAAGGTAGTCAATATAATTGTAGCTACTCTGCAGAGGGACTATCGAAACCGTTTGAATAATAGCACTGAATGCCTTCTGGTATTTCCATTGTAAATTCTAAATAGGGGAACAAAGTTTTGCATACTTGACGAGCAGCCATTACCATCCCCGTCTTAGCCCTTCGGCTATATTTAGCTGCTCTCATATTCGCTGCTCTCTCATTTATAGCCTTGTACTCCAGTTACATGTCGGTCTTGATTTAATGTAAAAAAATACACATCCCATGACTCGGATTCTTTGTGATTTTTAATAGATAACGTCTAATATCGTCACTGATGGAGCCGTCGTACTTTCGCAATTCCTTTGGCATCACTCCTGTAGAATTTTCTTCTAAAGCCCCAACCAACTTTTACTACTAGATACTCACGTCAGCCACGTTATACATCCCAAGTCCTTGCCAGTTCTTACTCTTCCATAATCCTCTGGTCTTCGGTGAGCCGAGACACTTCCTACAGGTGGAAATAGATATTTTAAAGCTCCCTCCTCTTTGCTGTCCGATCCTTTTCATCTTATATCAAGTAAGGTTGAAGGGTGAATATACATAGAATTACTTGATCGGTAATGGAGCAATAAGATGGTAATAAGTACACAGGGTGATCCACCAGAAACCGTACAACCTAAATATCTTGCTTATGAAAGACATTCCAATGATTTCAATGGGCGATTACAATGATTGTTAAAAACTATTTTTTTTCAATATTTTTTGTTATCAAGGTCATCAATGTTTTCTGAAATAAATTTATATTCCTTTTTTTTAATAAGATTAGAGAAACAGACAAGATTATGACTAATTTAACGATGTATGAGACTGTTTTATTTTACTCCTTCCTAATTTAATTTTAAAAAATTTACTGACCCCTAGAATCCTTATAATTAAATCAAAATATGTAAAATAAAAACAGAATTGTGATCAAAAAATGTTTACCTGTACGAGAGTATTGTTTCTCTCAAACACTGTCTACTCTCCTCGTAAATAAAAAACAAATTGATTACATCATTCTTCGAGTAACGCACGTTTCTTTACATGCACGAATTACCTTGTCTCTCTGAAAACAAAGGACTAGAATAAAGTAAATTCTGATATTTCAAAGGAATGCTTGATAATTTGCGAATAAAATACTAATGTGTCATACCTTATTGAATTAGTCTTAATTAACTCTCTAACCTTGTTAAACAAAAAATGTATAATTTCACTTGAGAAAACATCGATGCCCTCGAAAACAAAATTGTTTTCACAATCATGTTCACTCTTTGAAAGGATTTGAATGATGTCTTCAACATTTTCTGGATCTTTTCAATCAGAAGAGATATTCCGATGTTCGGTTTCTAGTGGACCACTCTTTCCTCTCTCTCTCACACATATATAAGTACCGGTCTATTCTTTCAATAGTACGCGAGGTCCTTCCATCCTATGGAATCTCTGAATCCTACTCGATATTCGACCTCGAGCGACCTTTCGATTTGCCAGGAAAAGGATCAGTAACCAGATAATGATCATCTATTCGATTTCTAGCTCATCGTTTTGCCGCCTCGTTTGTCTCAGCAACCTAAACCATCAGCGCAAGATAATAATGCGATATCTCCGTTCCATATCTCCAGCCAATGGCAGTTGCCATCTTACTCGTCACATTCTATACCTTCGATCACTTCACTATGACCCTGATGACGCTGTCGGTAACCTTTGATATTCTTTCCACGAAAAGAAAGGACAATTAAAATATTCAAACATGCATGTAAACAATTGTTTATAATTTTACATGTTAAGAAGTACGTTACTGTTGTCTTTCACTGTTTCGAGATATTTTTCATTGTTTTGTCCTGTACAAATAGTACGTGTTTTTTCAAATTTAAAACTAATTTATTAACCATGCTTATTAAGTCCTTTCGTTCCCTACCCGTAGTTTACATACTTGCTCGTTTTGCACTTCAAGTATACAGTATGTGTACGTAATACCTCTACACAAAATATTTGACCAGTTACTTCAGTCGTTATTACCTACGTTGACAGAATTTGGAATATTTTCGGGAAATCCGATAATCCATTTAGATATTTTGTTTCATGTAAAGTTGATAAATAAATTTTTATGAGTTTCAGGATGTAATATATGTGATATTTTGAAAGCCCTCCACGATGAGTCTCTTATGAGCGACTATAGAAGAATGAGGATACGTTAGAATATAGCATAGCACTTATCGGGTCTTAACTGGGTCTCCTACATAATAAAAGTACATTGTGTTAGTCACTCTTTGTTATAATTCTTCATTCAATGTCCGTAAGCTCAACTTACGATACCATAACTAACCCGCAAATGTTATGTTTAACTCATGTTTCTCTCCATCTTGTTCTCCCTGTATTATCAAACTATTTTTGACGTAACCTGAAATTAATAGTGTTATAAAAAACTGTTCAAATATTTCCTCGGAAAGTAAATGACCGAGGTTCGAGTCCAAGTTCAGACCCAACACTCGTCCATCTTATCATTCACGTTAATTACTAAAATACGTTCTTTTGAAAGATAGCCTAAAATATAATTCTTAGTAAATGTAGCTTTCCGTGAAATCACGAAAATATAGATATGTTAAAATAAAAAGAAATAATATACTTTAATGCAAAACCATTAATATTGCTACTCCGTAATAAGAATTATATGCAAAGCCATTTAAAAAAAAACATTTTGCACGTGGACCGACTATAGTACGTAACATATACATTATGGGACAATAGGTTCACTGTAGAAGGAATAGATGGGGACAATCTATGTTCAGTGTGGGGAGTCTTAATCTTTGTTACGAGAAGAAGCTTTAAAGCTTCGTGCTTAATAAAGTGTGCCGTCCATCTAGACAGAAGAGAAGAACCAATAATTTTTAAACCCTGTTTCTCGTTTTTCTTTCTTATTCGTTACCGGTTCCCTTGCCATGCTCGTAGTGACTGTACCCCGCGCAGTGCCCGACTCTGCTTCGAGTTTCACAATGTAATCTATGGGGCGTGGCGAAATAGTTTTCGATTTCTTGGCTTTAAAGCCCGAAAATTTACGGCAGCCGACGTTAACTTCAGTTTCTTTCGACCTCTTTGCCATGGGTATAGCGAGGGCTAGAAGTGTTATTGCTTATCCGTCGAGGAACGGTTCGACGCAACGATCTTTTTATCGATCCTATTTCTAACTTATAGCACGTCACGGAATAAGGATTGGGTCATTCTAAATTGCTTTGCGATGCTACGAAAATTTGTCTTCGTTCGAAGGAACTTGACGGTAAAACAAAGAGACTTTGATAACATGTGAGAATAAGTGTAAGAGTCGCGTGTCGGCGTGTTCGTTACTCATGAGCAGGATATATTTATTTAATATACTTTTGTGACTGGTTTGAACAGCCAGATGGGTCGTACCCATTACTAGTTTCCGAAGGTAAGATTGCAAAATAGGTAAAAAGAAAAAATTCGCCACTAGCGAAATCAGCTCGTGGCGTCCGGATTTGCAAGAATTGCTATCGCGTTGCCTCCCTTGTCTGTTCGATCTGATTTCCCTGGAAAAAGAGATCTTTTAAATTGTCTAAAAAAAAAAACTGTCGTAAAATTTAGTCCACTCTGAAAAAGCTAGCAACAAGCTTATAGTTCCTGCACATATGTTATTTTCCGTATCGCACTCATCCATAACTTATACTATTGTACGTATAAAGTAACAAGATTATTTTCATAAAAGGAATGTCAGAAACTTTCGTACAGTCGGGCTTCGGGTTTTTTTTATCTAAACGATTTGACTTAACGAGATTTTGCAATTCGAAAAGAATACTGGTACGCTAAAGTTGCTGGGGTGATCTCTCTCCTCGTTTAAAAAGCTTCGCTAATTAAGTTAGCAATTAACTGGGCTCAATTATGTTTGACGATATAATGTTCGCTTTGCCGGCTCGTAATTTGCCTTGGATAATCACTCAGATTAGGGTGCGTCACCGTACTGTTAAGATGATATCAAATTGGTATTCATGGAATTGCCGTGGTTGAAGGTCTTATATAAGCCGCTAGACTTGATTTAGAGGCGCTCCTCAAATTTCAACAGGTTATTCAGATCGATAGGGGGTATCGATACACGTGTGTAAATTTGAATTAGTGCACAGAATCAGTAGCTGTTCCGATTAACTGCTATAACTACAAGTCATACACTTTCATACTTGAATTAAACGGGGTATCGCAGAAATATCAAATTGGCCAGTTGCAGTGGACGAAAAGAAGGGAATAAAAGTTTCAAACTGAGAAGCGAGATAACAGCTGGCCAGTAGCCAATGTTTGTTGACTGGAAATTTAGCGACTGGCGATTGTTTTGGCTACGTGCCATTATCTCCGTGCAATTCAACTGCAGGACGAGAGTGAGCGAAAGTACGAGAGAGAGAGAAAGAGAGAGAGAGAGAGAGAGAGAGATAGAGAGAGAGAGAGAGAGAGAGAGAGAGAGAGAGAGAGAGAGAGAGAGAGA